>CAWUFW010002828.1:1210000-1582500 GCA_963921515.1 Calotriton arnoldi | reverse complement strand
GGCGCAGTCGCGCTGAAAGCCACTTAAATCTGCATGCTAATTCATTCAGTGAGATTACCCTCCGGTGGGTCTCTTCGGTGAGTTCATTTGTAAAGCATGTTGGGATTTGTAGTGTGCCTCAGTCTTTCATTCCCTCTAGTGGGTTGTGTGCCATTTCCGACGAATATTTATTTAGTTCAAGCCCTCCAGTGGGCCCCCGAAGGCAGCTTGCACAGTCTATTTTGTTTTACAGCAGTTCCGCTTTTTAGGCAGGAAGAGTTCCTACCTAGCGGCCCCTCCTTCACTTCGGTGGTGGTGCAGTCTTCTCTGGCAGGACAGCCAGTAAACATGTTCCAATTTTTTGTCCAACAAAAATGAAGACGCACTCGCCTGCTGTCTGGATTCCAAGAATTCCTTTATTTGACACCAACCGGCAAGTTGCATTCAGGTAATAACTCTGCCTTACGCGTTTCGAAGTTCACACTTCTTGATCACAGGCTCATAGGAAATGGCGCAGTCGCGCTGAAAGCCACTTAAATCTGCATGCTAATTCATTCAGTGAGATTACCCTCCGGTGGGTCTCTTCGGTGAGTTCATTTGTAAAGCATGTTGGGATTTGTAGTGTGCCTCAGTCTTTCATTCCCTCTAGTGGGTTGTGTGCCATTTCCGACGAATATTTATTTAGTTCAAGCCCTCCAGTGGGCCCCCGAAGGCAGCTTGCACAGTCTATTTTGTTTTACAGCAGTTCCGCTTTTTAGGCAGGAAGAGTTCCTACCTAGCGGCCCCTCCTTCACTTCGGTGGTGGTGCAGTCTTCTCTGGCAGGACAGCCAGTAAACATGTTCCAATTTTTTGTCCAACAAAAATGAAGACGCACTCGCCTGCTGTCTGGATTCCAAGAATTCCTTTATTTGACACCAACCGGCAAGTTGCATTCAGGTAATAACTCTGCCTTACGCGTTTCGAAGTTCACACTTCTTGATCACAGGCTCATAAGAAATGGCGCAGTCGCGCTGAAAGCCACTTAAATCTGCATGCTAATTCATTCAGTGAGATTACCCTCCGGTGGGTCTCTTCGGTGAGTTCATTTGTAAAGCATGTTGGGATTTGTAGTGTGCCTCAGTCTTTCATTCCCTCTAGTGGGTTGTGTGCCATTTCCGACGAATATTTATTTAGTTCAAGCCCTCCAGTGGGCCCCCGAAGGCAGCTTGCACAGTCTATTTTGTTTTACAGCAGTTCCGCTTTTTAGGCAGGAAGAGTTCCTACCTAGCGGCCCCTCCTTCACTTCATTCGCGTCACTCCGTTTCTTCACTTGGCCAAGCAAAACACAGGAGCACGGACCACAAATGGGTGCAGATTTTCTTTTTATTGGATCACACAAGCACCAGCAGCATAACGCGTTTCAGCTCCGAAGAGCCTTGATCACATAACGCGCTCAACAGTGTAAGGCCGGTTTATATACAACTTTTTTTTTTTTTTTCTTAATCTTTCCTTTTCCCATGTTTTTTTTACTCATAGTCTTTTTACTCTTTTCATATTAAAGTGACAAGTGCCTTATGTGCAAAGAAAAGCAAAGCATGGACATAAACAAAATACTTGATGAATTCTGGTTGTTTAGCTGTTAGCATAATTAAATCATTCAGGTATAAATACCACTTTATAATTACGCATAAATACAAAAAAAATTGCCGTCCAGGTTTAAATACCAGTTCAAACATTTCTGTACAAATAAATACTTAAAATGCAAATACAGTACTAATTCAGAAAGTGCTTGACTGCAGTCTTTACTCCTACACATACTTTTGATTATCTAAAAACCCGTGCAAAATACGCTAATTAAAAGTGTGCTAAAAATTGTAAAACCCATCTAAAACCGTGTACAAAATAGTGTAAAAAATGTTTAAAAGGATATTATTCAGGCGGTGCGGTGAAATAATGTTTAAAATTATCTTCAAAGTTCATAATAGCTATATATTTCTAATTCTTGTCACGCAGATTTCATTACTCATTATCAGAGGCAGGTATGTAATTCCTCCGTAATATTAAGGCCCTTAGGGTGCTTTGTATCAAGATCTAGAATATATCTAGTTTCTAGACGTCTAAGGGCCTTTTCTCTGTCCCCTCCTCTTTTGTATGGTGGGATGGAGTAAAGTAAATGAGTTGTTTGGGGTCCGCTTTATGTACTTCCTCAAAATGTCTAGCTACGGGGTAAGTGGTGTCCTTGTTTTTAATTGCTCTAATGTGCTGGAGTATCCTCTTGTGCCCTTGTAGTATAGTACTACCTACATATCTTAGGGCACATGGACACTCCAGCACATAGACTACATGGTCCGTTTTGCAGCTCAGGGATTTAGAAATGGATTTTTCTTGATCGCTAAAGGGGTGTCATATGTAGTTTTATTAATCCCAAATTGACACGCTTTACAAGTTTTACAGCGAAAAAATCCTTTTCTTTGGGATAACCATGTGTTCTCGGTTTGAACAAAAGGGTCATTTCGGACTAGGACATCCCTCATGGAGGTAGCTCGTGTGTATGTTATAGAGGCATTTTTTGGGAGACTATGCCCAATAACAGGGTCGTCTAAAACTAGAGGCCAATTAGTTCTGATGATTTTTCTAATTGCCTTATCTTGCTTACTGTATTTTAAAATAAATCTGAAAGAGGAAGAAGGATCTTGTGTTTGAATGACCTCCTTCTGTTTATTTTGATTAATTAGACTTACCCTTGGGACTTTGTTGCTTTTTTCTATGGCTAGTTTAATACAGTCATTTGAATATCCCCTTGCCTGGAATCTGGCAGCACAGGCCTGTTGTGCTACTGTTAAATCAGCTTCGCAACTGCAAATTCGCTTAAGACGTAACATTTCCCCATAGGGGATACTGTAAATCAGATGTTGGGGATGGAAGCTGCCAGCATGCAATATAGAATTGCCGGCAGTTGGCTTCCTATGCAATTTTGTTTCAAGTTGCCCATTTCTGATATATACTTCAACATCTAAAAAGTTAATGGTTGTTGCGCTGATCGAGGCTGTAAAATGCAGATTAAGACAATTCTTATTTAATTCTCTAATAAACTGTTCTGCTTCATCTACTGAACCCTGCCAGATTAAAAACAAGTCATCAATAAAACGTAGCCAACATTTAGTTTTTGATATGACTGTGGTCTTATGTTCATTCATTAGTACCAGCTCCTCCCACCATCCCATATGTAGACAGGCATAACTGGGGGAGAAGCTGGCTCCCATTGCTACCCCCGTTGTTGTTTGTATAAGACATTATGGAATAAAAAAAATTATTGTTATCAAGGCAGAACTCAACCATATTTAAAACCATCTTATTATGCTGTACAAATTCGGGAGTCCTTTTACCTAAATAATGTTGTAATGCTCGAATACCATCTTGGTGGTTGATGGAGGTGTATAGCGATGTCACATCCATTGCAATGAGCAAATAATCTTCTTTCCAAACAATGTTCTGTATTTTTTAAAGGAAATCTCCCGTATCTCTGATATAAGACGGCAGCTGTTGAACAAACTCCTGTAGATAGTAATCTACATATCGTGATGTTTTTTCTAGGAGACTATTTCTGGCCGAAATTATCGGTCTTCCTGGAGGTTTGTTTGCGTCTTTATGTATCTTTGGAATAAAGTATAAGATCGGGGTGACTGGATTGTCGTTTTTTAAGTACTTATACTCCTGGGGGATACAAGCCCAGCATTCTTCCACACTACTAATTTTGCACTATATGTATTATATGTAGTTCTTAATTCCGGATATTCACTTCTCCGATAGCATGTAGTGTCTGTTAGTTGATTCATGGCTTCTTCAATATAGTCCTTCTTCTTTTTCCACAAAACAAGGTTCCCACCTTTGTCTGAGTTTCGAATAATTATGTCATTGTTTGATTTCAATTTGTTCATCAAAGTGTGATATTGTAGTTCTTTTTTGTTGTTTTTGCGTTTATTTGCCCTTTATGATTTAATCGTTTAATTCCCTTGATTACTTGTTCTTGAAAAATATCAATTGAGTCCCTTGGACTCATAGGATTAAATTTGGATTTTGGTTTGAAAGGAGTGGTAAGATCAATTTTATTGCCACTTTCTAGATGGGTAGTTGTACTTATGTTATAGTTTTCATTCACTAGTTGTTGTAGATCATTTAACAATGGCACGTCTGATTGTGTCAAATTGAAAAAAGGGGGACTAGTTGATTGAAGATCCGATAGTTGGATTTGATCTTCTGTTGGAATTGACTGGTTTTGCCAGAAATACTTTTTAGTTTTAATTTTCTTATACTTTTGAAGACGTCTATTCTGGTAGTAGCATAGTCAAATGAACTTACAGGACAGTAAGAGAGTCCTAATGCCAGTAACTTCTCTTCTGCTTTATTTAGGTCAACATCTGTAAGATTAATAACAGTTTGACTGCCATTATTGGTTGTAACTATTGGCGTCTCCAATTGCGTCTGGCTTGCCGAGTTTATCTTTTCGGTTCTTCCTGATTTTGTTTTTCGCCTTTCCCTGCGTTTGACTGATCGGCTTTTTGTGGTTTCACAGGTTGAGCTCTTGGGCGCAATGTGTTGCGCCTTTCGTGCACTAAAAAATCCACCTCTTCCGCTAAAGATATTTTGGCCGGTATTAGTTTATTCGATTGATTAGAGTTACTGGGCTCGGTTTCACTTTCCATGGCAGAGCTATATTCTGAATTGGAAGATGTACTTGGTCCTGTTTGATGGGTTTCCATAGTTGGTCTGCCTGCACCTATTCCCCCGTATTTTGATACTTTCAAGGCCTCATACTTTTTAGCGAAAGTGAATATACGTCCTGTTTCGTAATCGGTATGATCACGATGAAATTTGAAAGCTTTCCTCTCACGGATTTTATCTTCCTCCTTTTTAATCTTTTAATCATTTCATCTTTAAGTTTAAGAATTTCATCTTTATTTGTGAATAATTATATATATATATATATATATATATATATATACACACACACACACACACACACACACACACACACACACACACACACACACACACACACACACACACACACGTTTTAGTTGCACAAAATGCAGTGGTATAAAAAACTGTTTACCAGTAACTATGGATTATGAAACAGTTGCCTGTGAAATACGAATTTCATTCTCACAATATAAGCCCCCAAGCCGGTGTGCAGAGCTTTAACATTGTCAGGGCTACAAGGGTTATGCAGCATGGAGGACCAAACTATGCAACAGGGTTATCTTAATTATGCAGCAGAAAATGAAAATCCTCAAATTTTGCAAATTATGTGACAAATGCTGTAAATCCATACTCATGCGGTAAACACTGAAACCACAGAATGGCATAAATCCACTTACCCTCTCACTGCCCATTGTTTTATTAACAATTTATTTAAAACCTAAACATTCTAATTTCAGTGAGTGCGCATTGTTCCTTCACTTTCAAGAAACACATTTTAAGCTATCAAAAAATATAATTAAAAAAATACATAATATTAACTGTGTGTAATATGGTCCTATATTGTCATCCTGGGGTTCTGGTCACATTTTTAAACCACTCTGACTTTTTCCTCGTGATTTATGATGTTACCAGAAACCACTGAGAGCAATATTACAGTTACTAGTTATATATTCTATGTACATATACAATATCACACCTTTTGGGTCAAGGGTAAGATGCCAGGCTTTGAAACCAGGTTTCTTGTTTCCATACTCAAAAACATAGCCACTAATCCACAGCTAGCTATTGTTCCTGTAAAGCCCACGAGAAGCCTGATCTTGAGGAAGTTCTGCACTGCATGGACTGGTGTGGAAGAGGTGTGGCGCAGCGGCCAGGGCAACTGACTCCGGAACCCGGGGCTCACGGTTCGATCCCCGGTGCCGGCGGTAGATCAGCCCAGCACCATGTGACTCTGGGCAATAGCTCGCTTAATCTTACCGACGGCCCCCAGCGACATGACACCTTCGGGTAATTGTTCGCGCTTTACAAATACTGGACATTTACATTTACTCAGGGTGGCATAGCAGTATGCGGAGAGCAGTGGCGTTGTGAATCCCCTCCTGCTCCCCTTTTTACAGCTTAAGCGGAAGTGGTGTTGACACTTATTTATGAGCAGACAGAAGCTCACAAAAAAAACAAAAGTAAGGGAAAACGATAACGGAGGTCAGGAATGCAAAGTTAATCACAGCAAAGAAATGAAGAGGGAAAGAGAGAGAGAACTGGAAGGAAGAGTGAAAGGAAGGGCATATATAAATATAAGGAAGAAACTGTGTCAACAAGGAAGGACGAAAGGACTGCTGAATGGAAGGGTAAAACATTTGCATGGGTGGGTAAAATAAAGTGGATGGAATGGTGAAAGGCTGAATGAATGGGTGGATGGATACCTGGATGGAACAGCGAAAGGATGGGTTAGTTTACTGATAAAAGGAGGTTTTATTAGTGGATGGATTAAGATGGATGGATAAAAGGATGAGTGAATGGTTTGCAAAGTCACTGGAAAGATGGCAAGATAGATGGAAGACAATGATAAAAATGTGGATGAAAGCATGAATAGATGGATGCATGAAAAACGTAAAGGCAGAGTACTGGAAATATGTGATTCTGTGATCGCTGCTTTTTTCACATAATTATGAATTTGTCGCATTTGCCAAATTATTCATCTGCTGCATAATCTGCAGATTTTAAGGAAAAAAATTGTTTCTAGCTCAAACGGATCAAAGGTAACATAAAATGCAGTGACTTGTTCGTGCGCAGTGGAAGGTCCTATGCAAACGTTAACTGTTCATCTTTCCATATTTGGTTGATAAACTGACACTGTGGTGAAATCTTTGACTAGTCAGTATAACCATTAGTAAAAATCACAAAATATTGAGTGTTAATATTTTCAAAATATGTGCTGCATTACGCCGCATGTTGGACCTAGCCCTCTCTGCAGGCTCACCCCCAAACTGTTCGTCTTCCTCCTCCTATTTTTTTTGCTGAATTCCTTTTTGTTGGCCTTAGGACTGTGTGCAATTTTCTGTGCACTTTACCATTGCTAAAGTGCTTGTGCTCTCTCCTAAAACATGCGAGTTTGGTTTTTACCAAATTGGTATATTTAATTTACTTTCAAGTCTCTAGTAAAGTGGCACTATCTGTGCCCAGGGCCTGTAAATCAAATGCTACTAATGGGACTGCAGCACTGATTGTGCCACCCACTTAAGTAGCACTTTAAACATTGGAGTTGCCTTATTACATTTTATTAGTGTAATTTCCTAATGAGAATAGGTAACCAGTTCATGTTTGGTGTCTCTAGAACCCTAATTTAAAATGCTAACTTATGGTGGAGTCGGATTTTAGGTTGCAATTCTGAAAATGCCACTGTTAGAAAGTTGGCTTTTTCTTGTCTAGCCATTTAGTGCCTGTAGCCTGTCTCTGGTCACATCACTGGGTGTAGCTGACAGTTGGGATTTGTATATTCCTCTTAAACAGCCACTGTGTGTTTTCACTGTTTTACTGTTTGAAGTGTTGCACAAATACTTTACACATTGCCTCTAAGTTAAGCCTGACTGCTCTGTGCCAAGCTACACGGGGGGAGAGGGGGTACAGGTTATTTTGAGGTTTGCTTCTGCCTTACCCTGACCAGGATTGTGGTTGCTGCTTGACAAGGGCTCCCACCCTAGTCAACCAACAACACAATTTCTTACTCTGCATAATTTGGTCAACCCTGCCGCCTAATTTGGTGCTCCCCTGCTGCAAAATTCTAGTGACCCTGTTTAAAGAATGGAGAGATAGATGGACAGAAGGCGGGAAGAAGAGACCTTAGCCAGAGTAGCTAGGGCTTACTCGCTTTGCACACCCAATGGAGTTAAAGGTATGGCTCAATGTGCAGGTAATTTTAATTTTCTGGCTACTCCCTTGGCTGAGAGTTTTAATTCCGTCAACGCGTGGGCTTCCTTAAGGCAAGGTAAGGCAGCAACTTACAATTTACTACAAAAGGCACAGAAAATTGCCTTTTTTTCAATATTCAGGGGACGTTGTTGCAGGAAATATGCTACATTGCCATGAGTGTAGAAACTCCTTTGAGATTTCTTCAGTGTCGCTCTTTGTTCAGAGCAGACGTCCTAAATCTGTCGTTTCAACTTTCGGATAAACACAAACACACACTCTGCCTTTTCCCACTGTCTTTCTCTCTTCTGCACATGCGTTTCTGCATTACTGCAACAGTACTAGTCTTCCTTGCTTACCGGATTGAATTGTTGACTCCAATGTGATACTTCACAGTCAGTGATGTAATTGTCGTAAAAGGTTGCAGAAGGCGACCACTCTTCCCATTTGCAGAAAAAGATGCTGTTATTGTCTCAGGGTTATGACATTTTGTACAACTGCACAATAGTTGCTATGATAGTTTTGGTATGTGACTCACAAATTGTAAACACTTGAAAAATAGCAGGTGTCATGGTGAGAAGCATTAAGGCAGAGAACATTATCTCAGCTAAAAGCAAAGCTCAATGCCACTGGGACGGTGGTAAGGAGATCAATGCTAACCTAGACCAGTCTGTGAGTAACAGTGCTTTGTGAAAAAATACACATGTATGTACAAAGGTCCTGTAAACCGGTAGCTACAAAACATAATACTGTGACTAATAGTTTATGAAAGCCATCAGTCACAAGGCAACCGCGTCTGTCGTCGCTCAGACAGTGATCGATATTATATCACCATTCAAATGGAAATTGAATTGAACACTGTGGATTACTCCCTCTAGTGGACCAACTTGCCACTCTATATTGCATTTTTTTAATTAACATTTCTCCTAAAAGTACAAGAACATTGTGATAGAACATATGGAGACTAATCTCCATAAAGCACATACTAGGCACAGCAGGAGAAACTCAAGGAATGTCAGTCGCACTTTGTGCACTGCGCCCAAAGGCCATCTTTCTGGGACGTAGAGCAGGGCCAGCAGGAGATAATCCAATCCCCAAAGATTTAGACCCGTAGACCATTGAAGAAGCCGGAGAAGGTTCGGCTCATTTTCCTGCAATTGTCTATAGCCGTGTTCTGCAAACTGTGGGTTGCGACCCACTGGTGGGTCACCAACCAATTTCTGGTGGGTTGTGAATCCGTAATAAATAAAGATTCCTTTAAATGTTGTATTAACTTGTCACGTTTGCTGTGCTTCAAAGACAGAGATCAAATGTCGGGCTGTGTCATCTGGCAAATTGCTGCTTATTCTTTTAATATGGGGATTGGTGTTTCCTTTTTTTCTCGGACTGCAAAGTGAGGGTAGTGTATAAAGTGAACCATGTGACAATGTTCCTAGGGTAGGGAGTGTGAAAGGAATGGTTGTATAATGTCTTTTGTTTGTAACACAAAACGCAAGCAGCTGTAAATGAACTCTACACATTTCAGAATATTTTAGCAGTTAGGAAATCACACACAAAGCTCTTTTTTGTCAAATTCTGAAGTGTGATGGAAACCAAGATTTCAATAGGATCCAAAAAAATCAAGACACATAACTTGATGATGCACAAATGATAAATATTCACTGAAACCTGATTTCCACACATTATTTGTGTGCTGTGTAGTTATATCAGTTAAACTGTATATATGTGCACAGTTAGTGGCCATTCCAATGGCAAATGTGTTGTCAGTAAAAGATAGTGCGCTACCACATGATGCTTTAGTCGTATGTTTGCAACAGTATGCTAAAAAAAGCACCAACAGCTACATACTACATCCTTACAACTCTCCTGCTGAATACATTTGCTATACTTTGTGTGAAGCTAGGATTTTTCACACTCCCTATGTCTTCAGTGGTGTAATATTGATGTCAGCACTTTCACTTTGAAAAATGGCCCTAAGTCCAGTTTTAAAACAAACCCTTGCGTATATTCCCAAGCAAGACACTGCGTGAGACGTACAGTATTTTGTGCTGCCATTTTTTTCACTTCGCAAAGTCATTTTACGAGCGAACGTGCTCACTATACGTGACCATACACAATCCTCCCACTGGTGTATAACTTTCACACACAAATTGTGAAATATGGATGTGGCCAAATGGCTAGAGCTGCCAACTTTGGGTCTGTGGAAACAAGTTGAAGTCTTGGCCTTGGCTCTAAGCAAGCTACGTAATCTCCTGTGCTTAAAATAAAATTATTCTGACCTTAGTTAATGTAATCTGGTGCTCATGTGAAGCGCTGCTGTGCCATAGAGCAGTGTTCGCACCATATGAACTGATTTATATAAATATTCCAAAATGTATCACTGAGCCTCTTTTTACCACAAAGAGTGGATATGATGGCGTATCCCTGTGCTCTGCTGAAGAAATGTTTTTTTCAAATTTGCTAAAATCACTGGTATTAATATCAAGATTTTTCAGAAGCCTTGTGATTTTAGTCAACAGATCCCCCCTCTGAAACGTTTTCCGGCTCCAGTGCGGTTCATCATCTCCCACTTTTATGGGCAGATCAGTATCTTGACCAGAGTTCAATAAGGACCTATCTAGTGTGTTATTTTGGTAATTCACGGCATTTTGAACGCACCTCTACTCTTAAACTAAAAAAAAATCCCACCTCATGTCAGTTAAAACTAGGTGGGTCGCAAAAATTTGTTCTAAAAATTGGGTCGTGGTTCAAAACAAATTGGGAAGCACTGACCTAGATAACTTTTTGTGGAATTTTTTTTTTTAAGATCTAAGCATGACATGCAAACAAGCTTCAAGAAAGGGCTCAGCACTGGGGATGGAAAGCTTCAGCAGCTAGGGAGATGGTAATCCTGTCAGGAGATTGTTTATGTCTAAGTTCCTGCTTACATTATGGTTCCTGGGCACATTCTGTACTGCTGATAGCCTACCTTAAATTGCTTTCTACTCATAGTCTCCTACAAATCAAACCATTATTAATATTAATAAAGCATACTTCCTGGTAGGCATTGTCCAGAAATCCGATTACCTAAAGTGTCTGTTCTTAAATTGCTCTTTGTTGTTTACGTATTCTTACATGCCTATATCTCACTACGCCATTGACACAGATATAAAAATTGGTTCTATACGTATGTCATCTTAATGAAGGACTGCCCAAATACTCACACCCTCACTGATTAAGGAAACCACAATAATGTACTAGACTTTTCACCTTTAAATTCAATTAAATGCATATCACATGTATGTTAGCCTTTTAGTTGGACTGGCCCTGCACTACCAGTAAACCAGTTAAGCAACTCCTAACTTTATCAAAAGGTATGACACCTAAAGCCAATGAAAATGTGTTTTTTTTACTGCACATAATACTGTTATTTCAGCTGCATTATGTGCTCCCCCCATGTTATGGTAGAGTTGGGATAGTAGGCGCTTTCATAGGTCAAATGTTTTGCAGTAAACACCTCTTGGCCACAAGATCACATTTCCTATTCAGACGATGAGCGAGTATTTTTTTAGTAGATATTATGTATTTACAATTATTAAATGTAGTAGTTAGTCAAGAGGTTTAGAGCGCTGTACAACAAATACAATTTGATTTACTTGGAAATGCGAGAGTTCCGTTTATTATACAATAAAGAGTGATTTTTTTTTATTTTTTTTTGCCGTATTGCGACAGGCTGATATCTAAGGAATACAGTACTATATGCTAGAGTGAGGTTTGGCTCAAGATTGGCTAGTTGTGTCTATTTCATTTTGCTGCTGTTTTAAAGGCTGTAAAATGGCTAGCGATTGAGTATTGTTATAAGACAGTGTTTTGCAAACTTCTTTTAAAAAACGGGTAAATATCCTTCAAAATTAGGATCCTAAGAAAATCTACTTCTGAAAACTCATTGCTTTAAAAAATAAATAAATGGTCACCCTCGAAGGGGTAATTTTAGAGAACACTCTCAGGATCTGAAACGTAAATGCCCGTCCTCACTATATTAGACTTATGTCCTTCTTACAAATCTTCAAGTTTAAATGTAAGGTGGTTCAACTTTGAGGCCTAGTCTTCTGTCATCCTTCTCTGCCATGCTGATGACATATGTGGCCCCTATTGGATGGGTTGGTGCTAAACTCAAGCCTTGTCGCATCTGGCTGCATGTGGAGTGCATGTACACTGTGCCTGAATTCAGAAATCCCTAATCTGTGGCATGTGCCCACATCAGGCTAATAGGCAGTGACTCTATCTCCAAGGTCTTCATTGTTGATAACCCTAGGTGGCCTTCATCACTGTTGAGGCTCTCCATTTTTTGGAATTCAAAAATGTACATACATCTCTCTCCTGCCCTGTTCTCTATTGTGCTGTTCATTGTATAATGTCCTCTTGAGTATATACCCCAGCCTGCTCTTCATTTCCGTAGTTGAAATGATTTATGTTGTATTTATATGTAAACATAGTAGAACAGGGCAAAGATATAGCTAGCCAGTGATTGGATGGGGTAGTTCGATTCTGAGAGCAGAAGTGGACTGTTACTGCGCCGTGATGTAGTGGTATGGCTTCCTTCCAGACACATCCGCTCATCCAGACTCCTACTTGCACAGAACCCACTCATACGGAAAACCAGATCCGGCTGAAGAGCCTTCTCCTACATTGTTTCTAAGGCATGAAACCTCTCCCACTACACATAAAAGCCTGCACTCACTTCTTGAATTCCGCAAGAAGCTGAAGACTTGGCTTTTCGAGTAGTCCCACTAGGCCCTAGGTGTGGCTAGATTGCACCTCCCATTGCTGCTGCCAGCGCTACAATGACAGTGCCTACACAAGTACTAACCATCACACTACTACAAGTGTGACAATTTAGACTGTTCAAGGCCCTCAAAGCTGTAAGAATGGCTTGGGCTGCAGTTATATTAGTTGTGTTATTGTAAACAACTGTTGTTCAGCTCATCTCTAAATTACATAAACAGTGCCACTGTTTAACAGCAGCTTTCATAAGTGCCAGTGTTGACAATTAAGTGCCTGTACGAAATTGGATTGTTGGCTGACTGGGGTGTGAGCCCCGGTGAAGCAGCAACCACAATCCTTGTCAGGGTAAGACACACACTCTCTTGGTAGCTTGGCCCAGAGCAGTCGGGTTCAACTTGGAGGCAATGTGTAAAGTATTTGTGTAACACTTCAAACAGTAAAACAGTGAAAACACAACACAAAAGGAGCCCATAACAGCATTCGAAAAATAAAGTGAAGTGTTATGAATAAAACAAGACTAAAATGGCTAAAAATCCAATTAGTAGAACCAGAGATATTGAATTATAAATCTTTTAGAGGAAATGCGCCGGACCGAGACACATTCACAAGCTCATCCTGACCGCGATGGAGCCCAGGCTGCCTACAGGGACCCAGTTAGGTCTGCTGAACAGAGTACCTTAAATCCTGGGTTGCAGAGCCTTGCGTGGATACGGGTCGAAGATGGGTTGCGAAGCTGGGGTAATGCATCGATTCTGAAAGGCGGCGAGGCTGCGTTGCGAGGTCTTGTTGCGCTGACGTTGAGGATCCTGTTGACGGGGCTTACCATGCGAATTCCAGTGTTGAGAATACATGGCGCAGTCGGGGCAATGTGTCAGTTCCGAAGAGCTGCGAGGCTGCAATGCAGAGTCCGATGTTGTCGTTGAGGCTGCCAGTGACGAGAGATGGGAGGGCCTGCATTAAGGATGCATCATGCAGTGGAGGTTCTGAAGGCTATGCAGGCTGTGATGCAAGTCTTTGCGACGGGTCTAGGCCGCACACTAGCAAAGATGCGTCGGTTCTGCTTGAGGTTGCGCAGCAAAGGAGGTGTCAGTTCTGCTGGGTCCACAGATGGCAGAGTCAAAGTGGTAAGGCTTCAGGTCAGGAGGCCAGCCAACTAGCCCTTGGAGTCACTCCGGGTTCAATAGATACAGGTCCAGTTCTTCTTGCCCAGGCAAGAGGGCATCAGCACGGCAAAGCAGGAATCCAGCAGAGTGGCAGTCCTGTGCGCAGCTCCTCCCTCCCATCCTGCCAATGATGACCCATCCAGTCACACCTAAGCTCCCATTGAATGTGGCTGTCTAGTAGGAATTCACAAAGCCCAGCTGCACCCAGTCATGTGACCAGAGACAGGCTGCAGGCAATTTCAGGAGTGGCAATTTCAGGAGTGCAATTTAAAATCAGACTTCACCATAAGTTAGGATTTTAAATTGTGATTTTAGAGACACCAAACATGAACTGGTTATCTCTTCCCATTTGGAAATTACACGTGTTAAGGAGACTACACTTTTACAACTATGCCCAAGTTAGGTACAGCCCCACAGGCGAATTGACAGATCCCATTCCAGTGACTCGGGGTGAGGCAAGGGTGTGTACTAGCCCCCACCTTGTTTTTGTTGTATATCAATGACTTGGTTAAAATGCTAGAACATTGTAAGCATGACGCTCCGCGCCTGGCCAACAGGAAAGTCCTCCTGTTTGCGGATGACAATTTACTAGTCTCGAGATCCCCAATGGGTATCCAAAATCTTCTGGATCAGTTCGTAGTCTTCTGTAAGCAGAGAGGGCTGGAGATCAATATTAGCAAAACCAAGTATATGGTATTGAACCCTTGTAAGACGGCTATATCGCACCCATTCCTTAATGGTACCCATTGGGGAGGGTCTGTATTTTTGAATATCTGGGGCTCACTCTTAACGAGCAACTTGGTTGGGTACCCCAGATCCACAAGGCTAGACTCCGATTAGAACATTATACTGGCGGCCTTCTGAGAGCCCTAAAGGGATCCAGCTTTCGTCTGCATTGCAAATTTACAACTTGCAAGGGTTGGGGGGTCCTTATATGGTGGGGAGCTTTGGGGGCATGCTAATGTCAACCATCTGGAGCTTCTTGAAAATGGTTTCCTCTGGCTGCTCACAAACCTTCCCCCTAGCACACCACTGGTACCACTTCGCTTGGATCTTGGTATTCGCTCACTCACCGACCAAATAAAACTCAAACCCTTGATGTACTGGAGGAGGATCTGGTCCTCGTTAGATTTATTACCCTATCGGTTAGGCCTGGAAGAGATTACGAAATTTTCCGGGGCCACCAGAATTCTTTGGCTGAGGTATATTAAGAACACACTTGGGGAGATCGGTTGCGGAGACATGTGGGCTCATCCGGAAACGACCAGTGGCATTTCTATGTGTATGCTCAAGGAGCGGTATTGGAGACAGTAGATGGCAGATTGCACCAGAATGGAGGAGCAGGTACTCTAACTACTACCTTCTTGGAATTTAAAGATATATATTTTTCGGGAAAGGTACATGGATATAATTGAGCCTCCGGTTGCTAAGACACTTTACATTAAGTTCCGAGTAGCGGACTTTGCCACTTCGATCATTTACTGCAAAGTGACGGCATACTCTTGTTAATGCTGAACTTGACCTAAGCTGTCCGTTTTGCCCAGAGATAAGGAAACCGTAGATCACGTTTTGTATTTTTGCCCGCAGTATCAAGCTCACAGGAAGAAATGGATCTTGCTGTTATGCCATAACCTGGGCATCATGGACTACAAATTTGCAACTAGGGTATTTAGGGCAGACACAGCTCAAGTAATAGTCTTTCCTGTCTCCCGGTTTCTGTTATACATGTGGAGACACAGACCGAAAAAGACTGCCCTATTGTTGCCCAGTACATCCTTGTGCGTCCTGGTTGCATTTTGTTGTCATTTTTGGTTCCCTCTCTTTATGGACTGAGTAGCAGAAGATAACCGGTATAGGAGTTGTTGGAGGAAATTTAGTTTCAGCCTCCTAAATTTTTGTGATGTTCCCCCGACCTGCTGCTAGTCTTAATTGTGGGTACCATAAATATTTTTAACTGTGGATATTACAACATTTTAATTGTTCTATATTCAATGTAATATGTTTTTAAGTGTTTTTATTTCAGGCTCTTTTACAGTTTAGTTTATTGTGTTTGCTTTTATGGCGACTGCCGAATTAACGCTTATTATGATGATGAAATTACACTTCTAAAATCTAATAAGACAACACCAATGTTATCTTAACCTATGGGAGAGATAGGCCTTGCAGTAGTAAAAAACAAATGCATGAGTTTTTCACTACCAGGACATGTGGTTAGCGCTGGGACGCCCCATTGCTGGGGCAGCTACGCACTCTACAAATCCGGTAACATAACATGTAAAACATAAACGTACAATGACATCATCCAGTGACTGTGTGTTTCTGTAAAGTTTAAATATTTTTAATATATATAGGAAAAGACGTATTGAAGAATGAGTGGGTGTGTAAGTGTCTGTATGGATGATTTAGTAGGTGCGTGACTGACTCTATAAGTGAGTGATTTAACGTATCTTACTGAATGCATGGGTTAGTGACTAAACTGGGTGAATGTCTGTATCAGTCTGTCTGTTGCTGTGTAAGTGGCTGCATGTGTTTGTGAATAGCTAAATGAGTGTCTATATGAGTTATTGAATGCTTGTCTGAGTATCTGTATGGGTGCCTGAGTGTTTGTGTGGGAGGGGTGTGTGCAACTCTGTGCATAGATGTGTGAGTGGGTGATTCACTGGGTGGATGGTTTCAAGAGTGCATCTGTGATAGACTGTATGGGTGGGTAAGTGTGTGTAAGAGTGTGTTAGTGAGTGAATGTATGTCCCAGTGGTACATGTGAGTAACTACATATGTGAAAGGCAGTATATATGTGTGTTGGAGTATATAAATAGCTATAAGCAAGAGTGAGTGATTGTGATAGTGGCTGTATGGATGAGTGTGTGCTTGTATCTGTGATTGTATAAGAGCGTAACAATGTGCTACTATTTGTATGAGTAAGTGAGCTGGTGTGTGTATAACTGTATAGGTGAGTAAATGGCAGTGTGTTTAATTATTTGCATGACTGACTAGGTGTGTGAGTATCTCTATGGATGAGTGGCGTTGTTTGAGTGTCTATATAGGAGTAAGAGTGCATATGATAGTCCTGTACTGAGTGACCGTAAGTATGAGTGACTGTATGGGTGAGTGAGTGGATGTGTGTGTGTAGACCTAAGAATCAGTGAGTGGGTATGTAGTTATTGGTGTTGGAGTGTCTATGGTTTTGCGAATGGCAGTCTGTAATTTAGAGTGGGTGTATCAAAGGTTATATTAGGGTGTGAGGAGGTGCATCAGATTATCACGTGGATGATGTCATCAGTGATGTCATTTGAGATGTCATCAGTGATGTCATCAGTGATGTCACTGACCATGTCATGAGTGATGTAATATGTGACGTCATCAGCAGTGCATTGCGGGCGCGAGTTATAGTTAGCTGAACTAACTATAACGGGGGAATTTCACGGGTTTTGTACGAGTGCAATGTCCAAGTAACTAAAACTGTCCCTAAAACCTATGGTTTTTTCAGTGAATTTCAAAGGTTTTTTAAATGCTAATTTGTAACTATAACGTGTCTGAAACCTATGGTTTTTTCAGTGAATTTCAAAGGTTTTTTAAATGCTAATTTGTAACTATAACGTGTCTGAAACCTATGGTTTTTTCAGTGAATTTCAAAGGTTTTTTAAATGCTAATTTGTAACTATAACGTGCCTGAAACCTACGGTTTTTTCAGTGAATTTCAAAGGTTTTGTAAATGACAATTTTTAAATGTATTAATTGTTATATTAATTTTTTTCATACTGATTTACTACATTTTTAGAAACAATTTTTTTTACATATTTTATTTTTTAAATTACATTGTAATTACATTATACATTACATTACAAAAAATACTTTCTCAGAATGAATTACTTTAGTTTAAATACTTTGCAGATAGGCAATAGACTTTTAAGTACAGTAGTTACAGTTGTTGCAATGGGCAACACATTTTCAAACACAATGCAACATTCAGCTCAATGTGAATTTCTAGTTAAATGCAATTAGTTACTTTATGGATTACTTTTGTAACCACAGGACTGGATCCTAGATTCAGTCCTGCTACATCTCCTGTAAACAGTTGAGTAAAAGCGTTTTGGTTACAGTCGTGATTTTTAAGGAATATTATTGTATTTTAAAAGTTGACACTTAGAAACTTTTTCTCATAGAATCACCAATGTTATCCTATGGAAGGAAATTCACTTAGCAGGTAAAAACTGTTATCGTTACTTTTTCTTACTCAGTGTTGGATCCTGGATCCAGCACTGGTGCATCTCCTGTAAACAGTTGAAAAAATGCGTTTAAGTCATACAGGCGATTTTTAAGGAATATTTGTAGTTTGTGAAAATCAACACTTTGAAACTTTTTGCTGAAAACCAGTCAATCTTAGCCTATGAAGGAAATTCAAGTTACCGGTAAGTACGGTTAAAATTACTTTTGAGGATCAGTACTGGGCTGAAAGATGCAGCACTGAGGTCTCTCCTGATAACAGGTGAGTAAATCGGAATTCGTATTTCGGCTGATTTTAGAGGAATATTTTAAAGTTCCAAAACTCCACACTTAGAAGAATTTCCAAGTGAAACCAGTCAATGTTAGCCTATGGAAGGAAATTCAAGTTACTGGTAAGTACGGTTAAAATTACTTTTCAGGACCAGTACTGGGCTGAAAGATGCAGCACTGAGGTCTCTCCTGATAACAGGTGAGTAAATCAGAATTTGGATTTCGGCTGATTTTAGAGGAATATTTGTATGTTTCAAAATCAACACTTAGAAACTTTTTCTGCAAAAAGCAGGCAATGATATCCTATGGAAGGAAATTCAAGTTACTGGTAAGTACGGTTAAAATTACTTTTGAGGATCAGTACTGGGCTGAAAGATGCAGCACTGAGGTCTCTCCTGATAACAGGTGAGTAAATCGGAATTCGTATTTCGGCTGATTTTAGAGGAATATTTTAAAGTTCCAAAACTCCACACTTAGAAGAATTTCTAAGTGAAACCAGTCAATGTTAGCCTATGAAGGAAATTCAAGTTACCGGTAAGTACGGTTAAAATTACTTTTCAGGATCAGTACTGGGCTGAAAGATGCAGCACTGAGGTCTCTCCTGATAACAGGTGAGTAAATCGGAATTCGTATTTCGGCTGATTTTAGAGGAATATTTTAAAGTTCCAAAACTCCACACTTTGACTGGTTTCACTTGGAAATTCTTCTATGTTAGCCTATGAAGGAAATTCAAGTTACCGGTAAGTACGGTTAAAATTACTTTTCAGGACCAGTACTGGGCTGAAAGATGCAGCACTGAGGTCTCTCCTGATAACAGGTGAGTAAATCGGAATTCGTATTTCGGCTGATTTTAGAGGAATATTTTAAAGTTCCAAAACTCCACACTTAGACTGGTTTCACTTGGAAATTCTTCTATGTTAGCCTATGAAGGAAATTCAAGTTACCGGTAAGTACGGTTAAAATTACTTTTCAGGACCAGTACTGGGCTGAAAGATGCAGCACTGAGGTCTCTCCTGATAACAGGTGAGTAAATCGGAATTCGTATTTCGGCTGATTTTAGAGGAAAATTTGCACAATGGTGAAGGGAGGGGCGGGGCCTGAGGTTACATCTGTGCAAACGCGCCCGTGGCGCGTTTTAAGTTGGGGGATTAAGTCCCTTTGAATCCTGAGGGTCCCTAGGAGCCAACTAGCCCACCAGGAACCTCCAATATGCGCCAGGGGCTGCGTTGCAGAGACGTGTAGAGAGGCCACACCCCTTTTACACCTCTCTGCAACGCAGCTCTGTGGCGCTTTCTGGATGTACCTGTTGGGCTAGTTGGCCCCCAGGGACCCTCAGGATTGAAGGGGATTTAATTCCCCATCTTAAAACGCGCCACGGGGCCTGTTTGCACACATGTCACCTGAAGCCCCGCCCCCTCCCTTCACCACTGTGCAAACGCGCCCGTGGCGCGTTTTAAGTTGGGGGATTAAGTCCCCTTGAATCCTGAGGGTCCCCGGAGTCCAACTAGCCCACCATATACCTCCAAAAGCGCCACAGAGCTGCGTTGCAGAGAGGTGTAAAAGGGCGTGGCCTCTGTACACCTCTCTGCAAGGCAGCTCCCTGGCGCATACTGGAGGTTCCTGGTGGGCTAGTTGGCCCCCAGGGACCCCCAGTATTCAAGGGGAATTCGTTCCCCCTCTGCAAACGCGCCAGGGGGCGCGTTTGCAGAGTGGTGAAGGAAGGGGGCGGGGCCTGCGGGCCCGATCGTTTTTTTTTTTTTTTTTTTTTTTTTGTCCCCTGAAGGGGGGCTGTGTGGCCCCCCTTCCTTTTTTCTGTTTTTGGGCCCTGGGGACCCCATCCCCCAGGGCCTTACCCTTTTTTTAAATTTCAAAATAAAAAAGAACGGGAAGGGGGCCGCTTGGCCCCCCTTCCCCGGGCCTGTATTGGCCCCGGGGACCCCATCTCCCGGGGCATGGCCTCTATTTTTATTTTTAATATTTTGAGGGGGGCTGCGTGGCCCCCTCCTCTGGCCATTTTAAGGCCCGGGGACCCCATCCCCTGGGCCGGCCATACCCTTTTTTTTTTTTTTTAATTATTTTTGAAAACTTTGGGGAGGGGGCCGCGTGGCCCCCCTCCCGAGCCACTACTTGCCCCGGGGACCCCATCCCCCGGGGCCTGGCCTCTCGTTGGGGACTGTGGGGGTCCCCAAACCCCCCACAGTCCCGCCGGCTCCCACGTCCCTTGGGAGCCGGCATTGCTGTTCCACATGGGGAGCAGCTGACATGCTGCTCCCCATGTGGAAAGCATCGGCTTTGGATATTGGAAGAGAGAGCAGGTTTCCTGCTCTCTCTTCCAATATCCAAAGCAAGTTTGTAATGACAGGACGGAGCCGCGAGGCTCCCGTCCTGTCATTGCAAACAGCAGTGTCCCGGGGTAGGCACCCCGGGACACTGCAGGAGCCGGCCCTGGGGGTGGCGGTCCCCAGGGCCATCAAGGGCTCCAGGAGGGGACGCGCAGCCCCCTCCCATCGTGTGCACAGCCCCGGGAGGTGGTGGTCCCCGGGCTCTGGGGTCCGTAACGGACCCCCATATTTAAATGTTTAGTGCCCCGGGGAGGTGGCGGTCCCCGGGCGTGTGGGGGCTGGAGCCCCCACACAGGTTTTTCATTTAAAAAAGAAGCCCCGGGGAGGTGGTGGTCCTCGGGGCTGCGGGAGGGCTCAGAGCCCTCCCGCAACCATTATGCATAAAGCCCCGGGGGTGGTGGTCCCCGGGGCTTGGGGGCCCTTAGAGGCCCCCCACACATAAAATTAACCCCCCCCAGCATGCCCCGGGACTTGGCCCACCCGGGGCCACTACATCGAAGCGCGGAGACCGCGCTTCGATTTTTTTTTTCGGCAGGATTCGCGCACCCTGAGCGCATCCTGCCGATTTAACAAAAAAAAAAAAAAAAAAAAATGCTTTTTTGCCCAGGGGGTCCTTGTGAGACCCCTGAGCAGGCCTAGGGGTTAGGGTGTTTCTACCCTGCCCCCTTTGTGCGTTTTGAGCACTTGTTTCTTTTTTTCTCGGCAGGATACGCGCACCCTAAGCGCATCCCGCCGATTTAAAAAAAAAAAAAAAAATCTTTTTCTGCCCAGGGGGTCCTTGTGGGACCCCCTGAGCAGACCTAGGGGTCAGGGTGTTTCTACTCTGCCCCTTTTGCGCTTTGCGCACTTGTTTCTGTCCCTCGGTTCTACCGAGGGATAAAATGGCTGCCAACACTTCTTGATTTGGAGTGTTGACAGCCAATTAGCATGCAGCTCGTGATCGGGAGGGTACGCGGATCCGACGCGCCCATAGATATATATGTGATTTTAATTGTGAATTTCTCAGGAACTACTGAAAGGATTTACACCATTTTAGCAAAAGGCACCAGTCTGAACCAAGGGCTACCTCTTTGACAAATTTGGGGTAATTCCGTTCAGCAGTTCGGGCTGTAGCTGCGACTAAAGGTTCCTATGGAAAAATGAATGGGGAAAACGCGTTTTGGGACCCCCTTTTTTTCTCGGCCCCCGCTTGACGTATCACCCCGAGTCTTTCAGGGTAGGAGCGGACCGGAGCGCCCCAACAAGTTGGAAGCTTTCGCGAAGATTCGTCAACCGACGCCAACGTTATTGCAAATAGAATGTCGCGGATTTCCTATGGATAATAGGTTGTAACTATAACTATCTACTGGCGACCGCCAGTAGATAATATATATATATATATATATACATACACACACAGCAATTGCTGGGAAGAGCTGGATAGGGTCTTGTTTGAGTTCTCAGTTGACTAATACACTCACTGCTAGAACTTGTGTTTGACCCCTATGATCACATGTTAAAATCCTGGCAACTCTACTGAGCCTTTCATCTTTCTGAGGCAAATAAAGTGAGTACCATTGAGTTGAGCTTAATTAAACGTCTATTATCTTTAAATAAAACAAAAATCAAATTTGAGGCGAAGGTGTAGCCTACAAATATAGTTATTATATTGTATTCAGTATTGTGCTCCATAACATTGCAATGACCCCTTTGTGTAAATGTCATAATTCCTGTTATCTTCACAGTGTGACATGAGGGAGGATCTCTCTCTCTGGAGAGTTCTTGTTTTTCACTTTTAGTTTTTCCACCCCTCTTGTTCAGTCTTCACATTTTCTTTGCTGAAAGGAAGAAACCATGTTGTACATGTTCATGAAATGGAAGTTGCGCACTCTTCAGAAAGACGTAAAACAATGCTGCTGTAATTACACACACGGTTTAGTCCTTTGTTGAGCAGCGAGCGCGGCAGAGGTTTGAGGCACAGTGCCGCCAGTGAGTCATGTCGAGCCGGCCCCCTCTGTGGGAGTTTGTTCCCGCTCATGCCGGGCAGGCAGGGCGGCTGTCAGAGCCGCTCCGAGGAGACCTTTTCCTTTGTTACTGGAAAACATCTCAAAAGAACTGCTGGAAAGGGGGTGGGGAGAAGTCATTGCTTTTCAAAGTTGCTGTTTCTTTTGCTACAGAAGTGCAGATATTAAAGTGCTTTTCTGGCAGCAGTGCTCCCATATTACCAAACTAATTTCAGTGGCTGGAAGTCGATGGGGGATGCTAAGTGTTTATTAAATGAACACCCCTGGTAGAATGAATTAAAGACGACTCTGCTTTGAGTTGTAACAGCCTGCCCCCCCCCCTCCCTGTACCATGCCGTCGTTTGAACACATGTTGAAGGAACTATTCTCAGTATGGACTCCCCAGTTCTATGTGCATCCCAATAATCCGTTATTTATGTAGTGCTTATATGCGAAATGCTTTGCATCAAACAATTTTATGTACAATTATTATTGCCCATTCGAAACCTGTACTGATTTTCCTGCCCTCGTACAATTGAAAGGCTGAGTTAGACTTGCCAGGAATCAAAGCGGCAACCTGCAGATCATGCAACTTGCTAGAGACTGAAGCATGGTTTAGATTAACACAGGAATAACAACACTTGAAGTCTTTTTTTGTGTGTTGCTTTGCACTAGGACAGTTGAGTCTTTAAATGGAAAGATGAACAAATGCCCAAATTGCTTGTATCCGGGTATTATGATACAGGCTGAGTGGCTAACCTTTAAGGGGCTAAAATCCTTAACCATAGCCATGACTTGGAAGTGTGGTCGAGAAACTACTCTATGCAATGCACCACTGATGATGAATAATTTAGAGGGACGCACTAAAAGGTAAAAAAAAGTGATGGATGGAATGCTTGAATTAATCCCAGCTACTGGTAATTACTTGGGCCTCATCCCAATCCATCATGTTTTTGTGCACACCATACTACCATAGTTTGGACCCAGCCTTATGTAAATCAGTCTTGACCTAGGTCTTCCCTGAACCAGAACACAAAAAACCTAGGACTGGTTTCGTCCTATTTAGGGCTCATCAGCCAGGTATAGCTTGGTTCCAGTGACTGTGTGCATGGGACCCACATTTGGGTATACCCCTCCCACTTGGGTAACACACTTATGAATACAAAAAAGTGATGGATGGAATGCTTGAATTAATCTCAGCCACAGGTAATTACTCGGGCCACATCCCAGTCCATCATTATTTTGCACACCATGCCACCTCAGTTTGGACCCAGCCAAATGCAAATAAGTTTTGACCCAGCTCCAATGAGAGCAGTCTAGCCTGAACTGTGCTAGGCCAGGTCCTCCCTGAACTGGAACATAAGCACAAGAATATTTAGTAGGTTACATCTCCTAGTGGGTGCAATCATAGAGGTGAGAATGTGACAATTTGAGTAATTAAAATGAAGTCCAGGCACCAGAGATGTCTTCTCCTTCACCTTGGGAAGAGACTGCTTGTTGCTGAGCTATCTCGCCAGGCATTTGGGAATGTTGGTTTAGCAGCATCAGGCTTTCTGCATAAAGACACAGTATAACTTTATCCAAGCAATAAGGTGTCAGAGACCCTTTCAGTGGGCCATGGTTTAAGCAGGAGTTACTGAGCCCAACCGTGGTGGCTGAGGCCTTTTACTCCCAGGGCCAGACCTACTGTTTATCCTGCTCAACTAGGCGAAGCACCCCTTCTGCACGGACTCTCAGTTCAGTGAACACGACTTATAACTCAACATGCAAGCAATGCGAACAATAAATCAATGTCCAGTCAAATACTTGTTTTTATATAAAGAGAAGTATTTTATTTCTAATTCTACACATGCAAAGGTAAACGACATTCAAAAGCAATAGCACAGTCCCCCTTGAGGTCTGGGCTCTAATAGTGGTCAGGCCACTCCCTTTCCTACTAGGTTTAGTGCAACAGGTTCAGTGTGATGCCCCATTCACTGATGACAACATACAGGGAATGTAAACTTTTAAGCCGTACTCAAGTGAGCTCTACTCTGTCTCCTTTCGGAATTTCAGTTACAGGAGTCTACGGGGCTGCAGTAATGATGGCAATACGTCCCCCGGGGCCCTGAAGCCCCAGTTCATGTCTTACCCGCTCCGGCGGTGTGGAACCCTTCAGCGGCGCAGTGAAGTCCTGCTCTGGATCTACAAAATCGGGCTGAGCTCAGTCACACACACAAACATAACATAACATAACCTGTATTTGTAAAGCGCACGTTCACCCAGAAGGTTATTTTGGCGCTGAATAATAGAGGTTTACTGTTACCCAACTCAATGGCACTCATTTTATCAACCTCATAAAGATGAAGGGCTGAGTGGACCCATTGGGATTTGAACCTGTGACCATGAGGTCAAGCACAGGACCCTACAGTGGATGCATTATTCCACTAAGCCACCAGACCCGGCTCATGGAGGCACCCCTTTCTCCTCCGAGCCACGCTACTGGCTGGTTTTAGCGATCAGGGTTGTTCCCGCTCGCACAGCAAGTCACAGATCCCTTCGCGGGGTTTGGGGAGAGTTGCTCTGACGGGGTTCCGGCGATGTCCTTTGATCTTCTGGCCTCCTTCGGTGCAGTATGCTGGCTGGACTCTCCTTGGTCAGAGCAGCAGTTTCTCGGTCCCGGGTGATGGCCCAAACCCATGCCCTCAACGCCTCGGACTGCCCCTCCTGGCATACGGGGTCGCCCCCACAGCACTCAGAAGTCGGGTTACGCTGACCTGGCGTTGATGTTCACTGTGGCCCCCTCTCTGGCACACACGGCCACCCACCACAGGGTCATGCAGGCCTGGCACCCTCCACACAACACTTCCTCGCTCCTCAGCTCAGTCCATGGCAACCCTTCCTGGCACATGGGAGTCACTGAAACAATATCGGATTCCACACACGCACACAGGTCGTCCTCACGATGGGGACCTTGCTCCTTCCAACGCTCTCCTCTTCCTCACAGGGCACACTGGTCATGGCGAGCAGGTAATCGCTCGTGCTTTAGGCTCTAGGGCTTGTGGTCTTGGTTTCCCTGGGTAATGACTTCTTACCCAACAGGGAGATTAGCAGGCCTGTGCCCCCAGTCCTGGTCACAGGCAGAAGTCTTGCAGAGTTCTCCCCCCCCTCGCACAGCCTGTCTGGCTGCTCGGCAGATGACATCGTTTGGGGTCTCAAACTCCCCTACTTATAGTCCTTTTCCAGACACAAAATGAAATTTAGTGTCTTGAGTCTTTGAAGTTTTATATTTGGGTTCTGCTTCTTTGAAAGTGACATCTTTCTCCTTTCTTCTTCCTCCTGAAGGATGTCTGTCACTGCAGGCAGGACTCTGAAGTTGTAAATCACTACAAGATTCATGGGAGTAACGAGTTCACACCTGAATGTCAGCCACAGTGATATGCGCATCAAAAGGTTAATCCCAAACCTACTCTTTATGATTCCCTTAGCAGCCCATCTCTCTCTGAAGTGAAGTGTCCAGGGCCCTTCCTTGTGATCCATCATTGAGTCAAAGAGCCTTTGAAATGCACAGAGAGAGCCTGGCTCTCCCATCCTCCAGTACATGTCCCTCCCGGCTTACAGGAATGCAACTATAGACAAATCTGTCTGGGGGGGGATTCCTCATGTTTTCAACAGGCAGGCCTGGGCTTCCCAAAAATGGAACCCAAAGTCCTCCATATAATGTACCAGCGCAGGCACACTTGCACTCAGTGTACATCCACAGTACACTTACTGCACAGCACTGTTATCCTTGTATATTATACCACCACAAGCATATCTACATGCAGCCAATGCATTCAGTCTGCACACACTGTTCAGTACTGCAGCCTTCCTGTATTGTACCAGAGTGCGTTATTTTAAAAATACATGCTGCCAGCATACACACATTTACCATGTGTGCATTGTACCACACTTCACCCCTTGTGTAGAGTACTTCCTGCGAGCATACATACACTCAGCACGTTTCTATCACACGCGATCTTCCACAACTACCTGACGTAGGCCAGAGGTGAGTTAAGCACACAGCATAGGAACATTTAACAAGCATTGGCATAGCCAATAGGTCTCGCTTTTGGGACCTTATAAGTAATTAGTTATGCAGCACAATATCCTTGGTGCAACAACATCAACTGTTGCATGGCTAAACACTTATAAGGTCCTAAAGGCGAGACCTATTGGCTATGCCAATGCTTGTTTTTTATGTCAACGTGATGCAGGCTACTAAACGTCATTACATATTAATAAAACTGTCAAATCACCGCTCTAAATAATAATTGTGGGCGGCGTCTTTATTTTTTGGTATTCTGCTAACATTTATGGAAGCAAATAAATGCATTTCGTAAAATTCTGCTCAAGATTTGATTCTGTATCTGAGTGGGTGGACTGATGGATACAAATGTAGTCAGTGTCTTGACTCCGCGATCCAGTTCTTACCCTCACGGCATCCGTCCTTATTCATTGCAATCGCTCACAAAACGCTTCCCTCATTTGGAAAACAGAACATTTCCGTAATAATATATAAATATAAAATTGCGCGCTCATTAGCACTCCTGCTCGATAGCATGCCGCGTTTTTTAAGTTCCTTTAGTTTGTCGCACCTTATCAAAAAACGTTTCAACTCTGTGCGTCGCTGACAATCGAAATCCCACCAGAGGGGATAGCAAATCTGTAGTTTATCAAAATGATGGACTCTACTCAGCACTATCACAACAGAAATTATATTTTTACTTGCGCGTGTACAATAGATTGCATCAATATAACATCTTTCATTTGGAATTATCAGCGTTGTGTCTCGAGCACACTGTGCTCGCCGTGTATTTTAAAGATGAATTGGGGAAACGCACAAACGTGCATGAAGAGCTGTTTACAATTAAAACAAGAACAACAGTGCACCTCCGGACAGCGAGCGTAGTCAATCAAATGTATTACCTAATCATGGACCCTAAATAGTGAGATCAGTTTTGAAGTAAAAAGAATAATGTGACCACCAGTGACACTGTCACCGACGTGCCTGTGCATTGAGGAGTGACATCACGTATCATTTGAACACCACGCCACATAATGGCATCAATGGAAGAAGCCCTGCATAACCACTGAGCCCCTCTGATGGCATCACATGATTTGAACTTAAACAACCTTTGACCTTTTGACATCACAGGAAGTGGCACCACACAAGCTGAGCCAGCGCCGTCACTATGACGACATGAACCGCAGAATAAAAGTGAGGCAGGTGTTAATTCCATGCACAGAAAATGATCTCCCGAATTTTTGGGGATAAATTACCCCAAACAATGTCCATTATTAGCAAGGGTATCTGTGAGAAATAGTTATTCTCGACTCAAATCTTGCATGGTTCAATAACATTAATGAATTGATTGAAAATTACTGAAAAGAAATTAAAAGATCACAGTTGCGACCTTTTGTAACATTTTGCAACAGCAATGTTTTTGAGGTATGCCCGAGATAATATATTTTTTTAAATCTGCTGTAGTGAGGATTTTGCAATAACGAGGTGAAACTGATTGGCTGATATTGGGGTAATGGCTCCAGGTACAATACATTGAATCCTCATGGGGAAATAGAAATTTGATAGTAGAGCAAAGGTGATAAAGTGAGTGACTCTTCTGATGGTCCACACATGGAAATCTAGAAGAATTGTTCACCATTGCTTACTCTGATAAACAATTCTATAGTACTTCCCAGCATCTTAAACCTCAAAACCATATGAGGGTTTTGACTTCTTGCCATTTCCACACATCCGCTAAGAAGGTCACGTTGAACTGCCCTTAATGCAACACACTGCGTGGGCTTTTCCGTAATACTGTTAAGACAGCTGCATGAAAACTAAAATGTCAAACTTTGGCCCCTCTTGAGGAAGAATGGCGGAATTCACCCCCACCGACATCTTTACATTATTTTATTTGATGCCAGTGGTGAATAGAGTACAGATTGGTGCACATTTCATCATGTAATCTATGTGCTTGGCAAGTTGTTCTTCGTTCCCATATTTTGACACAACACTCCATCATATTTTTGGGCATCTGTTAAAGGAAACGCCTTACTGTGCTCAGTGGCACAGAGGAAGTTACAACACACGTCTACCCCACCAATGACATCTCAGGAAGTATCCTCACATGAGCTGGACGTCCATGCTTATAAAACCTGAAATTACACCACACAGCCTTTGACTATGGTCAAATCGAAGCTACTGCTTCAAATCTCTACAATAAACATAAAAATAAAGGGCACCTATAAATCTCAGTCAAATAAAAGTCCTATGGCCACCTGGAAAAAAAATATATAAACTGATTCGCCAGAGCTCACAAACTCCCAGCCTCCGACTGAAACAGAAAAATCTCAGAAGATTCAGGCACATTAACCAACTGATCATCGTCACTGGGGGCTGCACGCGGTCCATCTCGGCAGTCCACTTCTAGAGCTAGCTGATTAGAATCAGAAGTTGTAATTTTCACATATATGCCTGCAGCAGGCGCATTAGCCAGACGTGCTATATCGATGTGGCATGTAAGTGGCAAGCTTCCGCAGTCGGCATAATAGCCTACAAACCTCGGTGATACATATTTAGTTATCCTGACCTGAGCCGCAACTGTGGCCAATCGGAAGGCACGCCGATCTCAGCAGCACAAACATTAGCCACCCGAGCTGCCCCGCCGACGGAGGCTGGCCCTTTAAGTGGCTTGCCTGCTGCAGCCCCGGGGAGCGCGGCGCGGCCCTGCTGGCTGTACAGCTCAAGGGTCGCCTGGCGACTGTCGCGCGGCTCCGGGCGGGGCCGAGGGCGCGGCTCAAGGACTCGCGGTACCTGGGCTCGCCCACCCGAGCAGGCCGCCGCCCAAGCCGAACAAAGGGGGAGGCAGGCGGAAGCGGGAATGCAATTCCAGAATGCAAAGCAAACAAGCGTGCCGCGTGTGGTGCGCGCAAAAGTGATCGCGTTCTGTTAGGGTGCCGCGAGCGCTTAATGAGCCATGACGGAAAGCCGTCGGCAGCGTGAGAGAGGAGCGGGGGCGAGCGCGGCAGCGTGCAGAGCTGAACACACGCTCGTGCACCATGGCCTTTTGCTTGCGCGTAACCGCTCAAACGTTCCGTCCATCATCCCCTTTTGTATCGCTTTGTTCGCCCTAAGTTGGCGGGGGTATGCCCAGACGTGGGTCCCTTGCTCACTTTGCCACTGGATTCAAGCAAGCCTGGCTGATGACGGCTGGAATGCCAGAAACCGGTCCTAGGATGCTTGTTTCCGGTCCAGGGAAGACCTGGCTTGGCAGTTCGGGCTGGACTGTTCCCATGGGGCACAGGGTCAGACTGATTTGCATATGGCCATGTCTGAACTGGGGTGGTGGAGTGAGCTAAAGAATGATGATGGATTAAACCCAGATCAGTTGACTGGGGGTGAGTGTTTGATTGGCTCAAACGTTCCGTCCATCATCCCCTTTTGTATCGCCATGTTCAGCTATGACAAAAAATCAGCATTAGGGATCCAGACAACAGTACAGTTGGCCACCCAGGGTAGGAGTACACATCTCTTTCCGTGCAGAGGACTTTTCCGTCCCAACAGAAGGTCTCAGAGGAAGCCTCGTTAGGAATGAGGTTTACCCCTTCTTAAATTTCCAGGTGGTACCAACTTTGTTTTAGAGGCTAAAGGTAGCAGCGTCATAGGATAGGAGGTGAGGGCAGCCCAGACCTCACCTGCTTACGGTGGCAAGCGTTCCCACCCTTCCTCCTTGGTGTGCCGTACCCCCGTTGTCTGTATTACAGCGCCTTACTCCGTAAGTGTTATAATTGTGTTATGCTCCTGTCTCGGTCCAAGGAGGCTTTTTGTGTTTTTTTTGTTTTTGCCAGCTGTGCTTTTGTACTTGCAAATAAGTTATACAGTTTTTTAAAGCTCTAAATCGGACAGAATACTGTGGGTTTTTTGTAATCACAATTTCTAAACATGCCGAGTTTTAACCTACTACCAGCTACTTGAAATAAGCCTAGATTGCTCTCTGTTGGAAAGTGAAGAGTACATAAGGGCTAGCTAACTTTTTTTATTCGGCCAAAGTGCTGTAATATTTGATTTCCTAGGACAGCAGTGGTAAATGACAGTAGCCACAGTGGATATTGCATAATAATTACTGAAAGCCAATGATTCAGAGAAAATGTCTGGCAGAGTATTAAAGGTCCCATGACCCACCTGCTCCATTCAAGCTTTTTTTTTTATAAATTAAATGTATATTTTAGATTCAGTTTAACGTGGCAAAACTAATGCATGTGTAATTTTGAATGTGCGATGCAGTAATGGTGAGGTAGAACTACCTGCTAGTGTCACACTTGACATAGGGCACTTAGTACATATGGAACTGACTTAGGGTGATCACTAACCTCCAGATCATTTCTGACTGAGACTACAACACAAAAGTGCAGAAGGGAAGCAAATGCATTCTGGTTGCTGTAGTCTTGTTTTGCTTCAACTGACCTAATTAGACCAACATACATGAAATATGATGTGGTGTTTATATGCAAAGATCAGGACTGGAGACCTTGTCCTCCGTGACCTGGAGTGAGGTGATTACTCTAGACTGACAGTTTCCCAGCCCAGTCACCTTTCCAGAGGCAAAGCAGATAGACAGTCATACATGCAATAAAATGCAAATCATGTTATTAGCAATACACTTCAGGCAAGTAATGCTCATGTAAATGCGTGATTGCTAATACTAAACATATCTGACCAATTTAAGCATGCCATTAGCAGCACAAGGAAAAAAAAAAAAAAAGCGGGAATACCTGGTCCCTGATGCCAGTGATATCAGGGCTCTAGGCCTGTAGATTTTCTATAAATTCTAAGGGACACAATTCCTGGCAAGGTAATTTGCTAGCCATTTATGTGGAGTAACGCGGTCAAGCACCTTGACTTAATTCTAGTTGCCAGTTGAAGAGATTCTAGGCCTGACTGCGGCTTTAAAGTGTATCTGGTGGCACTTCCTGCCCTATGATGTCCTAGAGGGAAGGGGGGCTGGTGAAAGGGCAAGCACTTTGTTGAAGCAAGGTCCATCGAGGCGAGTGCTTTGTGGAATGATCCAGGCATTAGAATTTTCGCCTTAAGTGTGTAAGCCAACTGAGCTGGTGGTTTAAAGCCAATGTTGTTGGGATCAAGGTTTATGTTCACCTCTTAGAAGTCACAACTACAGAAAAAATGTTTATCTTTTCAATATGCTAAAAAGAGGGCACTTTCTTTGTAGCCGCGAATCCCGTTGCAGTGAGTCGTGTTGCTGCACAGAGATGGGCTATCTGGAGTAGGCAGTTGTAGGAGCAGCATCTGTGTGTGATAGGAGAGGATTGCTTGAAGCGTCAAAAAGCCAAAGTAAAGCCCAGTGGACCTTCCCAGGCGGGAGCATTGTCTCTTAATTGCAATCCCTTCTTTGCCCCCATACACGATGGAAAGCAACCTATTTCTTCTCCTTTGGATGCACTCATGGCCTGTTCTCACCTGGGTACCAACTGAGGGGACCTTGAACAGGACAGAAGAGGGCTTTCTGTAGTAGATGAAACCATGGTTGCGAGAAGGGATAAGCACCGCAGCTCATGCAAAATACAGATTTTCCAGCTGAATGTTCCATTTTTGCATGAAGACCGATATGCAGGCGTGCTGTGCTGTTCGTCTCTATGGGGGTTTTCTACTGTGCTATTCACCATATTTGTTATGGATAATTGGATGCAGTGGGCGGCTTTACAAAGGCAGAGAACCCAGAGTACTTTCCCTTTGTGGGATATTCCATTAACCAGTGCTTCAGATGCAGGGTTTTTGCTCTGCATGGCCTGCTGCCTACTAAAGTTTAAATGGATTTGTAGTTTACAGTCTCGACCACACAACAGTCCCTGGCTGAGGACTGAAGGGGACATGGCCTGCCGGCTTTGTGGCCTTGCTAGAGAAAATCTAGTCCATACTATCTGCCTCTGCAAGTCTGCTCTAGACGTATGGCGAGGATGGCTGCATCCACTATGGACCCAAGCAGGGGTGAGCACCTGCAGGCAGGCCAGCCTGGCCTGCCTCAATCTGCAGATCAGAGACTAATCTCCCGAACCCTAAAGTACATTCTTGGGGTAGAGGGCCCTGAAAAAGGCAGCTGGCAAGCAAACAACTCTGGGCTCAAATCGACTCACTCCTCCATCTACCTGACACCCCCCCAACCCCAAAAGAAAATGGGCTCTTTTAAAATGTGGGTCAATACTAGCAAACACTACTCCACTACTACAGACTGTGTGATCACATATGCAAACACAGTCTCTTTTGACTACCACGTTATAATTCATGTTTTATGTTACTCTTGATTCTTATGTCATATTTATTGCACATTGTATAGGAATCAGGACAGCGTTTTATTACCTGGACTCTTACACGTTGTAATGATTTTAATTAATCCAACAATAAAGATTGATTGATTGAAGTTTATCATTATTTCAAAAAAGCCGTGATTTTTCGCCTGCAGGTCGATTGTCTGTCGTTTCAGTATTCTCAATTACTTTTGGTAGTCATCTACCATCCTTTCTGTAACAATAGCCACTGAATTTGTTCTGCACTTTTGCTACAAGTGTCCTTCCTTTTGAATTTATTTTTGGGTGCTTCACATATTGCAACACTTTTTTATTTAACCTTTCAGACCTCCATCCTTAATGACGTTTTCTCTTATTTTGTCCTTTTCTGTCCAGTTCAATGCATTTCCTGTGGACGATAAAATATCTCGCAGGTACCCCCATAGGATTGTTATTGGCTCATTTGATACAATTCACTTATATAAATAACCGGTTGTCTCGTGGCCAGTGGTCGGCTCCTAAGCATAAACAATTTGTGTATAGATGCCCTGGCGAACAAAGTGCACAGTGTGAATAGAGCGACCCACCAATAGGGCAAAATGTGAAAATGCACATGGCCAAAAATGGATTTTACTGTACAGTACAAGACTTTGACTACTAACCATAGAAGTTATAACCCGTTCATTAAACGTAGGTATGACATTTTGACACGGCTTCCGGTCATCTTTCAGGAAATAAAAAAGAGAAGGGACGGTAAAAGGCAGAAGTGAAAGGAGATCTGAGAATTTTCAAAGACTGGAAAGGTTGGGGAATTGAAAATGGACACAAATCTCACAATCCTGCTCACTAGATATCCGAACTACTGCTCGTTAGGCCGCTCTTGGAGGCACAGGCAGCAGAACAGGGTAATGCTGACACTGTCCACACGTCAGACAGTTGTGTATAGACAGAAGTTCATAAAACTATTAATATTTATTAGGAAATGCTTCAGTGTCGGTTATCAGTAAATAACTACCACAACATTAAAAAAGATCTCTGCTGCAACGAAGGGAATTGTGCCACAAAACATCTGTTAACGTCCACAAATCCAAATTAATTCGCACACAAGTACCAGCTTCACATACTATAAGTACATACACTCATCCCAGTTCTAACATCATGTTTTTCAGATATTGAGAATAGACTTGTCCAAAAGTAATGCATAGCTTTAGTAAACAATCTTTTTGGTTTCTAGTCTTTGGTCTAAGCTTAAAATTTTCATTTTACTAACAAATATATGTTTATTTTTAGTTAATGTTCGAAGCGTGTCGCCAAATTTTGTTTTCTGTTTTTGGTAAGTAGATGTACAGCAGTTAGTGCCACTATGTTCCCAATGGGACTATGTGCCCCAGTGTCCTATTTACGCCAGCCTGTGCAGCATGTCCAGGTTGCCACCATCCGTTGGCAGTTAAGGTAATGATGTGCCGAGCTATCGCTCCATCGCAGACTATTAAGTGATGTGCCAGGGTATCCACATATGCAAACCAGTGCCATAATATGCCCAGTGCCCCCCCCCCCCCATGCACCTGTCAGGGCCACAGTATGTCCGGGTGGCATTGTGTATGCTAGTGGTCGGAGCATGTTTGTGTAGGTGCTCACACACATGCTCCAAATGTATTAAGACACAAACACACTCCTCCTTGCTCACTCCTACGCATACAATCCCACACAGACTCCTACATACGCCCACACGTGCCTGAGCCTAATGATCCTGCTCACACACAACGCATGCACACTACGCTGATCGCCCACTTCCGCACCCCAGTTGCTTCACCGGTCGGCTGGCAGCATCTGCTTCTTTCCCACTGCTCCTGTGTCTGAGCGTCCTGGTGCAGGGCTGGGACACCGGTGATGGGCAGCAACAGGTCAAGAGACCAAGAGCGGCACCCGCTGCTGCAGCTTTTATTCCATGAACCCTCCGCTTCAAGCAGGTCTTTGGGATTCAGGTTGGTTAAATGCAGCTGCACACACGCACAGGCCTGACATACATTTTTAAGATTCTTCCCTATGGAGTTCTCGCCTTCTGCCTCTTCACAATGAAGCAACATAAAGAGGTTCAGAGTAGCCCTAAAACCCACCACTAACGCTGTGGGCGTATTCTTGGTTGAGGACTCGTGGAACTATTTCTACCCACAGTTGTCCTGATGCTGTATCTCCGTTGCTCCTCTGTAATCCCCTCACTTATTCAAATGAGAACTTAAAGTTCAGTAAAATGAAAGTCAAATAAGCAGTGGGATTGCATCTCCTACATTCTTTGGTTCGTGATTTTTTGCTTTAATATCTCCCACTCACGGCCCAAGGTCCTGATTTAGAGGAGTGAGGTAAAAGTGAATCCACCAGCCTGCGGACCGCATTTATTTTTACTGGGATCTGATTAAGAGTTCAGCTAATGGAGGAATCCTACACTCTCAGGAAATCCTCCAACAGATTTGTTGGGTCTGCCATGGCGCAGATGTAACTGTCAAAGTGTGGCGGGTCAGCAACTCCACCTTGACTGGCTGATCCGCCACCAAGTGGAAGACTGTCTTAAAAAGGAAATGGTTGTGCTTCTAACATGCATTAAACACCCTTCATTATACTAGGGAGACTTGATGTGGGGACACTCAGGCTGCCCAGATTATTGGGCCATGTTTCTAGTGGCCACACATACCACAGGAACTTTTACAGGCAGAGAAGGGCACTGGTGGATTTTCAAACGGTTTTCTCTGCCATTGCAAGCTTCAATAGAAGATCCAGCCACCTAGGTGGAGAACTTTAAATAGGGCAAAATATCCTCTTCCACCTTGGAGAATGAGAATTTGCCACAATAGCAGGTGGATTTTCCACTGTCCAACTTCAAAGTTGGGCAAACATATTTTTTCCTCCAGAATTCTTGTTCTCGACCCGCAGTCGCTTCCCTACTCTCCTTCCTGCTCCCCCTCATATTCCTCCCTGTCCCCATCTGCTGTTCTAATCCCGTACCTACTTGCACATCTCTTAGTTTGGTACATAGAATCCCAGGCTTTTCCCGTGTGTGAATCAGACTTGCGTAAAGAAAATGTATTGTGATTTGAATCAAAGGTGCACAGAGCACTTTAGACTGGCCACTCTTGAGTGTAAATCTGTAGATAAAGGTCCTGAGAGCTTGAATTGTGTCCATCCACATTAGCATGTAAAGGGGCGTGGTCTTCCACAACCTATCTCTAATTCCCGTGTAGGTATGCCCTACCATTAGGGACACTTAGCCATTGGTGGATGTTCACCTGTCCCAGGTCAGGGCTCGTGCAGGTGAAAGTGCGAGGCATTCAGGCAGTCGCATCTGACACCTTAGCGCCTTGAAGCTGTATTAAGATAAAACCTTAAGGGAACAGACGATTGGCACTGGTAGGTCCGTTCCAGAGTAGTGTTCATAGGGGGTTGGGCGGCTGCCTGACCTCTCCACAGGGCACAGGTCCTATACGCAAGTAGACGATGTGCAAATTGTGCCACTGTGGGCACATCGCCACTGGTGTGAATTGTGGTGGGCTTTTGTATATTTAAACTATCACTTGTGATTACTTCGGCTCTTCTCTCGGTATGGAAGGAGAGGAACAGGTCTGGAGTGTTTTCTTTTTTTTATTCGGTGTTTACATATGAAAGCACATCAACCATTTAATGGGCCAGAGAGATATTAGTCTGTCTAAGCCCTTTTCCTTCCCAGAGGTGAGAAGGGTGTAGGATCTGAATGAAATTATTATGTATAAAACCCCAGATCAAGCGAGATGCGCAAGAGACTTTGCCATTTGGATGCGGCGGGCTATACAAAACAAACACATAAAATAAGCTAAGTACTGAAGCACGGATGAAAGAGCTTTAGATTAAACGACTTACACCCCTTATGATACATTGTGGGCTTTTTTTGTTGTAATTTTCATTTCATTCATGAAAATCGTAAACCGCGCAAGTGTAGTAGGAAAAAAGCTCAACACAACCTCAGAAAAACAAAACAATGGAACTGTTGCAATAAAACAGGCAGTGATACCACATGGAATGCCCTACATGGAAATACAGATAAAATTTGACAAATGTTCATGCCAGTACCAGATATTTTAAATTATTTAACCACCCTCCTATAATCCCCCTTGCACACCACACCAGAGAAGCTATTAAAAACCAGCATTGGCAAAGCCAAAAGGTCCTGCCTTTTCAAGTATGCCTTTCTGTTGTTATTAGGTTTTTTTCCCCACAAACATATACAATATGAAAAACAATTGGAGAAGTATAAAAATAAAGAAGCGGCCTGCAGCCCATGCACACCAGCCCTGACACTGACTTGTACTCCCTTTTTCAGGCAGCGGGTCACATGTGAGTAGGCAAAATGGCATCACTTGCAGTGTAAGACAGAAAATGGCTGAAGGGGGCCGGCCTATTGCCCCATACTTTATGCTGTGATAGTTGGAACCAAATGTGAATAACATTTGAATAGACAAATAGATGAAGAAGGCTGACTGAAAGTCTCTTTATATATGTGTGTTTTATTGTGAATTTTTGTGAAAATTTGAGGTTTGCAAAACTGCTAATGCGATCTCTGGGTCAGATTGAGAAAAAACGATACTCTGTGTAGGAAAACGTGAAAAGAAAAATAATTCGGCAGAAAAATAATTGAAAGGGCCGCACACAGCCCCATACGTATATAACATGGTGTTACAATAGCCTAGTACCTTGCCCATGATGGCCTGGGTAATCGGGTGATAGAACCAGGTCTCCACTCTTGGCTCGTGTAGGGTTTCCCCGCATATTGAGGTGTTTTATTGCTCAAGCCCTTTCACACTATCTTTTAATGAGTGAACAATCAAGTTCCTTGATTAGTTGGAGCAGCCTCAAATTCTCAAGTAAAGTCCTTGTCAAGGAACCTGATCACATTTTGGAAAATTGAGATTTTAGGAATGGGTGATTTGTATCTAACATACCATTGTGCTTGAGGGGTGTGTGTTATACAGTGGTCGCAGGACCACAGATTTCTCCCACCACTGGCGTTTCACAACAAAATACAAATTGTGGCTTTGTGGCTCGCTTTCCTTTATTGTACAGCAGTCACAATGCCAGCACATAGCAAAACTAAAAACTAGCATGTAGGTCTAGTGTCCATTCCAGGCATCCATCTCTGCTTTCCCGTATGTTCTAAGAAACATTTAGGTCAACCTTCTCTTGTTAATGTTCATTGGGCACACCATGTGCACCACAGAGCATTTATGCATCCATCATGGTGTAAAGGAAGCGGCTGGCCACAGCAGTATGCAGCATGGGGACTGGTAAGGCTAGAACCAATATCTATTGGCAGTGGTTCCAGACATGCTTTTGCCATTTCCAGATGATCAGAAAGACCTCGTATAGGGTTAATAAATTAGTTTTGGACTTGGGTGATCCCTCTGTCTTATTATAAATGTACCATTGACATCCTTCCACCTTGCTTGTCTGTTAGATTGACACATTTCAAGTCACCCCATGCACCTTCTGAGACGGCCTTCTTACAATCTGATTCTTCTGTTGGCAGGAATGCTCCAGAATGGAAAGAAGTTTGACTCCTCAAGAGACAGAAACAAGCCTTTCAAGTTTCGATGTGGAAGACAAGAAGTAATTAAAGGCTGGGAAGAAGGAGTCGCACAGGTAATGCAAATGGTTGGACATGAGTTGTGCTCATGTTTATCACATGATGATAATCTAGGGTTGGGTCTGTTTGCCCTGTGCCCTTGCTCGCAGAATGACATGGCTCCTGGAGATCTGTGCCTGCACATAAGGAACAAGGTCTGGTAGATCTTTCTGCATGTGTGCATCCAGCTTTTAATGGTTCTTTCAGCGTGGGGAAGGCCGGCTGCACAGGTAGGGGACATTAGTTGCGGCGCATGCGATGCTTCATTGCTCCTTTCTCACCTTTGATTTAAACAGGATGTTGCTTACCATTCAGGAGGCCACGGGACAGGCAGGGGCTACTGGACCACAGCCATGGGGCTTGAGGCATTTTACCACTGCTGTCCTGGGGTCAGCCCTTCTGTGGCTCTGCCCACTCTGCCAATTACAACACTTTCCACACTTGGCTCTCAGTGGTAGCGAGGGCGAGCAGTCACAGGCTTCTCGGGGAGGTTAGTGTTGGGGGTATTCCAGCTCCATAATCAATACCACCACTCCTGCAGCACAATAAGATCAATGTCCAGTCTAATGCTTCTCTTTGTATAAAAGACAAGTGCTTTATTTCACAGAAATATTAACATTCTACTACACCTACAATAACGTAAGGATACCCGAGTTATGGGTGTGAGTCTTCATACTTTTAGGGGCCTCTCCTGGCTAGATCAGCTACCTCTCCACCTTCCCCAGTAGCTCTCCCTGTTTTTGTGCTCCCTTCTCAGGTCCAGAGTTCAAGATACTGCCTGTTGGTTCAGCTTAGCACTCGGTCTCTTGGGTCTAGGCCCTTCCACCCAGTATGTAGGAGCAGTGCCGGGCCGTGTCCGACCATCCCACGGCAGTGGAAGCTCACCAGTAGCAGGGAGCTTCCAGGGGTCACACAGCAGTCTTCAGGGAAGCTGTGTGGCAGCCAGTCACACGGTGTCGCTCAAAGGGTCACAGTAGGAGCAAAGACTTCTATCAGTGGCTGTCTTACAGGCGGCTGGCAGTAGATTTCTGCTCACCACGTGGTTCCCTCTGGCACTCCTGTGAGTACTTGGTGCTTCTTCTTCTGCACAACAATGACATGCCCTTAGGTGATGATTCTTCAGTGTGCTGGTCATCTGGTGCTGTTGTCGTCATGCAGTGCCACAAGGCCATGACCTCAATTCTTCACGAGGCACCCTGGGGCACATCTCGGATGACTTGATCCTCATGGCTGGTACTGAGCCGACAGCACACTTTGGCAGTGCAGTGGTCACGCAGTCCACTTGTGGGGCATATGGGAAACCGGCAGGCGCTTATCCTGGCTTTGGTCAGGACTGCTCCTCGAGCACACAGCTCTAGGTGTCGTCATAGCTACAACAGGAATAAATGGCAAAGATCATACAGCCCGGTCCGGCAATAACGCGATTCCTTCAGCACAGCTGTTTAGTGAGGCTCTGTCTTACTAAACAGCATTGCCAAGGTCAGTTAAATCAATCCCTTCCATGATCATCTCCACCTGCAGATTTGGACATTACCTTTCGTGCTCACAGGCAGCATGTCTTGGCATCCAGGACAGTCCAGTAATTCCTCTTTCAGATCAGACTCCAGGCCGTGCTACCCTACCTCTGGGGAGTTGGCTGTCAGTACGACACCAAACCTTGGCTGCCTTGTAGTCCTCGAGTACATCCTCCTTGGTAGAAGAGACCATGGCAAAAAACACCAATGGGTCTTGGGTGGCCATCTTTACACAGAGGTCGCAGACGGAGGATGTGTATTCCAGGTCTGCTTTCTTAGAATCGGCTCAGTTCCCATTTCATGTGTCCTGGCCAGGCCACCTCCCAGGCCTGGCCGGTCTTCAATTCTGCTCTGCCCACCAAGACAGTCTCCTGATGGAGTGCTCACCACAGATCTACATAGAAGTGAGAGCAGGCTGCACCCAGCTATTTACAAACCCTCTTCACAGAGATCTAGAAGAAAAACAAGAATCTGTGCCCCTTCAAAGAACTCCTTTCCCTCTACCTCCACACCCTGACAGCAGCTGCTGTCCGTTATTTACAGCCCAATGCATCAGGACCCAGGCTCATATAAAGAAAGCCTGTCTCCTCTTTCCTCGCTATAGCGTTTGATGCTTTTCCATCTTATCTAGAAGATGCGAGCAATACGCATGTGCTTTCTGGGGAGAGCAACCTCTCCTTCATCTTATACTCTGTTCCATGCTGTGGGCTTCCAAAATGGAACCCACAGACCTGTATCACTTGTGCATGGCACACTATCAGTCCTATCACATATGCACATGTACAATGCACTGGATTTCGGCATTCAGAATTCTGGGTTCATCAGAGCAGCAACACATTAGATGAAGGAGCATGTAAGCATGCATTCATGTCCCATAGGTAAAAAGGCCTGTCGCTATAATTCACCAGCCATTGTATGCTGCCACCACTACACTCCACGCATGAAACCTGTGACCGGAAGGTGTCAATATGAGGGTGCACTTGGTGCACCCCTGCCAGTTCAGGACATGGTCCAGAACCTATCCTCGCCAAAGACCAGGCCAGGGTCAACACATGCAGAGAGGATTAGTGTATGGCATGACCAAAGATCAAAAACCTAGATCACAGTTATCTCAGTTCAGGCACATCGGGCAGAGGACACAACCATACATTATGCAGGGTACGGTCCCATCCCAACAATGCTGCTTTTGGCATTTGCAGGCCGGAATTGAAAAATATCTTTGTAGGAATTAACACACCAGGCTTGTCTACCAACAGTAAAGAACTGTGTGCTGGTATTTGAACCCACTGCAAAATGTTAGACCCAATAATATATTACACATTGTGTACCTGGCCTTTGTGGAGTATTTATGAAGACTTCGAAAGCTCAGCTTTTGAGCTAATTGGTAGCTGCATGTTTCACTGATGTTTGCAAGCAATTGGCATGATTTATTATTATCTGCTGCCAGTATTCACAATTGGTTATTGGATTGTATTATTATAGCCCAGGTCTTTATAGTCAGATAAGTGAAATGTTGGGCCCTTTAACTCCCAACCCCCTAAAACAAATTCCACATTTTAAGCCAATGGATTTCATCCCCTTTCTGAGAGGGTGAACCACTGACCCTAGGTAAGGCAAAGAAACTTGTGTCGAAACTTTGTTCTGACCATGATCAGCAGAAAAATGTTTTTATTTCAGATATGATCACATCAGTTTCAGGAATGTCACTTGCTAATGTACAGTGGTATTGTGGAGGGGCTAGAGAGAAGGCTGTGGCAAGGCACAGCGCTGCCCAGTTTCAGTGCCATCACCTCATACACTCAAACATTAGCCAAGAAAGTGACAGAGTTATATGAGGTTAAACAGAGCTTCACCCTGCTTCATCAGGATAACTTTTCTGTAGATAGACTAGTGCAAATGCCATAAAATCCCTTCATGCTTACCTGCCTCTACCACCCACTCAGAGAGATGTTACTTCTCCGAAATATCTACGGGCAAATTGGAGGCATCCAGGCTAATCTTAACAACAACTCTAGGCTGACCATTCCATCCTTGCCCGCCCTTCGCTGCTAAGCTTACTGGGGTAGGGCGCTAGAGGGCGCACGGCAAGATGGCCGCACCCTAGTGAGGCTCTGCCCGGCTGCGCCACAATCCGACCAAAATCTGCCCTACAAACCACCTATCCTGCGGAGTAGTGGAGCGTGCCTGCCTGGAGACGTGTACCCGAATCCGCTGCTGCGCCTGGGGCGGCCCGAGACAGGGGGAACGGCGGCATTTCAGCGGCGGTGGTAACGGCTGTGAAAATCCCAAGATGGCGGCGCCCGGGGGGCTTTGAGGTCCGCCGTTCCGATTGGTGACCTGTGCCCTTGCCGACACGAGAGACAAGCGGTGCTGCGCCCGGCGGGCGGCTGTGCCACACATCATTGCTGCAACGGACCCCGGGAGGCTGCGATTGCGAGCACCAGCGGAGGCGGAGATCGCGGCGGGCACCGGTCTCCCCGGCGCCGGAGGTGGTGAGTGGGGCGCGGCCTGCTGCAGGCCGGTGACTGTGGAGGCGGGTGCGGGCCTGCAAGCGGATCGCGCTCTGTGGGCTGCTGTAAGGCGCTGGGGTGGTGCTGGTGGCCCTAACTTTAACTGCGGAGCTGCTCCCTGTGCGCTGCGAGAGAGAGAGTTGCTGGACCCAGGCCCCTACGTTGGAGGGATCCGCGGGGGACGCATCTGTTATTACGGCTAGCGGGGGAGCGGACGGGCCCTCCCGCATGCCGCTGTGGTGAACCGACATAGCTGCAACCCACCCCCTAAGAGTCCTGCTGAGGCCGCGTATACTGCTTTAAACGGCGCTGACTGCATCCCTGCTGTCTGCCCCAGGGGGAAACACACCAGAATTGGCTGCACCGGGCATCCATCTGGCGTTGAGTGCATTGCGCCACACAGGCTGACACATTGGGCTGGGGAGATGAGGATTGACCGGAGCACGGCGGCAATGTCGATGGTGGCATGATGGTGCTAGACAAATCACGGCGCTATTAATTGGTGAGGGGGCGACTGGAGCTGCGTCCTTCGAATCTGCGCTGCGGAGCTGGTGGGACCCCTGCTGTCCGTGATCCTCCAGGTCTGGTTACACTTGGATAGCGGCCCGGGTGGCCGTGGGCCGGCTGGCGATTGTGGGCCTGCTGTGAGACACCCTCCCACCCACCCGTTGGTCTTGGTGTGGACCTCTGCTCGGCTCCTGCTGGGGACCCTTTCTCCACTGGGCTCCTCGATCACCCTTGTGACAAGTTATATCACGGGGCGCCATGGGTAAAACGGACAAAACGCAACCCCGTCTCACGTTTGAGGCGCGCAAATCCGCCAAGGTGTCACAGAAGGCCGCCTCGGACTCTGAGGCGGATGTATCAGAGGGGGCTCCCTCGGGCCTTGAAACCACGCTCTTGGCAATGCAGCGAAGCCTCCAATCAATAGAGGGCACAATGGCAGCAGTCAACAACCGGCTGGACCACATGTCATCCCAATTGGAGAAGCAGAGCGCCCGCATGGGGGAGGTGGAGCAGAGAGTCTCCGCAGCGGAGGACGGTTTGAGTGACGTTGCGGGGAAAGCTCTGAATATGGAGAAGGTCCTATCTGTTATCCAGGCCAAGAACGAGGACTTGGAGGCCCGCTCACGGCGCAACAACGTTCGCCTTATTGGCCTGCCGGAGTCCACCAATGTGGGCAGGATGGAGATATTTATAGAGACGCTGATTACTGACATTTTTGGCAGGGAGCAGCTATCCCCCATGTTTATTGTGGGGCGGGGCCAAAGGGGATGATGGACGGAGCGTTAGAGCAAATCAAACACTCACCCCCAGTCAACTGATCTGAGTTTAATCCATCATCATTCTTTAGCTCACTCCACCACCCCAGTTCAGACATGGCCATATGCAAATCAGTCTGACCCTGTGCCTCATGGGAACAGTCCAGCCCGAACTGCCAAGCCATGTCTTCCCTGGACAGGAAACAAGCATCCTGGGACCGGTTTCGGGTTCAAAACCCTCATCAGCCAGGCTATCTTGAATCCAGTGGCAAAGTGAGCAAGGGACCCACGTCTGGGCATACCCTGCCAACTTGGGGCGAAAGCGATACCAAGGGGATGATGGACGGAGCGTTAGAGCAATCAAACACTCACCTCAGTCAACTGATCTGGGTTTAATCCATCATCATTCTTTAGCTCACTCCACCACCCCAGTTCAGACATGGCCATATGCAAATCAGTCTGACCCTGTGCCTCATGGGAACAGTCCAGCCCGAACTGCCAAGCCATGTCTTCCTGGACCGGAAACAAGCATCCTGGGACCGGTTTCGGGTTCAAAACCCTCATCAGCCAGGCTATCTTGAATCCAGTGGCAAAGTGAGCAAGGGACCCACGTCTGGGCATACCCTGCCAACTTAGGGCGAAAAAAGCGATACCAAAGGGGATGATGGACGGAGCGTTAGAGTTGACTGGGGGTGAGTGTTTGATTTGCTCTAACGCTCCGTCCATCATCCCCTTTGGTATCGCTTTGTTCGCCCTAAGTTGGCAGGGTATGCCCAGACGTGGGTCCCTTGCTCACTTTGCCACTGGATTCAAGATAGCCTGGCTGATGAGGGTTATGAACCCGAAACCGGTCCCAGGATGCTTGTTTCTGGTCCAGGGAAGACCTGGCTTGGCAGTTCGGGCTGGACTGTTCCCATGAGGCACAGGGTCAGACTGATTTGCATATGGCCATGTCTGAACTGGGGTGGTGGAGTGAGCTAAAGAATGATGATGGATTAAACCCAGATCAGTTGACTGGGGGTGAGTGTTTGATTTGCTCTAACGCTCCGTCCATCATCCCCTTTGGTATCGTTATTGTGGGGCGGGTGCACCGCTCGCTGGCCGCTCGCCCGGCGCCGGGGGCCGCCCCGCGGCCCATCATTGCAAGAGTCTTAAACTACAGGGACCGCGATGTGATACTGCGCCTGGCACGAGAGAAGGGCACCATTGACTATCAAGGGAATCGGCTCTCCTTCTTCCCAGACTTTACGGTGGCAGTCCAGGCGGCGAGACGGGAGTTTGCCGATGTCAAGAAGTTCCTCAGGTCCGAGGAGGTCCCATACGCTATGCTCTACCCGGCCCGCTTGAAGATTGGCCCCGACGGGGACTCTCATATCTTCAACAACCCTAAGGCAGCCCTTGAACATGCCAAACGTCTCAAGCGACGACGACGAGATGCTAACCTGCAGTCGGACACAGAGTAACACTAGGTTCTTGGGGTGCATTTCTGTTCACATTTGGATGCTGGGCTCGCTCATTTGGCGAGTAGGGGTTGTCTGTTGATCATGTCTACCTTTGCCATGGAGTATTCCCTTGCCCAAGTAGCCGCTGCCTAGGCCTACTGTATTATCTATGCCAATCTTGTGGATTGGGCTCTTGTGTACTGTTGTTTGTAGGCATGGATCCAACCCCAGCGCAGCCACCTCCTACTAGATGGGAGGGCAGTTGCACTCTAGCGCCCCACATGGGTACACCCCAACTGAGGTTTTCACTTTCGTTTGATGGGATGGGGCGGGGGGGGGATGGATGGCATGGCTTTAGCAAGTTGGGGATGCTGAAGTGGGTGGGGGGAGAGGGGGAATGGAGGGGGGGCACCCTCTGGCACGGTATGTTTTGTGTTTTACTGCATTTCATTTTACTTATTATTTGTACTAGTAATTATATGGCTTTGAAATACTCCATTGTTCTGTCGGCTTACCGACCACTGACCGGATAAGTGGAAATCTGCGGCTCCTGACCTGGAACGTCCGGGGCCTTAATTCTCCAAAAAAGATCAGGGCAGTGTTTGCTTACTTAGAGAGAATGACAATCCACATTGCCTTCCTACAGGAGACTCACCTAACGAGTTTATCTGATAAGAATGTGGGGGCACGATGGGCTGTACACCGGGTGGCCTCTTCCTACTCTAGTTATGCCCGGGGTGTGCTGATTTTGATAAAAAAGGGGATACACTTTCAGGTTCTCCGATCTGAGACAGACGACCAGGGGCGAGTGGCAATAGTGCATGGTCTGCTAGGCGGGACGAGTGTTCTCTTTGTGAATGTGTACGGGCCGAATGTTGTTGACCCGGCTTTTTTTGCAGATGTCTGGCGTCGTGTCTCTGGGTTCCCTGATGCGGAAATTATATGGGGGGGGGGGGATTTTAATGTATGCCTGGACATGGATGCTGATCGTATGGGTAGCGAGGGGGCACGACCTAAACTAGCGGCGGAGGCACTGCGTGGCATAATGGAAGCTGGATGCCTGGCGACTGCAACACCCTGGCAAGCAGGAAAGTACGTTTGTGTCGGCGGTACACGGGACATGGTCCCGCTTGGACCTCTGGCTGGTCACGGAAACTGCATGCCCTTGGGCGACAGGGGTGCGTCACCTAGCCCGGACGCTGTCAGATCACTCTCCGGTGCTTCTGGATTTGTGTGTGCCGACCTGTGGGAGGCCACCCTTTCAGTGGCGACTACAGCCATCCTCCCTGACGGACCCGGTATTCAAGGCCACGGTAGGGGAGGCGATCCGTAACTTCTTCCGGGAGAATGCTGGTTCTGTGGATAGCGCCGGGACTATGTGGGAGGCCTTCAAGGTCACTATCAGAGGGGTCTGCATGGGGGCACAGGCTGGGGTACTGCGAGATCTGCGGCGCAGGATCCAGAAACTTGCGGGAGATATCTCTGTGTTGGAGAGGGCCTACGATGCGAACCCGCTACCCGAAACCATGTCCAAGAATCTCGCCTTAGTCACGGAACATAACGACACCGCGGATCAGGAAATGAGACACAAGTCTAGACGTAGCACTGCTAGATACTACGGTGAGGGGGGTCGGCCCAGTCGCTCGCTTGCTCGGAAGTTGACTGCACCTCGGAGCCAACAATACATCACGGAAATGCTCGACGAGGCAGGCGAGGCCCGCTTCGGCACGGCAGCCATCAGCGAGACCATACTTGACTATTACACAACCCTTTATAGCCACAAGGATATGGCTCAGACGGCCGATATTGACACGTACCTAGAGGATGTAGCATTGGGCTGGCTGGCCCCAGGCCATCGGGATCATCTTACCCAGCCCTTTGATGAGGAGGATGTGAAAGTGGCTATTATGTCCCTCCCTACTGGCAAAGCTGCCGGACTGGATGGTCTCCCGAGCGAATTTTATAAGGCATTCGCCGACGATCTGGCCCCTAGACTTCTTGAAGTCTATGCGGAGGCCTACGACACCGGCCGTCTTCCACCTTCATTGCGGGAGGCTCTCCTAGTCATGCTCTTGAAACCCGACAAGGAGCCCAACCGCTGCGATTCTTATAGGCCCCTCTCAATGCTTAATATTGACACCAAGATACTAGCGAAAATGATCGCTCTCCGTCTGCAGCCGCTGATCCCCCTACTGGTGCTCCCGGACCAGTCTGGCTTTGTGCCCGCGAGATCTACTGTGCTTAATCTGCGCACTGTCTTCGCTACCTTACACTATTTTGATGCCGACTTCCAGGCCGTGGCGGTGCTGCTTGACGCTACTAAAGCGTTCGACTCCCTCTCCTGGGAATACATGTTCTCCGTCCTCACCAGAATGGGTGTCCCTCCGTTCTTTTTGCAGTGGATCAGGGTTCTGTACTCCGCCCCGGCGGCTAGGGTTCGCGTGAACGGCTGGGTGTCCTCGGAGTTTCCCATAGGTAGGGGTACGAGGCAGGGATGCCCCCTTTCGCCGATGCTTTTCGCCTTGGCACTGGAGCCTCTGGCCTGCAAATTGCGCCAGCTCCATGCCTCTGCGGCGTTGCGTTTCAGACTGCGACCATTGGTTGTCTCGCTATATGCGGATGATATGTTGCTTTATGTTCGTGAACCTGCGACATATCTCCCGGCCTTGCTGCGAGAATATGTCCGGTTCGAGGGCTTCTCTGGCTTGGGGATAAATTGGGCCAAATCGTCGGTCTTTCCCCTGACGGCAGGAACCTGCGAGTTCGAAATGGACTTCCCTCTGGCCTGGACTCAGGAACCAGTAAAATATCTTGGGATTTGGCTCCACAGGGATCCGGCGCAGGTAATCTCTATGAATTATGGGCGTACAATCTCTCAACTTACTGAGCGAGCGGCGCGATGGGCTCGTCTGCCGCTTTCACTGGCGGACCGTATAGCAGTCATCAAAATGGTTATATTGCCTAAACTATTATATTTATTTGTGAATATCCCTATCCGCCTGAATGTTTCCATTTTTAGGTCTCTACAGACGGCCCTACTGTCGTTTGTCTGGGGGGGGCAAAAAACCTCGCTGTAGCTGGGACACCCTGGTTCAACCCTTTGACCGGGGCGGTTTTGAGGCTCCTGATATGCGCCTTTACTATCTCTGCGCTCAGGCGCAGTTTGCGCATTATTGGTTCTATCCGCAGCGTCTCTTACCCCATACCGCGATTGAGGCGGATGCGATCTTCCCACTCCCATTGGTGGCTGCGGCCCTCTCGGGGCGGGCTGGAGGTCCCCGGACGGAAATCAACCCGGTCCAGTGCACGGCTTGGGCCTGGCGGACGCTGGCATGTCGTGCGACACTATCCTACCTTTATGCCCCCAAGTTGCCGATAGCAGCGCATCCCGGTATATCCGCACTGCAGGAGCGCTTGGCGCGGACCACGTTGCAGGCCGTCGGGATCACCCAGATGGGGGACTTCTACAACCAGGGCCGATTCCGTTCGCTACAGGACGTGCAGGCGAACCGGCCTCACGATATTATGCTAGGTTTTACGTACGTGCGGGTTCGTCAGGCCATTCGGGGTGTTTACCCTGACTTCCCCCGCGGAGCCCCAGACGCTGCGGGCACTGCAGGCGGTGCTCGCGGGCGAGGCCCGTCGGGGGCTGATTACTAAACTCTATAATTCATCTCTCCGTGAGCGGGAGGCGGAGGCGCATCCATCCTTTGCTAAATGGAACGCGGCCCTGGGAGGGATACTGTCGGAGGACCACTGGTACTATTGCTGCAAATTGACTGGGCGACTGACGGCCAACTGCAACTTACGTATTATACATTTTAAATTTTTGCACCAACTTTACTATACCCCTGTACAATTGCGGAGATTCGGATTGCGAGATGATGCTTGCTGTGTGCGATGTGGACAAGCAGACGCTGACTTTTTACATCTTTCATGGTTCTGTCCAGGGATAGCTGCCTATTGGGCTAAGGTGACGACTGTGCTCACGGATGTCGTATTGGAGAGAGTGCAATGTACGCCCGAGATGTGTCTGTTGGGCAGTGTAGCGTCCCTGAAGCCGTGCAATAGGAGACTGGTTGCAGTGGCCACACTTATGGCTAAGCGAGCTGTGGCGCAGTGCTGGGGTGCAAAGGGATTGCCCACGGTTTGTAAGTGGCTGAGGGATCTATCCTACTGTAGGGAGCAATTAGAAATCTATGCAGAGGAGCTGCCTGAGTCGTCCCGCCCCAAAGATTTTTGGGTCCCGCTTACTCTCTATATCTGGCGAGTCATCCTGACCTTTAAGCTGATATGCCCTCCGTGTCTCGTGAATGGAGGTGTTTGCCTCATTCATCCCCGGACTCCTGTCTTATCCTTGTGGATGTGTTTAGTAAAAGCCAAATTGCTTCTGATTTATCTGTCATATCATTACTGTGCCGGAGGGGAGGGAGGGGGGGGGTTTGTTCTGTTCCTATCCTATGATTGGTTGATATTATTGTCTTTTCTTCATCTGGACGCTGTGGGAGGTAATATAATGCCGATATCTATCCGACTGTTCCTTCCTCCATGACGCGGCCGGCCCTGAGTGGTTGTAGGCGGATTGCTGTGTATCCTTTCTTTATTCTTCTGCAATACACGTTCGCGCATTCCACGGCCGGCCCCTCTGGGGATGTAGGCAAAGTGCTGTATTCTGCAATGCTTCCCTGTTTTGCCTTCAATAAAGGTTTTTTAAAAAAAACAAAAAAAAACCACCTTACTGGGGTAGCCACACTGCCACAGCCACTGGAACTCTGCTTTTCCATCATTCCTTCCCCCAAATGATTTTCCTGGAAAAAGTGACAAAAGGCTGGGTCTATTTACACGGACGCCGTATTTGAAAATCTTTGTTACAGCCTAATGTGTGTCCCTTGCCTAAGTGATCCAACATCCATACTGTGCTTGATTGACTGGAACAGACCCTTTATTGACCCTCCATCCTAATTCTGACCCGAAGAAAAAGCCCTCCGCTTCCTCACGAGGACTATAATCCCAGTCCCTTCTTCCCTCTTAAAGAACTTGTGGGGATTAATCCGCTCTTTTCTCAAATCAGTGCATTTGCTGGACCCCTTCAACCTTTCAGCCTTTCAACATCACCACCAACAAACACCTCGTGCTTCCTAAAACCATCACTACACCACTCCTCCAGAATCCTAGGAGCCAGAGCTAAATTTGAGCCCGTGGTTGCAGGTGGCACCCTCGTTTGGGGACAGGGGTGTATTTTTCATTCAAGCGACTTTGACACAAAACAAAAGAGAAAAACCGAAAAAGGGGGAAAGAAGGAGGAAGTAAATGAATCAAAAGTGGAAAAGGGAGAAAGCAGAGATGAAAAAAGCCTGCAGAGTTGGCTAAAGGGCAGGGAGTGTAGTGTGGTGGACGAAAGAGGCAACAAAAGGAAAGAAGGCAACAGAGCCTTGGTATTAGTCAACCCTGGCGTTCAGTAGCCCTGGCCACGTGCTCCTGAGAAGCTTTGGGCACCAGCACTTATTTCACAAATTAAGCAGTGCCAGCACGCACACAGTCCAAAGGCACAAGGAGGGATAGATGTGCTGTGACCTTTGACCTTGCTGCTTACTTGGAAAGCAGTGCTCAAGATTATCCTTTTCATATGTAAGATTACCAGGAGCTATACAGTTAATTACCAATGCCAATAGTGAGGAAAACACAGGGCTAATGTACATTTGTCATTGACTAGTATGTGTTTTGCTCTGAATTAGAACATTGGAATGTTCAATGCTCCATTGAATACAATGGAGTGCTCCGGGCTTCTAATGGCTGGTAGAAGCCCAAACAGCAACATTCCAATGCTTTTTTTCATTTCACAGCTGTTGCTGCGAACAAAGGCCTCTCGGAGTCTGAGGGGATTTAAAGCCCCTCGGGCTCCTAGAGGCCTTTGTTTTTACAAATTACAACATTCTGCCCCCTGGGGGGGGGGGGATGTTCTAATAGCCTTAGAGCCCTCCGTAGCGAGCTCTACCGGCCATTAAAGGTCCGCTCCCTTGTTAAAGGCCCTCGCCTTTGGCTCAGGTATTTAACGTTGGAGCGCACTTTTAGTGGCCGGTAGAGACCGCTACGTCGGGCTCTAAGGCTATATTGTTCCTCTTTCTATTAACCGCTTCAGTGCGTTTGTGGCTTGTGTCAAAACCATAACTTCAAGTGTTTTTGTACCATTCCTAAATCGAACATTTCTAGCCAAAATGCCCAGATATTCCATTCAATGTATATAAAAAACAGGTGCAGTTCAACAAAGATCAGGAAATATTCTCATTAATTAAGATTTAGTCCATGCTCCATAGTAATAGTCTGCTTACGTTCTCTTTCATCTTTACCACATTTCTCTGTGAACTTTAGTGTGTCGCCCTAAGTGTGCCGGGTATGCCCAGACATGGGTCCCATACACTCTCACTGGAATCAAGCCGTACTTGGCTGATGATCCCTAATTAGACCAAAACCCGTCCTAGGTTGCTTGTATTCCAGTTCAGGGAGGAACTGGGTTCTCAGTTCGGGCTGGGCTGTCCCTATTGTAGCAGGGCCAAGACTGATTTACATATGGCTGGTTCCAAACTGAGGGGCATGCTGTGCAAAATAACAATGGGCTGGGTCGCAGCCCTGAGTAATTACCAGTGGCTGAGATGAATTCAAGCATTCCACCCATCACTTTTTTGTATACTTTTGTTTTTGGGTATGGCACGGGCCTACGCCGGAAAAGGGCAGTCACAGACTGGATTTGCTTAGCTATAGAGTTTAGCTGAGGCCTTGGGAATTGGACAATTCCATTCTGACCATGTCACAAGCAGTATTTGGCCACTGAGCAAAATGCCCCACCTTGTATGATATTAAAATCCAAAATGAAAGCATTGATACAAGGTCTCTTGTACTATTCTTCCAGTCTGAAATGCTAACTGTTGGTTATCCTCGCAGATGTTTGGGGCAGCCGTAAGCATGCTTCTTAAGCTATGGGCCTCGGCCTGGAAAACCATCTAGGTAGTCACAGACCATTGGAAGGTATCTCACTGGCTTGAACTTCTGCAAGGCTCGGAACATTTCAAGCGATTGCACAGCTTATTGGCTCACAAGACTCCGAATAGAAGCCCTTCCCTTGACAGAACCCAAGCAGCCAGTGAACAGAGGGGTGCACTGAGAAATGCCAGAACGCTAAAGGTTTGTCAAGGTTGACGAGCAGAGTCTCATAGTACACAGCTGAGCAGGACTATTGATTAAGGATAAACAGAGGATGAGTGAGGCAAAACTCCCTAAGTATTGTTGTGACTTACTCCAGAAGACGTACTACAAGATGCAGGAGATCAGAATCCGGAACCTGGTTCTCATCATGAAGCATCAGTTGCTGGGCCGCTCGAGCAGGGCAGCAGGTTGGTCAGTGGCTTGTTCTAACCAGGGGCTCTTAGACTAGTGGAAGGGATAAATAGGTTCACTGGAAGATTCTCCATGCTGTGGATGCTAACCCTGGGAATTGTTACCTCTTCTGTGATTCCCAGTTCCTCTCCACCAGCACAAGAGGGTACTCTACCTCAATGGGACCAGGGGCATCCTGTGCGTCAGCCTCTGGGGCACCAGTGATAGCATGACTGTGATTGACACTTCCTTAGCCTCCTTTGTTACACATAACCTGTGTTGCTTTGCAAATGCCCCCAGATGCTTCCGGACAGGTTGTTCCTCTTCTCTGTTGATGTGGGAAATTCAAAGGATGACCGCTGCCTCGCAGTGCCCTTTCTATAGGGAAGGGATTGACAGTCACCACTGCGGCCATGTCTACGCCCTTGCCTTTCCAGCGAGCAGCCATTGAACATCAGCTGCTCGCCGCCATTGAACATCAGCTGCTCGCCGCCATTGAACATCAGCTGCTCGCCGCCATTGAACATCATCTGCTCGCCACCATTGAACATCATCTGCTCGCCACCGTAGAACATCAGCTGCTCGCCACCGTAGAACATCAGCTGCTCGCCACCGTAGAACATCAGCTGCTCGCCACCGTAGAACATCAGCTGCTCGCCACCGTAGAACATCAGCTGCTCGCCACCGTAGAACATCAGCTGCTCGCCACCGTAGAACATCAGCTGCGTGCCACCGTAGAACATCAGCTGCGTGCCACCGTAGAACATCAGCTGCGTGCCACCGTAGAACATCAGCTGCGCGCCACCGTAGAACATCAGCAGATCGCCATATACTCTTGGCCCCGACAAAGCTTCCCTGGGCTGGCTTTCTTCGAAGCTGAGTGACACCGAAGCGTAACCCTGATGAAGGACTTGCTAATCCAAAAACGTACCTGGCTCTACAAACATTCAGTGATGCTCCATCATGATGGGGCGGCCCCTGTTAATATGCAGAGCCATTAAGTGATCACGATTAGCCTTTTCACAAAGGAAAACCACCTAACGTCTTTGCCCTCCCAGATCCATCACCCCTGTAAATGTGTATCTATCACACGTGTTTCACATTCATTGTAAGGCAATGGTGTTTATTGTCCTGGAATGCAACTTGCCCCGAGTTGTTTGTGAAATTTCCTGGTGGAATGTGTTTCAGCCACGATGCGCCATTACAGATATTTGTTTTTGAATAGGCATGGTCTTTTTCTTAGTTGAATATTTATTTTGTTGTCTTTCCAGCTATGTATCTGCAAGATTGGTAAACTCATGCACAGAAATGCAGAGAGGCTGACTGGGGCCTGGTGGCCCTTTGGATACCCACTCTCCACCTGTGGCATTCAGAGGAGTGGCATCTCCACTGCCCCAGTTCCCTTCTCGGGAACTCCAAAAGGACGAGGAGTTTGGTTCAGGGACACTTAAAAATGTCAGCAAGACTAGAGGGTGCCCAAGGGTGCAGCTGTCCCGGCACCCGCAGCGTAGCCTGAGCTATGGTCTTAGAACTGAGTAGTACAACTTTCATGTTTTAACACATTACTATAGGCGTATGCGTATACAGGTGTGTACTCTAGGCGTACGCAGACACAGGTGTGTGCTATAGGCGTACGCAGATACAGGTTGTACTATAGGCGTACGTAGATACAGGTTGTACTATAGGCGTACGTAGATACAGGTTGTACTATAGGCGTACGTAGATACAGGTTGTACTATAGGCGTACGAAGATACAGGTGTGTACTATAGGCGTACTTGGATACAGGTGTGTACTATAGGCGTACGCAGATACAAGTGTGTACTATAGGCGTATGAAGATACAGGTGTGTGTACTATACGCCTACCCAGATCCAGGTTTGTGTACTATAGGCATATGCAGATACAGGTGTGTACTATAGGTGTACGCAGATACAGGTGTGTGTACTATAGGCGTACGCAGATACAGTTGTGTGCCTGCTGGCTTCCACTGCACCACTGTCAGCACCTACTGGTCAGAAGGAGAGATTGGGAGTCCTCAAAATGAAACTTGGAGAATTGCGATAAAAGTTGAAAGTGCTGAGCGGGAAACTCTCTTCATGGACATCTGTATCGTTTAGTGTAGACCCCCAGAGATGGACAAGGGGGTACAGTTGAAAGTAGCTGACCAAACAGTACATACTAGCTCACACAAATTATCGAAGCAGTGAATTTCATTAAACGTATCACCTGGTAAATGGTGACTCATTTCTAATTGACTTCCCACTGTCTCCTCTGTTACATTGCGAAAGAACACACATACAGCAAATGCATTTAATTGGCGCGTGCTGTTTGTTTCAAAAGCCACATACAGAGATTTTTCATTTTAATCTCGGCATACCATGGTCCGTCTTCAAAAGTATGCTAGGAAAATGTACTTCTGTTCTTTTAGAGCATAAGTGCTCGTTACTAGGGTCTCGAGACCCACATCAAAAGATGGAGATGTAAGTCTGAGTGTCAGGCGACACTTCTTAGACACTTCGCTTACAAAGCCATAACAAGGTAGGTGTTGGGTTATTTTCTTAAGCTTGTTGTAGGTAATTACCACCAGGCAGAGAACCATGCTTTTTCCGTAGTTTCATTCCATATTAGTAGGCTACCCCATATGTAAGCTGCGTGTGGCTCAGAAGTTTCACACTGGCCTACCGCTCTTTTTGGCGGGTCAAATGATGCCTTTCGGCAAAGATGCTAACACAACTTCCTTGATCCAATCCAATAGCATTTATAAAGCGCACAGCTACCACCTACGGCGGTGTCCCGGCGCTATGAGGTTAAAGAAGTGGGGGGAGGAGGTAAGGCTAGGACAGATCAAACAGCCAAGTTTTTAAGGAACTCCTAAAAAGGGATTCGGACTCAGCCTTGCGCAGATGAATGGGCATCTCGTTCCAGAGGGCGGCTGTTCTAACTTCGAAGGCACGCCCTCCCATCCTAGCTCTCCGAAAGCGGGGAGCACGGAGCAGCAACTGAGAGTTTGAGCGCAGAGTTCTGTTCTGGTGGTATATCTGGAGTCTCTGCCTAAGATAACCAGGCCCACAGTCTCTAGTCGCTCTAAAGGCCAAAGATAAGGCCTTAAATTGAATTCTCCTCTTTACCGGCAGCCAATGTAGGCTGCGCAGGTGAGGGGAGATGTGGTGCCGAAGAGGTACCTTTCTGATAAACCTAGCTGTTGCATTCTGGACTGTCTGCAGCCTTTGAATAAGATAGGCCGGAAGACCCAGGTACAGGCTGTTAGCATAGTCCAGCTGAGATGTAATCAAGGCATGGACAATGGTGGCCCGACAGTCCATAGGCAGAAGGTGGAGAAATCTACGCAAAGATTTAAGTTTCCAGAAGCACGCTCTGGAAACTTGGCCAATCTGGGCCTTAACAGACAGTTCAGAATCTAATCTAAAGCCTAGGTTTCTGACCGAAGATACAGGAGTGGGAGGAGGATTCAGTTGCGGCGGCCACCAAAGGTCAGCTGAGGGGGGTGAAGGCTGGTTAAAAAACATCACCTCGGTTTTTTTCCGTTTTCAGTTTAAGACAGTTGTCTGTCATCCAAGAGGAGATCTTAGTAAGGCAGAGCCTGAGATTGTCAAACGCAGCCCTCGTTGTAGCTGTAAATGAGAACACCAGTTGTGTGTCATCCGCGTATGATATTAGTCGTACACCACAGTTATTCATTATAAAGGCTAGAGGGGCGAGATAGACATTAAACAGGGTCGGGCTAAGCGCCGAGCCCTGTGGTACTCCACAGGTCATGATGCTAGGAGAGGAGACTGCGTTCATTGCCATAAGCCTGGGTTGTTCGTTGGCAGTAATCGAGGTCCATAGCTGTTCCAAAAGTTTGATATCCTTAGACAATGAACCTCAATTCCATTTGCATTCTGTAGCTGTACATGGAGAGCTTGACAATCTGGTATGCTTTGACCAGCATTGTACACAAGTATTTCAATTTTTAGGCCAAACAAGATGGCAGATTTTAATCCCATTGAATATCCGCTCCTCGACCATATGCATATTTAATATTTATTTACACTGGATGGATGATTTGGAATTTCGGGATAGCTGACCACGAACCTTGAGATGTAGAAAGTGGTTTTTGATTTGATTTCTGTGAGGGATCCGTTACCAGCAGAGGAATTTGTAAATTAGCTCTTCAGTCCTGTTCTGAATCTTTATTGTATAGGTTGTCCTATAGCTGCACCATGGAATATTCTGAAACTTTTCAGAATGACCCTTCATGTATGAAGTGGTACGTTTTGCGCCCGTTATGCAAGTGCCAATTTAACAAAAAAATTGAAATTAAAAAATGTAATGGGAAAACGTCTTGGCTTACATGTAGTTCAATGTGAAATATAAAAATTTAGTGATGATAAAATCAAATGCTAGCACCTATATTCCTTGACTGTAGTGCAGACCTAACCTAATATCCAAAAGCTACTCCAACCTTTACACTAATCCTTTAAAGCTTACTTTGACCCTAACCAGTCCTTACTCTAGTCCTAACCCTTGACCCTATATCCGAATCTAACCTTTCGCTAACCCGATTCCTGACTCTAAGCCTATCCATTACTCTACAGTTCTATCCCTTATCCTGATCCTCACCCTTATCCCTGCTCTTACAAAATTTGACTGTAACCCTAACTCCACAATTAGCCTAACCGTCTACCTCACACTAACCTGAGCTCTTCCTTTATTATCACGTAGCCCTCTCCATTACCCAAACTCAAACCTTTTTGATATGCAAAACACAAGGTAGTGGGATCCTATTAATGCACATGATTGTAAGGATGTCGTCCGTAACCTGGGGATTGGATTGGCTAGATGTTATCTTGCAATGCGGGGATTCGGATTAAAGAATGCTTCCTAGCCAGTTGCTGGGTCTGTGACAGTGGGTCCTGTTTGTTGTTATGCTCTGTTGGAAGGCGCAGAACATTCTATGTTCTTCAAGATGATATCATAGAGTATGGCGGAGACAGTGAAGATCATGACATGGTTTTAGATAGGTTAGGTTTTGATAGATTCATGGAAAGTGGTTTCAGTGCAAAGAAGGTGGAGAGGTAGGTTTGGGTAGACTCATGGAAAGTGCCTTGAAGAGGAAAAGAGAAGAGTTACCCCCAAGGTAGGTACTGAGTCATACTTGAGAGTATGCCATGCTGGAGAAGGGGCTATTCCGAAATCTGATTTAGTGTAGTCCATTGTGAATGTGCCAAATCCAGCAGATAATGACCAGGTAGGGTAATTTTTAGACCTGCCTGAATACTATTCTAAATCAATTCAAGAATTTATCAGCATTGTCCACTAAATGAAAATCATGATGAAAAAGGGGGAAACCTGGGACTAGACAAAACAAAGTGAAGAGGGGTTTGAGATTGTTAATAAGGAAATGAGTACGATGCCCACTTTGAGACACTTTCATATTCAGAAAAAAATATTTTGACTGTAGACGCTAGCTTGAGAGATTTGAGAGCGGTGCTGAAAAATAGGCAAAGGTGCATAAGCTGTTCCTTTAAGTCATATTCTTTTAGGGGAGCGAGATCGACTACTTGTTTATTGAGCATGAGGCGCTGATGCATACATGTGCCATTGAACATTTTGTTTTTCTTGTGGGAACAAATGGAATGAGGCTAAATACAGGGATGTTGAGAGTTTTCTCAAAGTGTTCTTATGGAAATATTTTGGGCTGATCTTGCACACCCAATACCATCATGGTTACTTCTCCATTTGAGTGTTTGAAAGGCTGCTTACCTTATTAACAGTGAATTCCCTCTGGGCTGCAGTCGGAATGCAGGTCCCTGTGATCAGTGGATGAAAGGATGGATAAAGCGGTGAAGTATCAGAAGACATATAGCATTACATGGCCAAATACACACCATTACAAGTGTGTATTGTAAGTTAAGTTACAGGGTATTAGTAAAAACTTAGTTTTGCCTGTGCTTATTTCAAGAAGATGAGGGAAAGGTGGGATGCTGCACGTGATGCATTTGTGCCCTGCACTGAGGCACGAAGCTTTAAATTGATAGCCCTGAAAACAGTTTCCAGTCCCACCATTAGGTGGCAGAGTATCCACAAGTTAATGAGAAAGAGGTAACGGACTAGGAGTAACTGAGTCACTATAAAATCAACGAGTCATTGCTGATTTTGCACACAGTCCTCCACATTAGAGTATCTTCGTAATTCCCTTACTCTTCAGGAATCTAAATCACTTTCATTCTTTGTGTCAGGAAAGCCATTCTCAATCATTCAGCCCTGGTTTAATCGTATCATTGAGTTGTTCCTCCTCAGATTCCCAGTTGTTGGTAGTAAGAACCTGCATAGCTCAGGAACATTTCACTTTATCTGAAAGTGCTTCTCCTTCCATACTATTTTATGTAGAATGCACTTTGCTATCATAGGGTTCTTGCCTTGACAACCTAACATTCAGACCTCAACCTTCTGTTTGAAGAAGCTTTTTTTTTTTTTTTAATAACAATTATTTATTCCGGCATCATACATATTATGGATGGCAAATACGAGTTTCTTAAAAAGAATCTCTTTATGTTCAACTCCAGTCCACCACAAAGCAACACTATTTTGTAAATGTATGTGGGAACATGTACCCCAAATTGTTCATTATAAAGATATTGCAAAACACCAAGGAGTTCTGTGACCACATAGAAGCACGAGGAAGCAGGTCGAGGGATTTTATGGCTAGCAAAACTCCAAACTGACTTACAGTACCCATATAATTAATAAGTGGGTTGTGTTTACCACATTTCCCCTAAATGAGAACCCATGTGCCTATGTAATGTGTTTTTCATCTGGTTGTGTTTTTTCTTTCGGAATCATGGACTTGTAGTTGTCTTTTGTAACAGCAGGACTACAACTTCCAGAATGCATTGCGATACTTGTGGAGAAATTGGGTTATTGGTTAAAGGAGGTGAAACTTACCTCAAGCAACAACCACAGTCCATGTCAGTGTGAACCACAAAAAGTCACTAAATCAACCCATACCTGGTAGCTTGGCAACCAAGCAGTCAGGCTTAATTTAGAGACAATGGGTAAAATATTTATGCAGCACTCAAACCGTAATAAAGTGAAAAAAAACCAAGAAAAATCCCACACCAATCTAGAAAAATAGAGTAATCTTGGAATCAGTATGCGAAGTCCGCATCATCCTGCGCTGCATTGAGGAGCCATAGAGCAGGAGCTGCTGTGTGTGGTCCTGCATCGAGATGCGTAGCACCAGGTTAGTGCTTTTGAAGTTGATAGGAGTTGCAATGCTGGCGTCGAGATGCATAGTGCTGAATTGAGTCGATGAAGCCACCAGTCTGGTGCAGCGTTGCGTAGACTTGTGTCGAGGTGTGTCCCGCTGGGTCAACACTGATGAATCCGCCAATCGGGAGCTGAGATGAGCACGCTACGTTGGTTCAAAGGAAGCCACCGGTCTGGAACTGACGATGTGAGGACTTGTGCTGGGACGGCGTTGGGCTGCATCGGTTCCAATGAAGCTGCCCATCAGGAGCCTGTTGTGTCCCTGTAGCTCAGAACAGGAGGCTAGTCGACTGACCCTTGGAGACATTCTGTTAGGCCTGAGCCGCAAGACAGGCATCAGGCACAAGAGTAGTTCTTAAACAGCTGGGCAGTTTTTTTTTTTTTTTGTATAGAGTCTGCATGACCAAGAGTGTTCTGAAGAATGGGTCTCGGGGTCCAATATTTATACCTGGTGCCAGTTTAGAAGTTGAGAAATAATGAACCCCCCCACCCCCCGCCACATCTGGTTTTGGAATTTCCTTCCTTCCCCTGCACAGTCCCCAAGATATCTGGGATGGCAAAAGGCTAGTGTGAAGTTCTTTGTGAGAGCAGAAGGCAGCCCCTATTGAAGTGAAGTGTGGTAGGTGATTGCTCTGCCCCACCCCTCCTTTCAGGCTGGCCCATACTGTTTAAACCCAGTCCCCCCCTTTTGTGTGGGAGGAATAGACAAAGGCCGACTGCCAACTACACCTAGTAATGTGACACAGGCTGCATGCACCAAATGGTAAGGATAAGAAAATGCCAGTTTTCTAAAAGTAGCAGTTTGAGAATTGTGACTTAAAGTCGCACTTTACCATCAAAGAAAATATTAAATTACAATTTTTTAAAGAACAAACATGACATTTCTACCTCTTCCCAAGTAAATGTTGTCTCTTAATAAATGTAATAAGGTAACACAATGTTATCCTATGGGAGAAGTAGGCCTTGCAATAAAAACGAATTTGAGAGTTTTTCCCTATCAGGACATGTAAAACTTAACAGTGCATGTCCAACATTTTAAACACAATGCACCCTGCCATATGAGCTGTTTAGGGCCTACCCTTGGGGTGATTTATATTTATTAAAAAAGAAGGTTTAGACCTGGCAAAGGGTTTATTTTGCCAGGTCAAAATGGTAGTTCAAAACTACACACAGGCTGCAATGGAAAACCTCAGACCTATTTTGGAGGGCTACTTAACTGGGTGGGACAATAAGTGCTGCAGACCCACTAGTACTTGGTATTCCTGACGCAGTTGTACTCAAAAACAGCTGTCTACTTACTGCAGCCTGATGCATTCAATATATTTCAGCACTCCACCCACATTATTTCTGGCGGTAACTGCCCAGGCGCTATTTGAACACACAATTTGACAAAACCAATTTCTATCAAAGGCTGGGTTTCAAAGTGGGGGGCAGGCTTCAAGTGATCTCAGGGTGGGGGGAGGGGGGTCAGGCTCTGGCCAAAAGCAGCATTACTAACCAGCGTACTCCACCGGCACCGAGGGGTAAGAGAGGTATTTTAAGGAAGTGGATACACCCTCCCAAATTAACTACAACAAACGTAAAGTATCCAGAACCATCAAGCTCAAAAATAGACTTACGTGGCGTACTCCACTCGAATGTGGGAAAGGAGGCAACTCCTTTTTGTTAATTAACCCTCACACATCCTATTGGTGTCATGCTTCATCATAGGGTTCACCCTGACTCCTAAAGGTCAGGGTGGGCTCGACCGTGTTTCAGGGAGCACTTAGAAGATGTAGGCCAGGGGGTCTAAAGATAAAAATCCTTCTGCGTTCCTCAGGTATCTCTTTATTCGCGGGGACGTAACGGATATTAAAATAAATATATATATAAGGGGTCGTTTGGAGGTAATGGTCCTATGACCCTAAAGACGTGCCAACATGTTTCAGCCCTTGTGTAGTGGCCTGTTCGGTCCTGGGCTTTCTTCAGGGCAAAACAAAGTTCCCTTCCTGGTATTAAATAAGGAATGTTCCTATATATTTTTTATTTGATGGAACAGAAAGCTGTTCCCTTGTGAAAAGTATATGGAGGGTATACTTATCTCTCCATCCAGAAATAACGCAAAAATTCCACCTGTAAGGAAAAGGTGAAAGGAAACAAAAACAGACAATTTTTTGCATTTCATTACATCACATTTTTCATAATTATGCACTCCCAATGTGCTCGGTGTGCTTTCATTCCTTTCACTCTGGGATCTGTGACCATGTGAATGAGCTGATCTTGGGTATACTTAACCCCAAACTGCCGCTGGCAGTATGCGTCCAGTGGTAGCATTCAACTCTCACTCTTAAACCGTGAGCACCTTATTCCAAGTTAAAACAGAAGCAAACTCCAATAATCCAACTCCACTATATGATTGTTTTACTGGAACAATGATATATGCAACATGAATCACTCGACCTTTTAATATAGTGCCCATCATCTTTTCTGCCAAAGATATATCGGGATATGCCCTTACCCGATTGTGGTGGAAAAAACTATTCTAACGGAGATCGGGACGGGGTAGCCTTATAGTCAAACGCTGTTGAAAAGTGAAATGCCTCAGCGTTAACAATAAATGCCCCCGTAACTGAATGGAAATTTTTACCTTGGTTCTGTAGTTTCTCACACAGACGGCACTTACTACTCCAAAGGTCCAGCCCCTCTTGTAACCTATTCGGCTCCCGCGTCTCCCGGCATTAGCATTTTGCATGCCCGGTTTGCGGATTTAAATAGAACGGCTACTTTGTGTCAGCGTCCTCGGGAGGGGTGCGGCTTCGGCACAGACGCCCACATGCAGCTTCATTTCCTACGTGCGTCCAGCTTGAACTACACATCCCACAAGGATCATGGGATTTGTAGTATTTCAGTGAGATGGACATCGTATATACGATGATGGTGTTGTTTAACATTGGGGGACTATGCCATTCATAACTGGTCATAGGGCTTATAGTTAACCAGTATAGGATGACAAATTGTTATAGTCCTGAGCTGAAACGACATTTATATGAATGTATATAAGACTAACACCTCAACCAATATGCTCATATAGGTGATAGTTTATCACACTTCTACTCCCTATGTAGTTTGGCTTTGAGGGTGATAGATTAAAAATTCAGTCATCATATTGTTTGTGAATGAAGTGTTTGTTTCATAATGTATCATCACCGCGATGATATAACCGGGGTGTTCTTTGTCTATGGACCACACATGGGTAGCATGATGCAACGACGGGAATGGACATGTTGCTATGATAGCTCGTGTCCTACTACCTTCTGCTCAGTGCGTTCCATGGGATAGTCATTCAAACCTTGATGGTCAGTTTTTCGTTTATAGACCCAACGTTGTTACTTTTCCAACAACCTTTTTGCGATGTTGGGTCCATCTTTAACTCTTTCAATAATGGTCCATTCCAGGTCGCTATCCGTGTGGCCTTTCTCTACGAAGTGGGCTGTCAGTTTTGTTGCTGTGATGGCTCGTCTGATCGTACTTCTGTGTTCCCCGATCCGCAATTTGGCTTTTCTGGTCGTCATTCCGATGTATCTGGATTTGCACGGGCAGGTGATCATGTAAATTGCATTGGAAGTATTGCAATTCGTGTGATCTCTGTTCGCAATCGTATCTCAGGCCTAGGTTAATACTCGCAGTGTGTTTGGTGAAAGGACATACCACACAGGTTCCACATGGGAAATGTCCCTTTACCTGTGGTTGGTTCCACAGTGTGAGTTGTGTATCCCGTTCGGGATCCCAACTATCCGTGTGGACGAGGGTGTTCCTTATGCTCTTGTTTCGTCTGAATGAGAACATAGGTTTCTCAAACGTTAATTTATTTGAGGTCAGAATCTGCCAGTTTTTATTAGTGATCTTTTTTATGTTGTTGGAAGATGAATTATGAGTAGTCACGCATATAAGCGTCTTGGTTTCTGCTAAACCAACCACAGGTAAATACATCGGAATGACGACCAGAAAAGTCAAATTGCGGATCGGGGAACACAGAAGTACGATCAGACGAGCCATCACAGCAACAAAACTGACAGCCCACTTCGTAGAGAAAGGCCACACGGATAGCGACCTGGAATGGACCATTATTGAAAGAGTTAAAGATGGACCCAACATCTCAAAAAGGTTGTTGGAAAAGGAACCACGTTGGGTCTATAAACTAAAAACTGACCATCAAGGTTTGAATGAGACTATCCCATGGAACGCACTGAGCAGAAGGTAGTAGGACACGAGCGATCATAGCAACATGTCCATTCCCGTCGTTGCATCATGCTACCCATAGACAAAGAACACCCCGGTTCAATCAATCACAGAATTTGTAGAGCGCACTACCTACCCGCGAGGGTCTCAAGGCGCTGGGGAGAGAAAAGGGGGGGGTGGTGCTGCTACTGGTCGAACAGCCAGGTCTTGAGTAGCCTCCTGAAGGTCAGCAGGTCTTGGGTCTGTCGTAGGCTTAGTGGAAGGGTGTTCCCTGTCTTGGCGGCGAGGTGTGAGAAGGATCTGCCGCCGGTGGTGGTTCTTCGAATGCGAGGGACGGTGGCGAGGGAGAGGGCGGCGGAGCGGAGCTGGCGGTTGGGGACGTAGAAGAAGAGTCGTCTGTTGAGGTAGGCTGGGCCAGTCTTGTGGAGTGCCTTGTGTGCGTGGATGAGGAGTTTGAAGGAGATCCTCCTGTCGACGGGGAGCCAGTGCAGGTTCCTCAGGTGGGGGGTGATGTGGCTGTGGCGTGGTATGTCGAGGATCAGGCGTGCGGAGGCGTTTTGTATGCGTTGCTGTCGCTTGATGAACTTGGCCGGGGCTCCCGCGTAGAGGGCGTTCCCATAGTCAAGTCTGCTACTGACGAGGGCCTGGGTGACTGTCCTTCTTGTGTCTGTCGGGATCCACCTGTAGAACTTGCGAAGCATGCGGAGGGTGTTGAAGCAGGAGGAGGAGACTGCGTTGACTTGCTTGGCCATGGAGAGCGTTGAGTCGAGGATGACTCCCAGGTTGCGTGCGTGGTCGGTGGGTGTCGGGGCTGCTCCCAGCGTCGTTGGCCACCAGGAGTCGTCCCATGCTGGGGGTTGGAGCCGAGGATGAGGACTTCTGTCTTGTCCGTGTTCAGCTTTAGTCGGCTGATCTTCATCCAATCGGCGACCGCCTTCATTCCTTCATGGAGATTGGATTTGGCGGCGAGGGGGTCCTTGGTGAGGGAGAGGATCAGTTGAGTGTCGTCGGCGTAGGAGATAATGTTGAGGTCGTGCTGTCTGGCGATGCGTGCGAGCGGGGCCATGTAGATGTTGAACAGTGTTGGGCTGAGGGAAGATCCCTGGGGTACGCCGCAGATGATCTCGGAGGCTTCGGATCGGAAAGGTGGGAGGCGGACTCTCTGGGTTCTGCCGTCGAGGAAGGAGGTGGTCCATTCCAGGGCCTTGTCTCGGATCCCTGCGTCATGGAGGCGTGCGCGTAGAGTGCGGTGGCAGACAGTGTCAAAGGCGGCGGAGAGGTCCAGCAGGATGAGGGCTGCGGTCTCACCGTTGTCCAGCAGGGTCCTGATGTCGTCGGTGGCGGCGATGAGGGCAGTCTCAGTGCTGTGGTTGCTGCGGAACCCCGATTGGGATGGGTCCAGGATGCTGTTTTCTTCGAGGTATCGGGTTAGCTGTTTGTTGACGATCTTCTCGATGACCTTGGCTGGGAACGGAAGCAGGGAGATGGGCCGGAAGTTCTTGAGGTCTCTTGGGTCCGCCTTGGTTTTTTGAGAAGGGCGTTGATCTCTGCGTGTTTCCAGCTCTCTGGGAAGGTCGCGGTCTCGAAGGAGAGATTGATAACGTTGCACAGGTGGGGTGCGATGGAGCTGCTGGCTTTGTTGAAGATGTGGTGCAGGAAAGGGTCTGACGGGGAGCCGGAGTGTATTGTGCCCATGGTCTTGATGGTGTCATCGATGTTCACGCTGGCCCAGGCTGGCAAGGGGTCATGGTCGATGGTGTGCGGCGGGTCTGGTGTATCTATCTTAGTGGGGGCTGTCTGGGTGTTGAAGCTGTCGTGGATGTCGGCGATCTTGCGGTGGAAGAAGGTGGTGAGGGAATCGCACAGGGCTTGCGACGGCGGGATGTCGTTGGTGTTGGAGCTGGGGTTGGAGAGTTCCTTCACGATGTTGAAGAGCTCCTTGCTGTTGTGTGCGTTGTTGTCGAGGCGGTCTTTGAAGGAGATTCTCTTGGCGGACCTGATTAGGTTACGGATGGCGTCTTTATGGGCTGCGTGGCTGTCCGGTGTCTTATCACTGTGCCATTTCTTCTCAAGTTTCCGGCAGGTACGCTGGGAAGCTAGGAGTTCCGGGGTGAACCAGCTGGCTCTTTTGATGGTGTTGCTGTAGGTGAGTTTTTTCAGCGGGGCGAGGGTGTTGGCACAGTCGTCTATCCATCGTCTGAGGTTGCAGGCAGCGTCGTCGGTGTTGGATGGGTCGGAGGGAGGGCTGAGAGCGAGGTTTGCCCGTAGTTGGTCTTCGGTGACTTTGCTCCAGCAGCGGCGTAGGATCTGTTGGGTGCGGTGGTGTGTGGTGGGTTTCTGGAAGGTGAAGTGGATGCAGCGGTGGTCGGTCCAGAGGAGTTCCGTGGTGTGGCTGAAGGAGACGTGGGAGCTTGAGGAGAAGACTGGGTCGAGCGTGTGGCCGGCGGAATGAGTCGGTGTTGTGACGAGCTGTCTCAGTCCGAGGTTGTCGATCAGGGTGGTGGAGTTGCTGTCGTTGTTGTCCTCCAGGTGAAAGTTCAGGTCTCCGAGGAGGATGTAGTCGGTAGAGGTCAGGGCGTGCGTGCTGATGAAGTCGGCGATGGAGTCGCTGAACTGGGGTCGGGGCCCAGGGGGTCTGTAGACAAGGGTGCCTCTAAGGGTGGTGTTGGGGTCCGTGTGGATCTGGAAGTGCATGTGTTCGGCGGTGCAGAGAAAGTAGTCGGTGCTGGTCGAGACCCTGATGGAGTTCTTGTGGACGATGGCGATTCCTCCTCCGTTGACGCGGTCTCTGCGGGTGATCTTATAGCCGTCTGGGATGGCTATGGCGATGTCGGGTGCGGAGGAGTTGTTCATCCAGGTCTCTGTCAGGACGGCGACGTCTGGTGATGATGTGTCGAGCAGGTCCCAGAGCTCGACGGCGTGTTTGCGTGCGCAGCGGGTGTTCAGTAGGATGCATCGGAGTTGGTTGAGGTCCTTCTTGGCGGGCGCTTCGGTGGCTCTGAGGCTGGTGTAGCTGCAGTTCCGGCAGGTGAAGGGGCCATGTGTGCGTTTCGGGGCGGCCTTGAAGCAGTTGTGTGTCCGTCCGGGGTTGAGAGTGTGGTGGCATCGTACGGCGTCGGTCCTCGAGGCTGGAGCGGGGGGCGTGCGGCCCAGGGGTTCTGGCGCTGGGCGCGGTCCAGGCGCGGACGGGCTTGCCTTAGGCGCGCCAGCGGCGCGCCCGCGCCGGTTACATCATCGCGGTGATGATATATTATGAAACAAACACTTAATTCACAAACAATAAGATGACTGAATTTTTAATCTATCACCCTCAAAGCCAAACTACATAGGGAGTAGAAGTGTGATTAACTATCACCTATATGAGCATATTGGTTGAGGTGTTAGGCTTATATACATTCATATAAATGTTGTTTCAGCTCAGGACTATAACAATTTGTCATCCTATACTGGTTAACTATAAGCCCTATGACCCGTTATGAATGGCATAGTCCCCCAATGTTAAACGACACCATCATTGTATATACAATGTCCATCTCACTGAAATACTACAAATCCCATGATCCTAGTGGGATGTGTAGTTCAAGCTGAATGCGCGCAGGAAATGACGCCGCATGCGGGCGTCCGTGCCGAAGCCGCACCCCTCCCGAGGACGCTGATACGAAGTAGCCGTTCTATTTAAATCCGCGAACCGGGCATGCAAAATGCTAATGCCGGGAGACGCAGGAGCTGAATAGGTTACAAGAGGGGCAGGACCTTTGGAGTAGTAAGTGCTGTCTGTGTGAGAAACTACAGAACCAAGGTAAAAATTTCCATTCAGTTACGGGGGCATTTATTGTTAACGCTAAGGCATTTCACTTTTCAACAGCGTTTGACTATAAGGCTACCCATTCCCGATCTCTGTGAGAATCGTTTTTTCCACCACAATCGGGTAAGGGCATATCCCGATATACCTTTGGCAGAAAAGATGATGGGCAATACATTAAAAAGTCGAGTGATTCATGTTGCATATATACATAGTTCCACTAAAACAATCATATAGTGGAGTTGGATTATTGGAGTTTGCTTCTGTTTTAACTTGGAATAAGGGGCTCACGGCTTGCGAGTGAAAGTTGAATGCTAGCACTGGACGAATACTGCCAGCGGCAGTTTGGGGGTAAGTATACCCAAGATCAGCTCATTCACATGGTCACAGATCACAGAGTGAAAGGAATGAAAGCACACCGAGCACATTGGGAGTGCAAAATTATGAAAAATGTGATGTAATGAAATGCAAAAAATTGTCTGTTTTTTGTTTCCTTTTCCTTAGGCAGAATTTTTGCGTTATTTCTGGATGGAGAGATAAGTATACCCTCCATATACTTTTCACGAGGGAACAGCTTTCTGTTCCGTCAAATAAAAAATATATAGGAACATTCCTTATTTAATACCAGGGAGGTAACTTTGTTTTGCCCTGAAGAAAGCCCAGGACCGAACAGGCCACTAAACAAGGGCTGAAACATGTTGGCACGTCTTTAGGGTCATAGGAACATTACCTCCAAACGACCCCTTGTATATATTTATTTTAATATCCGCTACGTCCCCGCGAATAAAGGGATACCTGGGGAACGCAGTAGGATTTTTATCTTTAGGCCCCCTGGCCTACATCTTCTAAGTGCTCCCTGAAACACGGTCGAGCCCATCCTGACCTTTAGGAGTCAGCGTGAACCCTATGATGAAGCATGACACCAATAGGGTGTGTGAGGGTTAATTAACAAAAACGAGTTGCCTCCTTTCCCACATTCGAGCGGAGTACGCCACGTAAGTCTATTTTTGAGCTTGATGGTTCTGGATACTTTACGTTTGTCAAAAGCAGCATTATGCTGATAACAGTACCTTGTTTTCTGTGGAAATATATAAATGTCAGTAAGCCATCACTAACATATTTTGTCATTTATATCCTGGCTGGGAGAAGGTGTCAAAAGGGAAGGGACTCCAAGTATGCTTTAAAACCCCCATCCTCATTTCTAATAATCACACTGTGGATAGATACTTTTACACATTGGTAAGGCCTGCTTGACCAGAATAGTATGTTTGGCAATCATGTACTAGATTACAATATTTAAAACCTAACTGCAATTTTTAAATAAGTCTAGACATATTTAAACATTGCCAGTTTATTAGAATTGAGAACATTTTTGAAGGGGGAGGGCGATGATTTTGTTTTGTTTCTTCCCCACGGGGGGGCGTGGCATTAAAAAGTTTTAAGACCACTAATTAAGGGAATGCGCATGAACCACATCAAACGCTGCATCTGGTCATGAAGAAAAACAAGTGAATGATAAATACAAGGGAATCAATTTCGCACACGCAGTAAAATTACCAGCGACCCCTTCCAGTGACTCACGAAGGACGCCACGTGCGCACTCCGCCTGCGCGGCTACCGGGTGCGCGCGAGACTGCTGGAAATTATGGGTTTTGACTCTGCATTGAAGCGTGATGGAAATTACTGTGGGAGAGTGACAGGCAGTGACAAGGCGCCGAATGGGAAAATAGTTGATAATGGCAAAAGAGGACGCTTTTAGCTCCACGGTCTGTAAAATTATAGTCTCCGCTAGAATTTGGCATTTAATCTTCGCACAAATGGAAAATGGCGAAAAAGCTAATGTTTGAGGTATCTTGAAGCTAAACTCTGGAAACATTTGACGACCTACCTGCGTGTGTCCCCTTTCCCATGTATTAATAGCGGATTGACTCAGTTTGGTTGGGACAGTGGCAGTTGCAAATGAGGTAGGTTATATAGCACGATTATTGTATTGTTTAGTATATATGCATCTTTTTTGTAGTGTGCAGTTTTAAGGTGAATTTACTTGCACTACTTACCAACTACAAATATCAACAGCGGAGGACTAGGGTGAAAAACATGGATTTTGATGGCTTTCCTAAAAATAAGAGCAAGTGGTAATAAGCAGAGGAAATCCAAACACAAACATGCTGTAATCCCTTATGGCTAATGCGTTTAGCTGCTGAAAACACTGCAAGGGGCTGGATTGCTGGACCACAGACATCACCCTGGCTGGTAGCCATGCATTTGACTTTTTGTGTATGCATGCCGGGGCTTTGCGCTTAAGATCTTTCGCTCAGGCAAGGCAATTTAACTGTAATGCATAGATCGGCATGGTGCCAGTGCAGTGAGGGGATAAAATGCAGACAGGGCTACTGGAAATATGGCATTTAGCACTCCAGGCATTTTCTGTATAGCTATGGATTTGCTGCATTTGTCACACAATTCTTCTTCTGCAGCTTAATCTGTAGATTTCAACAAACAAATATTTGTTTCTAGCTCAAAACAATCAAAAGGTGTTAAACACGTGACAACACTTTGCTGCAAAGTCGAAGGTCCTTCGCAAAGGTTGACTGGTCACCTTCTTTTTCCTATTGCTGTATTTGGATGTTAAAATATTCAAAAAAGCGATGGATGGAATGCTTGAATTAATCTCGGCCACTGTTAATTATTCAGGGCCTTCCTGCACACCATGCCACCTCAGTTTGGACCAAGCCACACGCACATCAGTATTGATCCTGATCAAATGGGAAAAGGCCAGCACTAACTGCCAGGGCAGGTCCTCTCTGAACCGGAGCACAAGCAACCCAAGACCGGTTTTACCCTTGTATTAGGGCTCATCAGTCAGGTATAGCTTGGTTCCAGTGGCATAGTTTGCATGCTTTTCCAGTTCTGGGTTTTGATTTAACATAGCAGTGCATTCTGGGAGTTGTAGTTTTGGTCCATTTTAATTGAGCCAATTGGACCAACAATCTTATAATGATATATAAAAGGATAACCCAGGAGTGGAAGAGCGGTGTACTGATGATATGGAACCATCTTCTGTTGACCCTGCAGCAGGTGCATCCGAGCTATACACTTTGACAGGAATACACAGACCCTTGGCCTGTGAAAAATGGACAAGAAGTAGGGGTCCATGGGGGGGCATGGCCAACAACATGGCCGGGTAGCGGCGTAGCTCGATAGCTCCGCCGGCCCTGACTGAATCCTGTATATTTATCCTGTCCTTCATAGCCAAAGACTACGGACAACAGGAGATGAAGACCTTCCCGCAACGAACAGCTGCAATTTGCAGGTAAAACGTGGTCTTCGGTGGAGGAAAGCTCTCTGACCAGGGACGCGGAGTCTGACGACGGGGATCAAGATGGCGGTGTCTCGGGGGCACTGAGCGCCGCGGGGACTGAGGCTCGCGCTGATCCACGTTTGCGACCCACGGGAGACTGGGGGCTCTGGAGCGGCGGGGGTCCCCACAGTAGTGGGGTTCTAGGCTCACCCACGCGGGGATCACTCCTCGGCACGCCGTTGTGGGGGCGGAGCTCCGATTGCTTGATTTGGGGACGCTCCTGCTGCGCGACCTGTGCTTGATTTGGGGACGCTCCTGCCGCGCGACCTATGCAGGAAGCCCAGGGAAACCCAGTGGAGCCACGGAAGAGGTGCAGATCGGCCAGGGGGGAGAGCGGATTTCGCCTGGCGACGCCTCGGACCGGACAGAGTCCTCAGGTGAAGATAATAGCACCCTGAACGCCGCCCAGATGCCATAGTGGGAGCCGTTGCGGCGGGCTCGATGTCAAGGGCTGCCAGCAGCTCTGAGAGAGCTCCTAAACGCTGAAGGCACCTACGTGAGGAAGAACACTCTGAGGTAGGGGGGCAGAGGCAAATATACTCACGGCCCAAGGAGAAGCCGGCCCACGAGGGATCAGACAAGGAGACGCGCTGCAGGGGCAATATACCCTCCAGCAACTGGCATTGGTCCGAGGGTGGCACAAACCAAGAGACTGGCGTGGGGGGGGGTCACGTGTTCCAGACACCCCTGGCATTGAACCACTGCCGCAGCATACGGACCCACTGCCTCAGGACAACTCCACAACCCGGGAGACGTCGCGAGAGGCGGCCCCACCTATACCGGACCCAGGGCCCGCAGTGAGATTTGGAGTGGGGAGACCAAGGGAAGGGCTGAAGAGACGGTCCTGACGGCATAGCAGTAAAGAGCTACAAGGAGCCGCGAGTTATTCAACCGCTGTGTTTGAACAGGCGACCCTTATCCATGCACAATACCTACCCGGAGGAACGGCGTCCTCTCCACGAAGGGTACTGGCAAGAAGGTGAGAGGTGACAACTAGAAGTGCGAAGTACTGCATCCTCAAAGATCCCGTTAACCATATTCCCGACTCAATATAGAGCTTGGCCGAGTGCGCAACGCCCTCGAAAGATTGAGAGGAAGTCTTGCAAACCGCAAAAGTAGACTCCTCACCAAACATTACTTGCGGGAAGGAAGTGAGTGGTGGCGCTAAAAGTAACCTGTGGCGAGTCACCAAAACATTGCCCGGGAAGGGACCCCAGACCTCACAGTGGGAAGAAGACTCACACTACACGGTTTAAGATGGCGAAAGATAAAGAGCCCAAAACATCGAAACAGGGGAAGTTGGACCGCTACGCAAAAGTGGTCCCCTCAACAACTGGGGCAGAAGGAGAAAGTACACCCCTCCCAGATAACGCAGCCATACTGCAAGCAATACACGCGTCCAGAGAGGTCCTTGAAGGGAAAATGGCAGAGGTCCGCTCGGAGGTGACGTCACTGTGCCAGGACCTGAGAAAAGTTTCCGAGAGAGTGACAGAAGCTGAAAACCATATCTCGGAGGTGGAGGACTCTCCCACACCATGCGCAAAGAGGTGACTGGACTTTTGGTCTCTGTGAAAGTAGCCTGGCGAGTGGATGACGCAGAAAACAGGGCCCTTAGAAACAACCTCCGGTTTATTGGATTTCCAGAAGGTACAGAGGGGACGGAACCGAGACGTTTCCTACTCTTGTGGCTAAAGGACTCCCTCCCTAATGCTCAGTTCTCGCCCTGTTTTATCATAGAAAGAACTCACAGGATGCCCAGATTCCGCCCGCCGCTCCTCAGAGGCCCCTAATTGCTCGTTTCCTAAATTTCCAGGACCGCGACTTGATCCTTAGAGAGCTGAGACACAAAGGGGAAGTCAAATACGCGAACACAAAGATAATGGTATTCCCCGACTACTCCCGAGAAGTGCAAAAGCAAAGACGAACTTTTGATGCAGTTAAGGTGAAACTAAGAGCACTCTGGATTCAATATATGTTACTATTCCCGGCCAAACTTAAAGTAATCTTCCAAGGCTCCTCGCAGTTCTTTCAGACCCCGGAGGAAGCATGGTCCTTGATCAAGGAACGCCCCTCACTGAGACGCAGACCAACCCAACAAGACGCATCCCAAACAGACAAAAGGGGGAGATCGGGTTCTGAGAGATCTAGAGGGAAAAGATTGCGACGCACAGCAACACAGCGGAGGACCATACCAAGAACTCCCGTGCGCCCTATAGTAACTAGGGAAGGAAGAACACACTTCCCGGACTTGGACGGAGACACCTCAAGAGGGAAGATGGGACGGAACCAACGAAGCTCTCGTGAACGCAAAACCTCAGATGTATCGGAAAGAGAATACTCGGCGGATACAGACAGTGATCATCCACCACTCCAAGACATTCAGCGGATGGAAGCAACGGCCCAGAACCTGGAGTCCCTGACTGAGCAACAGCAACAATCCAAAAGTGGCGAAGTAGGTTGAGATGAAGGGGCCGACAGACCGCCCAGAGACAGTAAGACACTACCAGGGTCTAGTGGACATTATAGCTTCTCGGCCCTAAGGTGGTGAGACTGTTCGTGCCTATATACTACGTTATTAAATAGTTTGTTTTGGGGGTAGGGGAGGGATACAGACCTCTTTGACACTTACCTGCGCTGGTGTTGTCATGTTGACGAATTGGGGGGGGCGGTAAGGGAAGAGCGTAGGGAGGGGGGCATGTTATGTAATGGGAGCTGTTATGCAATAAGTTCAAAACAAGAGATGTCATATTCCGAAAGCATTCAAATGGATATCGAGGAAAGAGGTGGAGGGGAGGGCGGACAGAGTTCGGGCGAGAAGAACCAGAATTGCAAGGACTCACGATCACATCAGCAATGGGAAAGGGTCAATACACCGTCATGACGTGGAATGTCAACGGGTTAGGGAACAAAATTAGGAGAGGGCTAGTCCCTAAATATCTTAAAACGACATAAGTCCGACATAGTCCTCCTACAAGAGACACACCTGACGGGCACACAATGCTCCTTCCTGGGTAGAGGGCAGTTCATTACACTGGCACGCAGGGTTCTCCACTGGGTCAAGGGGGGTAGCTATATTGATTAAGAGATCACCACCCTTTCAGATTACTAAGACATGGTCAGATCCCAACGGGATGTTTGTGGCGGTCCAGGGGATATGGCATCTCAAAGAATTCCTGCTTGTTAGCGTATATGCCCCCACGCTTACAACAGCTAACACTGGATAGCATCACTGGGATACAAGTCAGGGCCTGCCATGCCCATCATAGGGGGCGATTTTAAAGATGTGATAAACCCTCATCTTGATCGCACGCACGTGAGCCCAGGAACACTCGGCCCTACACACTTAGCCCAGTTTCGAGATGCACTCGAGCTGACTGATTTATGGCAGCGACATCACCCAAGCACACTAGCCTATTACTATTTTTCGGGGGCGCACAAAGTATTCTCCAGATTGGACTACCTTTTTACCCCGGCTGAAGAGATAGAGACTGTTGAAAAGGCGGAATATCTCGCAAGGGGTATATCTGATCATTCACCACTGTGGCTCACAGTGAGAGGGACGTCCAAGAGACGTAACAAAGACTGGAGATTGAGCACCTGGGCCCTACAAGACAGAAAGGTAGCCATGGAAATTCGCACAGACGCCGAATTATATTTCAAAGAAAACGAAGGTTCAGTGGAATCGGCGGCCACCCTATGGGAGGCGTTTAAAACGGTGATAAGAGAAAGGGCGCAGAACATTATTGCACACAAAAAAAGAGCAGATACAACACAGATTGAGACCCTGGAACGCAAACTATTATACCTGGAAAATGAGGCCATCCCCGACACTGACCCCCACACCCTCCGTCAGATAGAGATAACTAGAAGGGAGTATAGAGCACTGGTCACCCCGGAAGTTAAAACCCATATTCTGGCCACACAGCATCGCCTATATGAGACAGGGGATAGAGCAGGGAAATTACTGGCCTGGTTGAGTAGGAAGGAGACTGAGGCAAGATGGGTGACAAAGATACAGGAACATGGCCAGACTCTCACGACATAGCGGGCGCCTTTGCCCGCTACTATGAGACGCTTTATAGATCTAGCCCCCTAGCGAGCGAGGCACAAATCAATAGCTACCTCGAGACAATTGAGATTCCCTACTCTCACAGGAGGATCGAGACGGGTTAGATAAAGACTTATCCCTAGCAGAAGTGACGGAGGCAATAGGACGACAGAAGTCAGGTAAATCCCCGGGACCGAACGGACTACCCGCAGGATTTTTTAAACAAAACGTTAGTTTACTGGGCCCACACCTACTGAACATGTTTTTAGCAGCAAAAGACGAGGGGATCCTCCCACCTGATCTGCGAACTGCCATAGTGGTGGTAATACATAAATCAGGGAAGCCCCCAGAGGACTGCGGGCTCTACCGACCGATATCGCTGCTTAACATGGAGATCAAGATCCTGGCGTCCATCCTGGCAACGCGCCTCTTAGCAGTCATAACCCCTCTAATACATGGAGATCAATCTGGCTTCATGCCTAAACGAGCCACACGCCTCAATCTCAGACGGCTGGCCAACTGGATGGATACGGTTAAACATGGAGATAGCCCACGCGTGTTTCTCTCCCTTGACGCCGAAAAGGCGTTTGACACGGTTCATTGGCCGTTCATGAAACAAACCCTGAGGAGATTTGGATTCGGCCCGGTCTTCATGGAATGGCTGGACCTCCTTTATACGAACCCGGCGGCTAAAGTCCGAGTAAACGGGGTGACTTCGGAATCCTGGCCTATCCAAAGAGGTACCAGACAGGGCTGTCCACTATTATTTCCCTAGTGCTGGAGCCTCTGGCATGTAGAATCGGATCCCATCCTGAGCTCAGTGGCTTCACAGACGAGGAACAACTTCTAGATGAAGAGCGCATATCGCTCTACGCAGACGATATCCTTCTATACATAACGGATCCATTTAAGACACTCCCAACGGTCCTGCAAATATTTGAGGAATATGGCCATAAAGCGGGATATAGTATTAACTGGAGTAAATCCAACCTTTACTCGGTGGGAGGTCCCCTTGAAACTCGAGATTTCCCAAGGTGTTTACAAGTTTCCCCAGATGGATTCCGATACCTCGGCCTTTACATTACAACCGATGAAGCGACTAGCCTGACCCAAAATATCAAGCGAGTTCTTGCAGAATTCCAAGAAGATGTCAAGATATGGAGGAAACTACCTCTGACAATAATGGGCAGGGCCGCCATGTATAAGATGATTACGCTCCCAAAGCTACTTTATATACTGCAAAACACCCATAATAAGATACCGGAAAACATATTCATGACACTGAACAATGAACTACGAGTACTCCTATGGGACGGGGCCCACCCAAGAGTAGCGCTGCAAACGCTTTAGCACAATCCGTATAATGGAGGTTTGGCCAGAGCTTACTATAGAGCAGCCCATTTGGTTGTCCTTAATGAGTGGAGTCATACGACAAGGGAACATCCCACATACGCGCTGGAGAGACTCTAATTCCGACACTGTACACAGCTCCATTATATATATATGGCGGGAGGGGGGTTTCCCGTCTCTTGCCGGCCACCCAAAGGGTAATTGAAGCAGGGCTAGGAGCGGAGAAACAGATGAACTGGGATAGTAGACTCACAAGAGAGACCCCCCTGTGGGAGGGGACGAGACTACCGGAGATAAGGAAACTTAGGGGATTCAAACAATGGGATACGATAGGGATATCCAAGCTGGGCGACATACTAGAGAAAGGCACTCTAGCTTCCTTTAACACACTCTAGACTACATATCAACTAAAAGATACTCAAAAGTATGCCTATATTAGACTGAAACACGCCTGGAAGGCAGAGAGACCAGACACAAGCGAAATACCGGAGTTTTCCCCCCCTGGAGGGTTGACTCCTACAGGAGGAAATCCCGAGTAAGGCCATTTCATGGACTTATAGAACATTACTTAATAACATGCCTGATAATCTGGGTCCACTAAGAGCCAAATGGGAACTTACCACGGGACCGCTAGATGACATTGATTGGGAAGCAGCCCAAATGCATCCACGCGAAGTGGCAATAAAGCAGAGGCTGCATCTTATACAGTATAAAATCCTACATAGAACCTATTACGATAGAGCAAGACTACATATCATGGGATGGACAGAAACCCCCGACTGTCTCCGATGTCAGAGCGACCGAGGCACCTTCATACACACACTGTGGGAGTGCAGGAAAATACAAAGGTACTGGACCCAAATATTAGGGGAATTGAACAGTATACTGGGGGCGCAACTCGAGCGGGAGGCCAAATATACCCTCCTGGGTATCCCCACGGAGATCGACCTAACACGCAGCAAGCTCACATTAGCCAATTTGGGGTTCGTAGTGGCTAAGCGAGATATAGCCCGCCATTGGGGAGATCACGCCTCCCCCACGCTTAAGGAATGGAAGGCAGGTATGGACTTCGACATGATGGCGGAAAGAGTCTCGTATAAAGCTAGGGGGTGCCCTCGTAAATTTAAGAAGATATGGGCCCCGTGGATAGATTACTATAGGCTGGATATCGGAGAGGCGGAGGATGAACTGGGCCTAACGAGAGAAGAGCCAGAGAAAGGGCCACAATAGACTAAACCAGGTACCCCATGAATGATCATACTTTGTTCGCACATAACCCTCAAATATAGTAACAGCATGGATATTGGTTTAATTGTCTCTGTCGTGACACTCCATGTCCTCAGCATTGTAATAATGTTTTGCACTCTGCACATCTCGTATATCCAAGACTTCTCTGTTCTTACTGTTAATAAAAATAAAAAACATTTTTAAAAAAAGTAGGGGTCCATGGGGCAAGGAGGCATGGATTTCGGAAGAAAGTGTTGAATATTGGCTCGCAGAGATGCAGACATGGAGCCACAAACTATGGTCCAGGAAAACACACAGTGGGAATCCTTTTGCCCATTATGCCCCCCCATCCCTTACAGGGGGCCTTTGTTGGGGTGGGCTCTAAGCACCACTCCCACAAATACAGGGTGGGCCACTGTAGTATATTGTGCTGCTGCATCTTGAGTGGTCTACATGCTGTGCACATGTTCTGTAATGAGGGGTTGGTCAAATAATGCAGTACCTGCAAATCAGATTCCTCCCTGATTGAAGGTACAGATGAAAGATGTTCCTCACTCCATTCACGTATTACAGAAGGTCAATTCGGAAGACCGATTGTGTTGGAAGTGCAATATGGCAGACTTGCATCATTACTGCAATTCATTTAATAGGACCAGAAGGCCTTAGTTACCAAAACAGGTGCACAGCCTTACATGCTTATTAGCTGCAACCAGTGAGGACCATGGCCATGTGCACACTTTGCAAACAAAACTCTCCCAAGAACACAGAAAATGGAGCAGCGGTTCAAATCACTACTCCGCTTTTTTCCTTCAGTGGTGTTCCTGACAGTTGAGGTGATCCCTGATGTCCCTGTTCCTAGTTAGGCTGCAGTGTGTGCATGCAGAGACCATAACCGGGCTGCTTCTGCCGCACTATCTATGCACACCCTCGGACTCCCATTGGAGAGGTACCAGGCATCACACCTCAGGGGGCTACTCTTTACTGCACTGTTCTGCACAAGTAAGGGTCACAAAACCCTCCATACCCACTGCTAAACAGCATCCTTGGAGGCACACCTCATGTATTAGTACATGGTGCAAGGGTGAAATTCCATACCTCGTTTACATGGGACTGCGGCGCATGTAAAGGGGGAAACACCCACTTCACATTGCGTAGGTGCTAAACGTGCATCGATGCAGCGTGACACAGAGGGGCGCACTTGCTGCTGCACCCTCATATGTGATGCAGAGGCGGCCCTGCAGCACTGCAAGTGATGGGCTCTTGATTTAGTTACGCTTTTCTGTAATAAAACCCTTGATATCTAGAACTATTTGATACATTACTAAAATAAGCCACTTGATGAAGTGTATAGGTCGGGCATAGATTTCTGAATCATAGCCTTACGAGCAGGTCTAAGCGATGAACACATTTCAGTACAGGCATAATGTTCTAGTCCATGGCTCCAGAACCTGTCCTCCATTCCTGGAAAATTGCTGACCTATGGGAAAGAATGCTGTTTCTTCACATTGCTCTTTATGGCACCTACAGATAAGGCAGACATGTTAATAGTCTTAATGTGTGCAGGAACAAGACACCAAAGTATGTTAACTTTATCAGCGCCAACTCTTCGATGGATGCTGTCCAGCAGCCTCATCGCCCCTACCCAAAATATAAACTTGACGGCCAAGCCTGAAATTCTGGCATCCAAGTGCAACAAAGTAGCAGGTTTCATTAATAAACATAAATGAGAATACTGCCTTTTTTTCAACTAACTTTGGTTCCAACTATGTACATAATTCGAGCAAAAGTAATTTCTTATTTAAAATACACACTCTCAATCTCATTTGACCACATAAAGTTTGGGATTTTACAAAAGTACCTATGAAGATACTCGTCTCTCATTTTTGTGACCTGAACTCGTTCTTGAGGAAATAGATTTTTTTTTCAAAAATGTTTTTACCAGGATAATCTACAAGTAACAGAATAATCATAATAGACAATATACCTTTTGCAGTTGCACCTTACTGTAATAAAACCCTTGATATCTAGAACTATTTGATAAATTACTAAAATAAGCCACTTGATGAAGTGTACAGGTCGGGCATAGATTTCTGAATCATAGCCTTACGAGCAGGTCTAAGCGATGAACACATTTCAGTACAGGCATAATGTTCTAGTCCATGGCTCCAGAACCTGTCCTCCATTGGAGGAGTGCCAAGGTGCAACACTGCGGTCCGATTTAAAAAAAGTTCCCTGAATGAGTTCTTATTATTAATACCTGAATCTCTATTCACCCATACAGTTCTGTAACACAATCTTTATTCTTTTTCCTATCTTTAGATGTGCTTAGGGCAGAGAGCAAAGCTGACCTGTACACCTGACGTAGCCTACGGAGCCACGGGTCATCCTGGCGTCATCCCGCCCAATGCTACGCTCATCTTCGACGTGGAGCTGCTGAAGATAGAGTAGCTATGACGGGGAGCGCGTCCTGAAGTTGTTTCACTTCCTGTCACTCTGATAGCCTGAAATCATTGTCATGCCTGTAACAAGAACCTTCCTAGCTTCTGCTTTCAAGCCAGGAATGGCTACCACTGGTTGTGTTTTTTTATTTTATTTTAATTGCGGTTTTTTTGTTTTTAATTGTTGTATTTTTTTTTTTTTCTTTATACGCTTCTCTGCTTTTAATGGAAATCTCGGATTTTAATCTTCAGGTTGTACATTTCATTTAATTTGCATGAGATCAAATTCACAATTAGGAACAAAAACTCCTCAAGGAAACCACTGCCTTACTCTACACTCAAACCAAGGAGAAGGTGCTCAAGAATGAATTGTGCCGCCTGCACATGAATGGGCATTATTATCAAACAGAGTTACCTGCGCTGCCACTTTTCAAAAGAACATGTAAATTTTGCTTGCTGCTGTTTTAAAAGAAATGTCTTGTTTTGAGAAAAAAAATATATATGAAAAATAAAAGCACACCAGTTGATGGTTCTGTGCACTCGGTTCAAATCCTAGTTGTATATTGTCGTTTTTTGTTGTTTAGATCTGGCTTATAAAGTTTCCAAGTATTTCTACTGAAAATACAAACCTATATACATACCTACAGAGGCTTTTGGTGAGCCCTCTACAGCCATTGGTGCCTTCAGGTGTCATTCACATTTTGCTTCCAACCACCACAAAGTACAGCACGGCTCAGCTGACTTCATTCATTAGCTGTGTTGCACTGTGAGTGAAGGCATTTTGTCTGATCACATGTGCGCAGGCACTTCAGTTCAGTGCCGGTGTGGTTGGGCTGCTGGGATACCCCTTTGTTTCCATCATTTTCTCAGTTTTATTGCATGTTTCTGCAAACAAAAATAAACACTGCAAGCTCGCCAAGGATGGATCGATTGGCTTTGCCAGTGATTGTATTAGACACTTGCGGTGTGGGGCCTTGGTTGGAGGACATTCAGAATAAAGCAGTACCTTTAACACACCGTGATAGCTGGGGATGGAGCATTATGATTCATTTACTGTGAAGAATGTATAAAGTTCTAAAGTTGCTAGGAAGGATTCTTGAGAAATAGATCTGATTCTTGAGCCAAGACAAGGGATGTTCTGACAAAAGAGGTAATTGTGGTCTAATGATTGGAAGAACCATAAGCTAAGAGAAAGGATCCTGAGGTAAGTAAAAGAATCCTGAGCCATGGAAAATTGCTGACCTATGGGAAAGAATGTTGTTTCTTTACATTACTCTTTTTGGCTGCTACAGATAAGGCAAACATGTTAATAGTCTAAATGTGTTCAGGAACAAGACACCAAATTTCATTTGCAAGGACGTTAACTTCATCAGCTTCAAATCTTCGATGGATGCTATCCAGCAGCCTCATCGCCCTTACTTAACATATAAACTTGACGGCCAACCCTGAAATTCTGGCATCCAAGTTCAACAAAGTAGTAGGTTTCATTAATGAACATAAATAAGAATACTACTTTTTTTTTTTTTACAACAAACTTTGGTTCCAACTACGTACATAATTCGAGCAAGAATGATTTCTTATTTAAAATACACACTCTCAATCTCATTTGACCACATACAATTTGGGAGCTTACAAACGTACCTATGAAGATACTCTTGTTTGTCTCATTTTTGTGACCAGAACTTCTTCCTGAGTAAATGGAAAGTTTTCTATAAATTCTATACATTTGTTGTAATGGTGTCAAAGTCTCTAAATTGAAATTGTACATGGCTGTTTTCCAAGACATTTTTTCCAAAAATAATGTTTTATTACCAGGATGATCTACAAGTAACAAGAATCTTAATAGACAATATACCTTTTGCAGTTGCACCTAACTTGAAATGAAACCAATTAACTTTGGATATGTTGTCATCACAACAGGTTTGCACCTGTACCATAATCGATGTACATAATTCTGGAAGTGGACTCACAACATCCAGTAATTTGTCCTGGCAGAGTTTCATTGATTGCTCTAAAGCCGTCTTCTGGGTTTTGCAATTTTGCAGATTTGTCTAACCATTGGAGAATACACTTAGGTGTAACTTGCATCATGTGTCCCGAGACAGATTACACATCACCCCATGATCAGCCCCATCCTAGCAGCTTACAGAAATATGTAGAACATCTCAAGGAAACCTACTTTTTCAAAGCCGGACACATCACCAGTACTTAAGGTTTGTGCTAAGTGGAAGACATTAGGCACGTGTGGGACATGAGTGGTTGGGCAGGTGACAAGATGAAAGTGGTTTTGACCCATAACACATCACACTGTGCCTGAGCCGACAACCAAGATGGCCCCAGTTAGAGGCGTGATAACTATGGTAAGGGTTCCTGGGGCCGGAAGGACTGGCTTAAGGTTTTTTTTCTACCAAAAAAGTAGTTGTATTCCTAAGCTTGTTTTTTTCTGTAGGAGGTGTTACCTGCTTGCCGCTCTCCCCTTCCATCGAGGCATTTCCAGGGTACTCCAGGAGAGTACTGTTGATGTGTGACTTTAATGCCGGAGTAGACCAAGCGACCTCCTGCTGTAGTTCGGTACACGATCTTTGAAGGTGTAAACTTTCAAAATCATCTGTGTGAAACTTAGCACATTGAAGGGCATCAACTAGACCAGGGTTCTCCGTTGTCGGTCCTGAAGGGCCGGATCCATGCCTTTTTTTAAAGATAACTACATTTATCTAAATGTGGAAATGCCAAAACTGACATGGATCCAGCCCTCCAGGACCGACATTGTAGATCCCTGAACCAGACTGTTAAGCTGTTGAGTACGCTTTTCACTGATACAACAAAGAGCAACCTTTAGACTTTAAATTACTGTTCTTCAAATCAGTCAGTGCATTGCTTGTGCCAGCAGAGAGGAAATCGTAAGAGAAGAAAAATTCTCCTATATTAATTTGAGGAAATGGGTGAGTCTAGACAACCTTAGATACGAATGACACTCAATCAGCTGACATATATAACATAAACAATCAAAATAAAAGCAACTATTGGCATGGATATTGCAGAGAAAAATCTTAAGGTTTATTTAATTTAAAATTAAGGTGTGGGCGCAGCTTTGAAGGTGGTGTCTGTCACAGGGTGGCAGTCTATCTGATATGCTCAAGTCTAACCTCTGGTTTAATTTCTCAATTCGTCAGCTAAAGCAGGCCTGTAGAAAGGCACAAAGAAAGTGGAGACAGTCAGGGTTTGAAGAAGACAAGCACCCCTATTGCAGAAGTAATTGCAGCTCCATGAGGAAAACGAAAAGGCAAAAAAGATGTATTATACAAATAAAATACCACATGTAAATAACATTACAAGGAGCTGTTTAGGGGCTCAGATGGCTTACCCATCATGCCTCTTGCTGATGGTGTTGTGTTCGCAAAGATTGGTGGAGATCTGGGAATGGCCTTTGAAGACATCAATAAAATCGAGTAGTCAGTAGCTGGAATCTCATTTTTACCTCCTAACTGGAGTGGTGCATGAACAATTTAAGCAGCACATTTATAAGGTTTCCTTACTTAGTGAATGTTAGAGTTTCAACAAGGTACAAACACAGCCTTAAACATTAGACCACTGGTTCTTAACCTTTTGACTTCTGTAGACACCCTCTGAATCACTTCTGAAGCTGGGGACACCAGCCTAAGCAGTTTCTACTATTTGAACCTCAAAGTAATACACAAAAATACAGAAACAAGTACACAAATTATGAAATATTTAATGCAAAAACCAAACAATTATACAAAATCAAAACAAAATTTTAATGGCAAGGCAGGAGCTTGTCACATTTTAATTTAATTTCTAAAAGACGAGGTGAAATGCTAGACTTTAGTATATCACTTTGTCTTTTGTACTCCTAATACATGCTCTCTTTTTATACATACATACATACCAATCAACACTCTGATTTGCTAGAACACAGACTTTGGTTTTGTAGGTCCCCTGGCACAGACGTTTTAAGGTATGGTCAAAGTGGACAATTGCTCAGGGCCCCCATGTTCCAAGGGGCCTTTTGGGGAAGTGATTCTTCTTTCTCCATCATCTCTAGTTCTCTAGCTCAACCTGTTTCCATCTCTCAGTCTACCTCCACCTCAGACTCTGTCTCTCTCTCTACCAAGAGTCATCATAAGGATTTTGGGGCCTAATCTAAGACATATTTTGGCTGTTTCTATGTGTAACTTTCTCTGAAAATTTAACATATGATTCAGTATTGTTTGCCATTGCATGTACTTGAATTATCAGAAAGTAGGTAACGAAATTCAATATAGTTGCTAAAAGGGCACCGCAAAAAAAATGCCTTGCCCAGGGTCCCAAAAATCTCTAAGTTGACACTGCAACCGAGGCAGAGAACCAGTTAGACTGCAACCACCCTACAACCCACTGAGTAATATTTGAGTGAGATGTGTTTAAAGTAACAATAAATCCCATGAGACAGTACAGTGAAAATCAGCGGAACCCCAAATAGTCTTTCATTGAGGAATACCACACTAAGAAACAAAAGGGTGCAATTCAATGATTTATTTTTAAAATCACAATCCTATCCAAGTGCACACATGATGAATTGTAACTACAATCTGAAAGAGACACGTTAGTGATAGATTCCTTACCTTAGAATATCCCCAGGCGTCAGGCTGGATCCGGAAAGTTTTGCGTAGCAGTACCCTTGCGCGTCGGTAGGCGGCGTCGTGCGGCTCCGCGTCCGTCGTCGGCGTCGTGATCGCCGGGATGACGTCGCGGGCAGTACTTAGACGCCGCCCCTGCGCGCTGACGTCAGTTCTTCTTTTTCCGCGCCAGTAAGCGCAGATCCGGGAAGAGCAGTGCCCTGGTCAATTTTTGACCATACTTTTTGGTGATTTTTTCACTGTCTTTTTCCACCATTCAGGTGTCGTAGGGATGCCCGGCTTCAAGCGATGCGGCTCCTGTGCGCGGATGATGTCCGTCACCGACCCGCATTGGGAGTGTCTCTTCTGCCTCGGCCGAGGCCACGACACCGAGTCTTGTCCCGAATGCCAGGCCCTCAACCCGAAGGCTTTGCGAGAGCGGTCTCGAAAGCTCCTCGAGGCCCGGCATTCGGCTCCGCGGAAGCCCCGGTCGCGTGAGAGGTCCAGGGGTCGCTCGCGGAGTGCACACCGGTCGTCGGCGTCGAAGTCTTCTTCGTCCGGTAAGTCTCGACACAAGAAGTCCAAGAAGCATCGTCGCTCTCGGACTTCGCCTCGCCGGTCTCGCGACTCGGCTGAGGCCCCTCCCGGCACCGTCCCCGCCCCCGCGGCCCCGGACTTGCCTGTGGAGTCGCCCCCGTCATACCCGCCCTTCCCGGGTTCGGGGCGGATCCGGCCAAGGTACAGGAGTTCCTGTCGGCCATGGCCCGCCTCTTCGGGCCTTCAGGCCCCTCCGGTGCGCCTTCGGGCCCCGCGGGCCCTGATGGGGTTGATCCGGCGTCGCCGGCGGCTCCGGCCCCGGCGTCGCCCGAGCCTCCAGCCTCGATCCCGGCTCCGGCTCCGGCCCCGGCCTCGATCCCGGCTCCACAACTCCCATCGACGCCGGTCGACCTCACGACACCTCCGCCGGCGCCGATGTCTCCGGTGCCGTTCTCGACGCCGCCCTGGGCTCCGGGCGGCGTCGTCCCCCAGTTCCTTCCGGCTCCGGACATGGACCCGGAGCGACGTCGCTCGACGCCGGCTCCGGCGCCGATGGGACCTTGGGTCCCAAATGTCCCTCCTCCTCCTTATTTTGAACCAGAGGAGGACCAGGAGGACTGGGAGGGGTCTGATGACCCTCTGACACGCAACTGTCAGTATGATGAGGACTGGACAGAGAGTCTAGGGAGGCCAGTGGTCTGGATACTTCTCCTGACACTGGCATGCTGTCTCCTCCCGTGGCTACGGAGGAGGGGGCCAATTTTGGTACGGTGTTGCGTAGGGCTGCTGGGGCCTTACGTCTCCAGCTCCCTACTTTGACGGTCAAGACTAACATCTTGACAGAGGTGCTTCAGCCGGCAGCCTCCTCTGCGGAGACTGTGCTGCCGTTTAACGACGCCCTCACGGACGTTCTTTTGGGCGCCTGGTCCAAGCCCAACACAGGGGCTCCTGTGGATCGGAACGTGTCACGACGCCATCGCCCCGCTCCGGGCGACCCCCTGTTTCTTTCTGTCCACCCCACTCCTGAGAGCTTGGTTGTCCAAGCCTCCGCTTCCCAAACCGCCTTCCCTACCGCTCCTCCGGATAGGGAATCCAAACGCCTGGATCAGTTTGGGAAGAAAGGTTTTTCTTCCTCCAGTGCTGGCTTGCGGTCCGTTAACACCGCTTGTCTTTTGGGCCGATATACCCACTCTCTGTGGGATTCGGTGGCGGATGTTTTGCCCCAGTGCCCTGAGGAGGTCCAGGCACTGCTTTCCCGCGCCATTGCGGAAGGAAGGGATGCGGCCAAATACACTATCCGTTGTGGCCTTGACACCGCCGACTCGCTGGGCAGGTCGATTGCAACGACGGTGGCGCTCCGACGCCACGCCTGGCTGAGAACCACTGGTTTTTCAGGGGATGTCCAGAATACTCTCATGGACATGCCCTTTGATGGAGTCGGTCTTTTTGGGTCCAAAGCAGACCATGCGTTGGAGCGCTTTAAGGACTCACGGGCTACTGCCAAGTCCCTGGGCCTTTCTGCTACACGCCCTCCGCTGCCTTCTGCTTTTCGCCCCTATCGTGGCCACGGTAGGGGCGCCCCTTCACGTCAGCAGCCCAGCCACCGGCCCGCGCAGCAGGCGTCTTCGCGTGGCCGAGGACGTGGATTCCGCCGTGGCGGATCGGGCAACCAGCGTGCGGGTCAGGCCACCACCTCCAACCCGTCCGCGGCCTCCAAGCCCTCCTAGTCCCTCCTTTCAGGTGCACGGCACGCCAGTAGGGGGCAGGGTCCGCCATCACCTTCCCCACTGGCGCACCATCACCTCGGACAGGTGGGTCTTGGACATTGTCCGAAGGGGCTACTCCCTCCCCTTCGAGACCACCCCCCAGCCATGCCACCTCAATTCCACCGCATGTCAGGGGATCACTTGGTGCTTCTACAGAAGGAAGTCACGGCCCTCTTGACCAAGAGGGCCATCGAGCATGTTCCGACCCCAGAAGTAGGGCGTGGTTGCTACTCCCACTACTTTCTGGTGCCCAAAAAGGACAAGGAGGACATGCGTCCTATCTTGGACCTCCGGAACGTCAATCGCTTCCTCCGGAAGGAGAAGTTCAAGATGCTCACCCTAGCTCAGGTCTTGACTGCCCTCGACCCTGGAGACTGGCTGGTAGCGTTGGACTTGCAGGACGCATATTTCCACATCCCCGTCCTGCCGGCCCACCGGCGTTACCTTCGGTTCACGGTAGGCCCCGAGCATTTTCAGTTCACCGTGCTCCCCTTGGCCTTACCAGTGCCCCTCGGGTGTTCACGAAAGTGATGGCGGTGGTCGCAGCTCATCTGCGCCGGGCCGGGGTTTCAGTCTTCCCCTACCTCGACGACTGGCTGCTGAAGGCGGGCTCGTCCCAGGCAGTCGTCTCCCACCTCCAGACTACGGCCGAACTCCTGCACTCGCTGGGGTTCTCCATCAATGTGCCGAAGTCGCATCTAATTCCTTCTCCACAGCTCCTTTTCATCGGAGCAGTTCTGGACACGACGCAGTTTCGGGCCTATCCTCCCGAACGGCGAGTCCGGGATATTCAGGCTATGATTCCAATCTTTCAGCCTTTATCCTGGGTTTCGGTACGGATGACCCTGAGGCTGCTGGGCCTCATGGCCTCCTGCATCCTGCTGGTCACTCATGCCAGATGGCATATGCGGGCTCTGCAGTGGGACCTGAAGTTCCAGTGGACGCAGCACCGGGGCAACCTGTCCGATCACGTCCAGATCTCGGAGGGGACTGCAAAACAGTTGCAGTGGTGGCTCTCGAACCGGCAATGGGTCATGGGCAGATCCCTCTCCCTTCCCCAGCCAGAGCATACAGTTGTGACGGACGCGTCCCTTCTGGGATGGGGCGGTCACATGGGAGAGGCGGAGATCAGAGGCCTCTGGTCTCCGGCGGAGTCCCGGCTCCATATCAACCTTCTGGAGCTCCGGGCGATCCGGCTTGCACTCAAGGCATTCCTTCCCTCTGTCAAAGGGAAGGTAGTGCAGGTGTTCACAGACAACACCACCGCCATGTGGTACTGCAACAAACAGGGCGGGGTGGGGTCTTGGACCCTTTGTCAGGAGGCTCTGCGCCTCTGGACATGGCTGGAACATCAGGGCATGTTCCTGATGGTTCAACACCTGGCAGGTTCTCTGAACGCCAGGGCGGACGAACCTGCAGCCGCAGGTGCATGATGGATCACGAATGGCGTCTTCACTCGGAAGTGGCGCAAGGACTCTTTCTACAGTGGGGAGAGCCTTGGTTAGATCTATTCGCCACCGAAGAGAACGCGCAATGTCATCAGTTCTGCGCGTTGGAATTTCCAAGGCGGCACTCGCTCGGCGACGCTTTTCGTCGCGAGTGGAGTTGCGGTCTGTTGTACGCCTTTCCGCCTATACCACTTCTACCCAGAGTGTTGAAGAAAATTCGGCACGACCGGGCCCAAGTCATTCTTGTGGCTCCGGACTGGGCTCGAAGAGTTTGGTATCCCGAGCTACTCAATATGAGCATAGATCCCCCGATCCGTCTGCCTCTTCGGGAGGATCTTCTGTCGCAGCAGCAGGGGACGGTCCTCCACCCGAACCTGTCCAGTCTACACCTGCTTGCGTGGAGATTGAGCGGCGGCAGTTGATTCCTTTCGACTTGCCTCCCGAAGTTTGTGATGTGATTCTGGCAGCCAGGCGTCCCTCCACTAAGGTGGTATACGCCTGCAGGTGGAACAAATTTGTGGCATGGTGCACCGCAAAGGCTGTGGATCCCCTTTCTGCCCCTCTTTCGGAGGTCCTTCTGTTCCTTCTCTCTCTGGCCCAACAGGGTTCTGCCCTGGGTACCATCAAGGGTTATCTTTGTGCTATCTCGGCCTTCCTCAGGCTCCCTGATCAGCCCTCCCTGTTCAAGTCCCCTGTTGTTAACAGGTTCTTAAAAGGCATTACTCACCTCTTCCCTCCTGTTCCGTTTGTAATGCCTCAGTGGGACTTGAACTTGGTTCTTACCTTTTTAATGTGCGCTCCCTTTGAGCCTCTGCATAACTGTCCTCTTCGTCTTCTGACTCTGAAGACAGCCTTTCTGGTGGCCATCACCTCCGCTCGGCGGGTGAGTGAGCTCCAGGCTCTATCTTGCAAGCCTCCCTTTCTGTCTGTTCATCCAGACAAGGTTGTTCTTCGGACGCGTCCGTCCTTCTTGCCAAAGGTGGTTACTGCTTTCCACATTGGGCAGACCATCACTTTGCCCACCTTCTTTCCGCCTCCGCATCCTTCCAGAGAGGAAGAGAGGCTCCACCGTCTGGACCCAAAACGTGCGCTCTCCTTCTATATCGACCGCACAAAACACTTCCGGGTGGATGACCAGCTCTTTGTTGGCTACGTGGGCGCCAAAAAGGTCGGGAGGTGCACAAGAGGACCATCTCCCGCTGGGTTACCTTGTGCATCAAGACCTGCTATTCTTTGGCCAAGAAGGAGCCTCCTGTTGGGCTGCGTGCCCATTCCACCAGGGCAACGGCTGCTACCACGGCCTTGGGCCGCGGTGTTCCGCTGCCGGTTATCTGTCAGGCAGCTACGTGGGCCTCGCTGCACACGTTTACTAAGCATTACTGCCTTGACAGTCAGGTCCGGAGGGACGGCTTCTTTGGCCGTTCTGTCCTCCAGGACTTCCTTGTCTGATCTTTGTTCGCAGACCCACCACCGGGGTTGGTATTGCTGGGGTATCTATTCTAAGGTAAGGAATCTATCACTAACGTGTCTCTTTCAGATGCACAAGTTACTAACTTGTGTAACGATATATCTGTAAGAGACAGTAGTTAGTGATAGATTCCTTACCGCCCCACCCATCCTCCCCGTTCTGCGAACTGATTTCTAGGGTTAAGGACATCCCTTTCAGGGCCCTAGTATTTTTCAGACACCTGTGTCAGCTTCTTGCATGGCTCTGCGTTCCTGGCGCGGAAAGTCGTGTACAGAACTGACGTCAGCGCGCAGGGGCGGCGTCTAAGTACTGCCCGCGACGTCATCCCGGCGATCACGACGCCGACGACGGACGCGGAGCCGCACGACGCCGCCTACCGACGCGCAAGGGTACTGCTACGCAAAACTTTCCGGATCCAGCCTGACGCCTGGGGATATTCTAAGGTAAGGAATCTATCACTAACTACTGTCTCTTACAGATATATCGTTACACAAGTTAGTAACTTGTGCATTAATACAAATAGAATGGTAGCTTCAAGGCTAATTACATTTTAAATTCAAATTAAGCTAAGGAAACCAACTTCATTTTACCCACAAATTTTGAAATTCCTATTCATTTACAGAGCGTTTTAACATTTTCAATTTACGTTTTGCTGTTTACGTATCTACGTTTTAATCTGCTAATATTATTAATTTTTCGAAATAATCAAGAACCCAAGGGTAGGTATTGCGGACTCCAGGTTAAGAACCCCTGCGTTAGAGCAAAACTGTTGTGTGTCTGGGCCAAAGGCCAGATGGCAGTCTTTTTTTTATTTTTTTTATTGGACGTGCCCTTTGTTACAATCGACCACTTACTTCTGGAAAGACTGGACTGCTGCCTAGGGATCTGAGGTGGAGCCAATTGATCTGAATTGTATCTCTCAAACCAGGTTAAGATCATTATTCCATGGTGAGGGAGCCCAATCCTTGGGCGGACAAAAGGTTCAGCGATTTACCCTTTGCATTTTAATGGATACATGGCACCCTTAGCAAAACTAATTAGGACGATTGAGCTAGAAGTCCAGCCCTACGCAGATCACACCAAACTGATTGTTCGTCTGGAAGAATGTAGTTGTCAGGCTCCATTCCCTTCATCTTACTTGCTCACAGGGATCACCGCCTCTCTTTTACAACATGTTTAAGTTTGGAATCATTTGTGTAGTAAAAACGGCTGCAAAGTGAACCCAAAAAGTAGGTTTATTGAAGAAATGAGAGCAGCTTAACGATCGTCAGCTATATTAGGAGGTGCCCCAACCAATCTGCCTATTTGCATTCTCCCAGCGACATTGAAAATTCTAACCGTATAAAATTCCACCACTTTAAGTAACCATGAATTTAACACACAACAATTTACTTCACTCAAAGGCTTTCATCAACAGCCGAACGAAGCCTTGAATCAGCTGTCTTCACCCAGGGCCCGCCGCAGGCAAATAGGCAAGCACATGGTTAATGGAGGAGAATGAGGAATGCCGTCCTATTCCTAGAGAAGATATTAGACCAACTCCACATACACCGGGGACCAGTGTCTTTGTCCCACACATGGGTTCTTGCCAGAAAGCTGAATGGAGCATTTTGCTTTTTAGAAAACATTGGTTGCTGGTCTAGCAGTCCCTGCACACTATGAAAGGAGTCTACCTCTATCGATTTGTAACTGTTTCGGTCATGACCAAGCTCGCCTCTGTATTTTCCTCCTGCTTCCCAGTGTTCCAGTTTCTTCACTTTGCCAACTCCTTAGCTTGTATTCTACTCTTCCGGCATTCCTAATCATCAAATCAAACTTGTATAGCGTGGCACGTTCCCATGCTGACCTAGCCTTCTCCAGTCCAGAGGGCCTTAAATGTAAGGAAATGTGATACAATTTAGAAACCAGGTGGCTATTATCTGGCGAATTGATCAGGACTGTGATCGGTGAGAAAATCTTTGGGTTCAGACGGATAGGTGGGTAACACTGCCCGCAATGTACTGGTCAAACGATGAAAGTTGCATCTGTCCATGACAGATGTGTGATCTGCTATAGCCATCGCAGAGCTGGGTTTGAGTATACCTTCTAATAACAGTTTGCCTGTCACCCGCAGCTTGTGTGCTCCAAGCGTACGCTGCACTCGATGTTTGAGAGTGAGTCGAAGCCAAGGAATGCTTATGAGTGGAATATGGGGGGAGTAAATGGATTCCCTACCTAGATACTGCAGAAGTTTTTAACCAAACCCAACTAGTAGTGGCTAGCGTTTGAATCGTACTTGGGTCACACGGTAGTCCTTGGGGCAATATGGCACCAAGAGGGAGATGTGGTAGTTGTGCGCGTTCAGGTTTGAGAAATGGCAGCCTCGCATCCGGGTGATACCAATAGTAAGCATAATGTGCTTGGGCTACGTAAAAATAGAGCTCAAAATCGGGAACTCCAAAGCGGCCGAGCTCATAGGGTAGTGTAAGGACTTCCCAGCGGATACAAGGACGGGAACCGGCCCATATTAATCGAATAAGCAGCCCACGCAGTGAGGTAAAAAAATCTGCAAGTAAGGGCAATGGGAACATTTTTCAAAAAGATAAAGAAAGCGGGGTAGCACTATCATTTTAGTGATTGCTATATGCCCGGCCATACCCAGTGGGAGCTTAATCCACCTTTACACCTGCGTCTTAAGTTTCATCAAAGTGGGCCCATAGTTGCAGCAGATTACTTCTGAGTGCTACATGTGAATGCCCAGCTATTTACTAGAGTCTGTGCACCATTGCAGGGAAGAATCAAGATCACACAGTTCCGTGGTGTCTGCGAGTGTAAATAACTCAGACTTACTCCAGGTAAGGCATAGTCCGGAGAAAACCCAGAACTGCTGCACCTCGTGCACCAATGGAGGCAAATTAACTGTGGGGTCGCAAACAAACAACATTATGCCGTCTGCATAAAGGGAAGCTAATAATGTCCCATGGTAAAATCTGAGGCCTCTATGAATATGTTTTCCCTGGAGGTGGCAAACGAGAGGGTCCATGGTGATTATGAATAAAAGGGGAGAGGGGTTCAACCCTGTCGGGTACCGCGTGTTAAGGGGAAAGGGTCCGTAAGTGTGCCATTTAGACTCAATCGGGCTAGCGGGTCTTTATACAGCAGATGAGTCAGTTTGCGAAAACCATGAGACATGCCCAGTTTGGCTAGTGTAGTATGTAAAAAAACACTCAAGGGAATTTAATGTGTTTGCGGCATCTAAAAACTCGGCCACTGAAGGAACAGTAGGGGAGATTTGATTGACCACAGCGAATAAGGTGCATAGATTAATTTAAGTGGAGCGATGTGGTACAAAGCCGGATTGCATGGGTGGGTAGCTAAAACTTTGGCCCAAATTTTTGTATCAAAATTGAGCAGGGATAATGGTTGATAAGAAGAGAAGTAATGGGCCGACTCGTTGGGTTTAAGCAGGATTGTGATGACTGCTTCCCGCAGCGAGGGAGGTAAGTAGCCACGCTCCAGAGAATCAGCATACGTTTCTAATAAGTGTGGGACCAGCATCGATTTATAAGCCTTGTAAAAATCACTAGTGAACCCATCGAGGCGAGATGCCGTGGAGCCGTTCAGGTCATCGATGGCCGCGAAATCTCACTCATGATAGGGTAGGCAAGAAATTGCTGGTGGCTGGACTTAAGCCACACCATGCCAATTTCAGACAAGTAGTTCGCCAATACTTCTTCACCCACTCCGAAGCAAGTAGTGTAAAGTGATTGGTAGTAGTCAGTGAAGTCTGCAAGAAAACCAGCGGCATCAGTGACTTCAATACCATCAGGTTGCTGCAAGCGTGTTACACATGTGACATGGTATGGGGGACGAAGCAAGCGCGCCAAAGTGCGGCCAGGACGTTCACCTTCACCGTACTGGCACGCTCTAGCATATTTACCCAAATATGCGACTTCACGCTGTGAAAGGTTGTGGAACTCATGCAATAATTTCAATCTGTCATGCAGCCAATGGTCATTGGTCGCGTCTCTATTAGCAGAGTCTAGCTCACGAAGTCTATCCTCCACCTTAGCAAGGTCAGCACAGATACTGCGCAGCACCCCCGCATGTTTCGAGATGCACATTCCTCGCACATAGACTTTAAAGGCCTCCCACAGTGTTGATGGGCTCTTAACAGAGCCAGTATTTATGGGGAAAAAAATCCAACAATCGCTTCTCGGATTTTGGCACAAAAAACATGTCATGGAGGGCAGTAGAGGGAAAGAGCCATTGTCAAAACATAGGGACACAGAGGGGTATGTGTAGTGTGATCACTACAGGGGCATGGTCTGACAGTGTCCGGGGGAAATGAGCGATTGTGTGTAACCACAAGAGCGCGCTTGGAGACATGTACCAGTGGTCAATGCGAGTCCACACATTGTGTGGAGCAGAGTAGAAGGTATACTCGCGCTGTGTCAGAAATTTGTGGCGCCATGCATCTGTCAAGTGAAATGTGGCCAGGAGGTCTGTGAAAGTCTGTAAAGAATGAGGTTTGGAAATGACTGTAGTGCTTCAAATCACCACCCATTAAAATGTAGTCGGCCTGGTGTTGGCTGATCTGTGATAATAAATCGGCAAAGGGGTGGGTCGGTGCATAAACATCGATTAATAACACTGTGCGACCTGCCAACTCACCCATCACGATCAAGTACCGGCCAGCAGGATCCATGACAGACCATGTCAACTGGAAGGGGACACCGCTGTGTATTAAAATGCACACCCCACGCAAGTAAGAATTATAGTGGGGAAAGTAGCGGTGCGTACCCCATGTGGCTGCGTATCTGCAGTCTGAACTGGGAGCTAAATGTGTCTCCTGAAGAAAGGCCACCTGGATCTCATGGCGATGCAAGTAAGCAAGAACCTGCTTCCCTATACGGGGGTTGCTTAAACCCCAAATATTCCATGACATGCAAGTAAGTGAGAATTCCCTTTCTCTACTAGCAGTTGGGGACATGGTGATGCAAGCTGATGATAAACATAAAGAGCGTGTGTAGGGGTGAGCCTAATATGTACCACAGCAATGAAAAGGCTTTAACAAGACATAATAAAAAAGGGGAAAAAACCAAGAATCCCCCTCCTGCCAAAACATAAGCTGGAGAACCCAAATAACCCAAAAGGAAACGAGAGATACAGATGCAGTAGTATACACCATAGGAGGGTGACAACGCCCACAGGAGCATAACCCAGAAAAAACATTAAATAGATAATGGAATAACTGTTGAACGAGTAAAATAAAACAGCATAGCACAGTATTATTTTATGCATAGATCAATGGTATAAGCCAACGGAGAAACAATATGAGACGCATCATTGAATAGGATGATCCTAAACAGATATCAGCATAAACACTGGAAACAGGTCATTGTGTGTGAGTCTCCGGTGAGACAGACGCTGGGTCTCCATGAGCCTCTGTACCAAGACCCGCACTAGAGGGAGATCTGCCGGAAGAGTGGCTTTTTACAAAATTGTTCAGTATCTGCTGGGGTGTTGAAGATGTGATGTCGGCCATCAAGCTCCACCCGGAGCCGTGCAGGATAGAGCATCCCATATTTGAGGCCCAACCTTTGGAGAGTATGTTTAACATCAGTAAATTTGCGGCGTGCCTCTTGCACTACCGGAGTGTAGTCGGGATATAGTGAAATAGCAGACCCGGGATATTGTAAGAACTCCCAGTCGCGGGCCATACATAGCGCGGAAATATGGTCTCTAGAGTTTGAGTCTGGCTATAATCTGCCGGGTGGTGCCCCAGGAACTGGCCGGGGTGCAAATGTCCGGTGTGCCCTCTCGACTTTAAAAGAATCTGTGAAGGTCTTCCTTTCAAAGAGATCTTCCAGTAGTTGTTCCACGAAGGTGTTAATCTGTCTCGTGTTGGTGGATTCCGGCATGCCAGCTATGCAAATATTATTTCGGCGAGACCTTGCCTCTAAATCTTCATTCTTAGCTGCAATGGTATGCTCCACACGTTCAAGACGCTTCGTTGTATCAGCATTGCCATCTTCAATTTCCGAGATCCTGCGTTCCGCACCATTGAGCCTCACATTGTTGCGATCCAAGTGCTCAGACATGGCGTCAAAGCGTTGCGCCAAAGTATCAAACCTAGAATCAATAGATTTAAAACTGGTGCGCAGTTCGCCTATAACAGCTGCCATGCCGTACGATGGGGGTTCAGCCATTGTGTGAGCCGAGGTGCTAGCAGATTCTGAGAGTGAGCACTGGCGGCGCGGGGTCCTAGCAGGCTGAAAAGTAAGCGGTTTCTGTTTAGGGTTGCTGTGTCCCATTGCTTTGTATGCACCGCTCCTGCCAGGGTAGCGGTGTCGATGTTTACTGTGATGGCGGGAAGCACAGCACAGGATAGGCAGGCACACACAAGATAACAGCACTAGCCAGATGGTAGGCACGGAGGCAGCAGGGGAAAATTAGCATTGCGATTAGCAGGTATAGTACGAAGCTAGCTGCTAGAGTCAATGAGAAACTCTAATAGCTGGTTGTAATAATTGAGGGTACTTCCGTGGGCAAACAATATAGACAGCAGGCATAAGAGAAACACCAAGTACTTCACATGCAGGAGCCAACTCCATCTCCACGCACACCACATTGTCTGAGGTGGATCACTAGTGGTTTAAGCATGAAATGGAAGCAGGAGGGAGGCAAAGATGGACACAAACCCAGTTTTCTGCAGTAAAAGGATGAACGAGCAGGTTTTGCTGAGGTCATCCATGATGAAATAAGTGGGAGGCTGGGGCCACAATTCAATGTAATGGCAGCGGGGAGTGCTGATCACAAATCAGCACTGCACAGAGATATGCATGTATAGCCAACCGCCTCAGCAGGAGCCCGTCTGAGGAGTCCCGGTCAACAGCCACATCCAGTCACATAGAGGACGGGCCGCAGTAATGGACTAGCCCGGCCGGGAGTCCCGTGCAGAGCGGCCACAACACAGCCGGGGGCGGCAAACCAGATTTCCTCTGTGCTGCCGGCAGTCAAGGGCGGCCAATGCCCCCGGCCCCTAGGCCTCCGATACGACACACACTGCGGGCTCACCCGCAGGCTCTCCGAAGTCCACGTCAAGCTGCGGCTCATCTGCCGCTCAATGGGAGGTAAAGTAGGGGCAGATATTGATCGCGGCCATCCAGCCCGACCCCCATCTGTCAGCAACGATTATTTCAGAGGTCCGCTCTGCTGCACATGCAACTGAGGTAATATTCCAGGCGATGCACAGGAGCTTCAATGCCGTGCGGCCATCTTGGTTGCCGGCTCGGCCACCCAAGCTGAGGAAATACTTGATATGTTTGTTCAGTATTATCAAAACCTATACGACTCTCACTATGGGAAGTGCACAGAGGATGTTAATGGTTATCTTGAGAGAGCTCCTTGGCTTGGGTGGAAAAGGCAGTGGGAGAGGGAAGCTCTTTGTGCACCCCTCCTGGTGGAAATAATCAAGAACGCAATTAGGGTTCTGAAAAATAGGAAAACACCGGGCAGTGATGGACTGCCTGGGGAATTTTACAAACAATATGTAGAGCAGTTGGCATCCCATTTATTAAACATGTATGGCGAAGCGATTCAGAAAAGTGAAACCCTCGCCCACCCCCTCGCTAAGGGAAGCCATTGTTATAACACTACTTAAACCAGGCAAGGACGCTGGATTGTGCGAATTTGACAGGCCATTGTCCTTGAATAATGTAGACAATAAATTTCTGGCAAAAATAATTGCCACTCAACTGCTGCCACTACCAAAAGGATTTACTCTAAACCGGTCACCAGAATCAGAAAAAAACCCAGTAGCCATAAAATGGTGAACTCTGCGGGGCTGCCCCCTTTCACCAATCATATTTGCCTTAGTAATAGAACCGCTAGCGTGCTTACTCAGGGAGTTTCATAGCACCAGAGGTATTCAGTTCAGACCCCGTATATAGCACTCATATCATTATACGCCAATGATAATTTATTGTTAGTCAAAAACCCGAATCTTAACCTAACCCCATTGATAGTTGAGATTATGGGCAATGGTCTGGACTGCATATATTATAGCCTAGGCAAAATCAGTGATGATGCCCCTCACCAGAATCACAACACAATCTAGACTGGACTACCCACTACAGTGGCAAGATGACCCAGTAATATATATTCGAGTATACAATGCCTTGGTGATACGGTAGTGATCATCCATGAAAACTATGGGACGACTATGAGAAGAACAGTAAACAATATTGACAAGTGGATTCACCTATGCCTGACCATGGCGGGCAGAATAACTTTGCTGAAAATAGTAATTTTGCCAACATTTTTATATTTATTTATGAATATATCAGTGCCACTGAATTGCAGCTTCTTTGCTCAGCTCGGCACACTCCTTACGAAACTTGCTTGGGCTGGCAAACAGCCAAGCATAGTGTGAATTTTTTTTTTTAAAGCCTTACGAACAGTGTGGTTTTGTGGCTCTCAATTTCGAAGCATGCTATCTGTTAACCCAGGCTCAATTTTCACAACACGAGGCAGGCACCACAAGGGTTTGGAGGTGGACCTCGCGGACCCATAACCATTTGAAACTATATTGTTGAGACCTCCTACTCGGCCTAGACTGCACTGCACTATCTGGCCTTGGTCCAGACTGGCGCAGAGATGTAAGGTGAAGATACCATACTCACCTCATCATGCATACCCTTAAAAAGCGAAACAAGTGTCTATGAATGGTTAGCATAGATTACTTCACTATAAGTACATACCCTGGTTGGACCATACACTAGTGAGCATGGTAAGATATGGAGGGAGGGAAAATGATAAATGCACTAGGTGCCACGCCCAGCGAACAGACTTTATACACATAGCATGGCACTGCCCAAAAGTAGCTGAGTTCTGGCAACAACTGTTTTCCACGTCGAATGAGATGACAGAATTGACACTGGAGGCAGACCCAATGTTGGTTCTTCTTGGTTATGTAAAATGAGTACCTTAATCTTATAGGGCATTTGTGAGCATGGCCCTACTGTTGGGGAAGATACGTGTGGCAATGAGCTGGACTGGAGTGGTGGTACCCACTACAGACGCCTGGTTGAAAGATATAGCCCAGTATGGCGTGCACTCTGAGACGTATGCCATGTTAATTCCCAGGACATCACAGCCAAGAGATATATGGAGTACATGACAGGCGTGGAAGTTGGGAGAGATAGCTTAGAAGATAGATTGAGTGATACCAATGTCTAATAAATTTGCAGGCAACCCTGATGTAAAGATATGATCTGAGCTATATTATAGTGTGGTACCTAGGCTGAATCGCATGAGCGGCATGCGGTTATGTATTGGTATATGATGCTATGGTTACACGTTAAATTGATGGAAAATTGAAAATAGAGAGTCAAAAATAATAGATCTATCTACACATTGGAAGAGAAGGTTGCGTCTTCTCTACCAGTGGTTAAACTTTGCATCCTGCAGAAGTGAAAAACAACTGTTGTGCCGATGGTGACGGACTGGGTGTATGCTATGAGTACGCTATCCTCAATGGAAAGAATGATCTACAAACTTAACGACCAACTGATGATCTTCGAAGCCATGTGGAATCCATTTCTTGACTCGCTGTCGAAGCCGCGAGGGTCCTGAGAGGGTACAAACAGTCATGTTACTGCCCAAGAGACACCCGATGTTAGAGGCTTTAAATCTATATTCATTGATCAAGGGACTTAGGATTAACGGACACCTAAGGACATATTGTGAAGTTGCTCACTGTTCTATGAGGGTTATAGGTGAGGAGGGTTGCTCTTTATACCGAAAAGGTTTTTGAATGACTACCTGAAAGTTCCTTACTGCAACATGTAAACTTTTATGGTTTCTTATAGAGTTATGCAGGCGCACATCATTGTTTGACTCTCGTTGAGTATAATTTGTACACAAGGTCTTGCATGGCCTCTATTTGTGTTTTAGACTACATTACAGTGTAAAATCAAATAAAGATATTTAAACGTATGTCGCTTCGTGCCACGTTACCACCGAACTTAACGACGAGGTACAAGAGAAGAAAGGCTTGCTTGCGGTCTCCAAATCAGTGCCAGAAAACCTGCCTGCACCCATACCCCATGGAGCCGTAGACCAGAGCTTGTGATGGGCTGGACACATGCCTTCGAGCTCAAGCGTAGACTACACCAGACCTATAGCCTGTGCTGGACCAGCAACCAACTCTCAGTCCAATTTCAAGTTATTAAAAATTGCAGGTGCAACCTCCAAAATGGGCCAGAGGCAAAAAACATAAAGGTAGCATCAAACAAACTCTAGTATTGAGAAGGTTATAATACAAATTCTCATGGGAATGTGGTCCTGCATATGTTCTTGAAAAAGATAACATTAGACTATGGTTTATCTTTGATCACTATCCAGAAGGTCTTCATCCCATGAATCTTGAAAAAGGAATTGCGATTTACCGTCCTAGTAGAAGCCCTCCTTGGACCCCCTACAAATGGCTATCATCCCACCAATAATTTGAATGGCAAAATAAGTCATAATGACATCCATTTGTAGAGCGGTGCATTCAATGAGAAGGAGGTTTATTGGTGCTGTTGGCTGACAACAGATGCTTATTGTTACTGGAGTCAATAGTACTCGCTTTATCGAATTGTGGCTGGTAAAAGATTGAGTGGACAGGCTGGATTTTGAACCTTTGATCACAGAGTCAAACACAGATTCCTGGAGCGCATGCATTAGTCCATTGAGCCACCAGACCCGGCCTATGTCAGCTTTTCAGGCTTACTTAGAAAACAGCAACTGTTTGGCTTTCATTTAGTTGGGATTTCGGTTTGTTGCAGCACAGAATGTATTTATCGCCATGTGAGATGATTTGCATCCACTAGGATCCCCTTGGCTATGATGGTCCTTTGGGACCTGTCTCCCGCATCTGAGACAGTGGATCATCCCGTGCTGTTGTAGTGGGGTCCCTCCCAGTTCCCAACAAGACCTCAAGTGAAGTTCAGCCATTCCTTACTCTCCAGATACCTCTTTGGCCATTGGGATGCTGCAGGGCTCACCATTGTGGCTATATTCTCTTTCAAAGTTACACTATTTAACATAAATGTAGGTTTTGATCTATAATGTTTTTCCCCAGGAGGAAAACACTCATATCTCTGTGCTCTTCCAGGAAGCAACTGTGTGGACCAGATGGCAACAGGTCATGAAAAATGGACGAGGAGCAGTTGTTTTATTGCCACTAAGACCAACATTATTCTGTGGGAATTTGCGAACAAAGGTGAAGACGTGGAGAAGCGTTTTTTAGGAGTCTTTTCACACTCCTTTCCAGTGCCTGGGGATACTCCCTGCATGGTTCGGAATCGGAACTTGGTGATATTAACTTAGTAAACTGCGGTCCCTCCGACCCTGAAGTCACTCTAGTGGAAATACCCATTTGCAGTCCACTTTGGGGAGACCGATGTTTCATAATTATTGAACATTGTTATCAGTTGATGTTTTTAATGCTTTTTCTCTAGTGTTGCACACAGGTGTATTGAACAATTAATTTCCCTCCGTTTTTTGTGGAAATCGTTTCTCTCCATTTGGGATGAATAACTGGGAAAGCAATGCTCCCAACACTGGGGTTGAAAAACTGCGGCATTTCGAATGGGGGAAGACCCGGGGAAATGATTTTCCTTCTATTTTCCTCCCCACTCTTCTGCCTATGAAATGCCTCCTGCCCCCCCCGCCCCCCCATCCTTCCTGCAAAAGACATGAATGTCAACACTGGATTTTCTTACTTTCGGTAAAAACACAGGGGCATATTATCAAGGGCTTTATCGCCGATTTAGCGGCACTTTTTGCCGCTAAATCGGCGATATTTTTAACGCCCTATTAGCAAGCTGTCGCTAACAGGCGTTAGCGACAGCTTTCAGGCGTTAGAGGCTGGGAATTACATCGCCTTGCATGTCAGCGATATTTATCGCTAATGACATGCAAGGTAGGCGTTCCCAACCTAACAGCGACTGAAAACAGTCGCTAACATCGCTATCGCCTATTAGCAATAACCGCGAGGCGATAAAAATACGCGCGCTAACCGCGATTAGCGCTGGTTTTTTAGAACTGGTAAAAGCATGACTTAACAATAATAGTCAATGGGAGGTGGATTGCAAGGTTAAGTCCCCAGCATTAGCGCGAGGAATCTATCGCTGGATTTCTCGCGTTATTGCTGAGTTTCGCTACTATCGCTGGATATTTTATCGCATTGGAGATAAACCTTGCTAATAGCATGTTATCTCCGCGGTAATATCCAGCGATAGCCGGCGATAGAAAAACGCGCGCTAAGCAAGCTTTGCGATAATTATCGCAGGTTCTTGCTAATATGCCCCACAGTTTTCTCTATACCCTGTGATTGTTGGAGGATTGGAGCCATTAATACTTCTTTTCTACTACTACACTTCTGAGAGTGGAACATTTTTATATTACATTGTTTGTAGGAACAAATTGCGATGTAATTGTTATATCTGCTTAAGGCCCATGAATGCCTTTGCATTATTGCACAGTTGCATGCACATGTATTTTAAACACACTTCCATTTTGCTATCCTGTGTTATATATTTCAAACTGTAGCTCAGCTGTCCTAAGTTAGTGTAGCCTCGTTCTCGAATTGGCACAACAAAGCGGGGGCTGCAAAATGGAGTGAAATCTGCTTTTTAGGTCTCGCCTAGCGTTGCAGCGCATGCGTTGCTCGCTCTGCGAGACCTCTTGTAATCGAGGAGATTTCGGAAGTGTAGTGGAAGCTCCGCCCATGCTTTTTATTGGCGCGTGTCATCCTTTATGGTAAACGCTCGCTTTCTATTTGAAGTGAGGCTTGTTTGTTCCCTCCCTGTCTCCTTTTCGGCTCGCCCATCCGGACTGGATCGTGCACTTGCGGCGTTACACGGTCTCCTTCATTACTCGGTGTAGGCACTTTGTTTTTTTCATTAAAGTGAAAGCACGATGTTAACAAGCGTCTGCCTTTGCGCAATGGCGACAGCTTGTTTTTAAATAAAGGCGATCTCAGAGAAACCGGCGGGCAGCGATCATTTTCCTTTCCACCAGGGAACAAGAGTTTGAACACTTACAGTTGAGCTGATTTAAACACGCATTTCATTTATTAAAAAAAAAAAAGTATAGCGCCAGCAGTACACTAATTAAGTTTCACGCTTTATTAAAGGGAGAGTAGAATTAACGTTGGGACTTTTTCACTCAGCATTGACATTAATAAACATAACTCCCAAAGTACATTGAAACAATAGCTAGCGACAAAAATGCAAGACAGACCAAAACAAAACAGAAAAGTGTTCGCCTCCATAACATCTGGTGAGGTGCTTCTAAGATTCCGTCAGGGACCCAAGTTACAACCCTAAAACCTAGGCCAGAATAACTCCAGGCAACGCCAATACAGATCTGGCGACTTCTGACGTGCACACGCTTTCATGAAGTCACGTGACAGGTAACTATCTGTCTTTCAGCCAATCCACCCTAACGCATCGCTGCCTCTTTCTCTTCACCTCCTGTCCCCATCTCTCTCTCGCGCGCTCTCTTTCTCCCCAGCCTCTTAGCTCTTCCTCCCGCGTGCCATCCTTTTCTCCTGCTGCTATCCCTTTCCCCTTCACTTGCCCTCTTTCTCGCGAGGTCCCTGCTTCTCGCTCCCTCTCTCCCAACGTCCTCTGTCTCCCTTTCACGTGTCCCTGCCTTTCATGCTTCCGCTCAATTTGTATTCTCCCTCTATCTTTCTTTGCCCTCTTACTGCGCGCATTGTCTTGATTGTTCTCTCTCTTTTGTTTATCATTTCAATATTTTCAGTAGCGTTGACGTCACTTGACACCCTCTTATGAGCGCTTCCAAATAAGAGGGGGGAGTTGAGTCGGACGTCTAGTTTCCGGGTACAGATGTTGGACATCAGTGTCATAAAGGATGCACGGATCTTGGGCAACCCCCCCCCCCCAACCACGGATAGTAACTTTACTTAGAGATATGGAGAGCACTGGATATAAAGCGACCCATGAGGTTTTTACCTATCGTCTCCGGTGAATCCTAGTTGTGCAAGTGTGCGCAGATGTGTGTGGAGGTGTGCGCGGGAGAGTGCAAGTATGTGCATTTGTGCACAGATGCATGCTGGCACGTACGTGTGTACGGAGGAGAGTCTGTGCTGGTGCGTGCAGCTGTGTACGGGAGGGTGCAAGATTGTGCGCCTGTGCATGGCTTCAAGTAGACACATACATGTAGGTGTGTGTTTGTGCTGACGTGAGTGCAGCAGGGAAGCAAAGCCTATTTGGCTAAAAGTGCTTTAGCCCCACGCCTCCCCGCCGGCGTGTGTCCCAGCCCGGGCTGCTGCCGCTCCCAGGACAATCTCAACTCTTCTGCCGATGTGTCCAGGGCTGCGTCGGAGATTGGACCTCACTGGGAACCTCCTACAAAGTCTTTCGCAGGGCATCCAAGGCCTAAAGTGCATAAAACAAATTTGGAAACTGTGACCCGGAGTACAAAGCAGGTGTACCACACAGGGCCGGACTGGCCGTAGGGGGCACCGGGCATTTCCCCAGTGGGTGGAGGCGTGGGGGCCAGGTTTGCGGCCGTGGGGGCCAGTTTTGTCACCGGGGGCCAGTTTTGCAGCAGTGCTGCAATATCGGCTCCCTGTAACAAAATAAAAGCGGCGGCAGTGCTCGCCGATAGAGCTTCTCAATACCACAGCCCCCCCCCCCTTCCCCCTCGGGGGTCGAGTGCAATTGCCAGGGCTGGTTTCTCTTCCCAGTCTGGCTGTGGTCCCACAGATATGGTTAAACAAGCATTTGCAATGCAATAAGGTCTCGCATTTACGCGAGTTTGAGCTATTGACATTATAAATTACAATAAGAATCACAAAGAAGAGACAAGGGAATGAGCCTTCTCTGACTCCCCTACCGTCACTGAAATCTCACACAACAGAGAAGTACTAAACAAAACGAAGAATGAAGGAGGTACTGAACTCCACAAAACCTCCTACGTGCACCGACCACTAGTCGATATCACAAGGACAACAAGAAACAGGGAAAGACAAAAACTGTCTTAATACTGCCCTCACACACTTTGCAGTGTCATGCTTCATCATTGGGCCGCATCTAACACCCAGGTGCAGACCAACACACTGAGTGGAGCGCAAATAATATTTTGTGTGAATGAAGATTAGTGGTGAGGGTACAGTATGTATAAAAGAACACACACGACAATGACAAACAAAGGAAAGAATATTCCCTTGAAAAGGGACCAAAAAGTGCAGACACATACAGTTAAAACTACCTAACGGGCAACCGTAATCATTCTTTATTCCTGTCGCCCCTTGGTAGGATTAAAACTAGGATATTGGGGTATTCAGGGGAGGTAAAAGCCCCTATACCCCTGCTGCGAATACCAACATGTTTCTGCCAATTCTATGCGCCCAACTGGATCGCTCTGGCATTCATCAGGGTGTTGGTCCCTCGTTGTGTAGTCTCAAACCCTAATTGGGTGTATTACCTTAAATACTCAGACGAACAATGTCCACTATTGCTTCACTTCTGGGATCATTTCCGAGAGGAATCCTTTTTCTGTGGAAGAATATTAACGTGTAATTAAAGTTCCGCCGCCCCAGTACTTGTTCCTTTAAAAAAATATATCTAAAACTCACTCCAATTGATTTAACTGCAGTATATCATAAAAACCAGCCTTCAATCATACATTCAAACAGTAATCCACACCCTGTGAGCACACCCTTTATCACCATCACATCCCTGTGACATTTACATGCACCGGATACTATCGTGATGCTACAGATAAATTTCAATAAACACATCAACTCCTCATGCTCCGGTTCAATCCTAGGTGCCCAATCTACAATGCATCAGTGTGCACACCTCAAGAATAAAAATGGCCAACTCCCACGAGTTCACAAGAATTGCTCTGAACCCGGGACCTTTGTGGGACCGTGGTCTTGTCGTCACACTCTGTGGGAAAATGGGGAGAGACCAAATGGCCAATGCTATCTCAACAGTAAGAGAATAACCGACCATTGCTAAAATACTTCTCGTATGGATACAATCTATATCAATGGTCTTCTCAACTGTTAGATCACCAAATGCCCCCCTCATCGACTCCCACTTACTACTCCAAAGAACCACTCAGGGTCATTGCCTCACGCCGGTCCTCCGTCGCTACTGTACCACCGCCATTAGCAGCTTTTCAAAAGGGAATTCACTGACGCGAACGGGTATCTGACACGCCCCTCGTTCGTAGTATCTGCATCATCACGTACAGCCTCGGGCACCAACAATCAAGAAAACAGAGGAAGGACTCTACCCCTATCCTCCACGACGGTGGCCATCTTGAGATTGGAACCTTCACCATTTAGGTCAGCCCAAACGTATGTGAGGTGTCGACTCAGCAGTACAAATCAATCACCAGGATGCAACCACAACTCTTGGCGCCTGTCTGCCCCACAGAGTGATCGTACATATTGTCCAACCAGTCAGGCAAATGGACACTACACCTTGACCCTGAAACAACGTTCAGTTAACAGATTACTGAATATTGAATCAAGTCATATATCCATCCTTATCACACTGCCCAACCCAGCAATAAACCAACAATATGTATTTATTTATTTTTAACCCCATATAGTTGGAACCAGGGTATACAATCATTCAGACCCCTCGTACTACTTTTTAGCCTATCCACCCAACGCTGTTCTCTAACCAAGAGGAAGCTTGAAATATCTACTGTGTAGGGTGGAATAAAAGGTTTGTCTAAAACTGTCCACCTCAACTCTTGTTCGGTATGTTTTTTTCAAAAAATGGGCGGTAAGCTTAGTATTAGTTTTCCCACAACGTATAGTGCTCATATGTTCAAGTATGCGCGTTTTTACTCTGCGAGTCGTCATACCGACATACTGCATCTTACACGGGCATCTTATTAGATAGATCACATTATCTGTATTGCATGTGGTGTGCTTTCGCTGTTCCCAAGGGTGACTCAACCCGATGTCAATGCTTTTCCCATTAAGGGACAGGGGACAAGCCCTACAATAACCACACGCATAATGTCCCATTACCGGTGGTAAGAACTGAGCCAAATTCTGTACATTGGGGGGATTGATCTTAGTCCGTGGGCGTGTGTTCACGATAATGTCTTTAATGCTGGCACTTTTCTTGAACGAAAAAGAGGTATAGGTTGGTCTAACCCATTGGAATTCAAAATACGCCAGTTCTTATGTATTATCTTTTTCAGATGGTTCGACGCTGTATTGAAAGTTGTCACACAAATACTTCTATCAATTGTTTCTTTCTCATTAGTTTCCAATAAGGCCTCCCTATTACAATTTCTCGCTCGTTTCTGGGCCTTCTTAATGACGTGTTCAGGGTAATCTCTGTTTCTGAGCTTCTCGCTCAAATCATTAGCCTCCCTTTTGTAGTCCACCATCATGGAGCAGTTCCTGCGAAGCCGCAGGAACTGACCATACGGAAGATTCTCCTTAAGAGAACGGGGATGAAAACTTTGGAAGGACAGAAGGTTATTCCCATCAGTAGGTTTATGAAAAACACTACTGATTAAGGCTCCATTTTCAGCTCTTATATTCAAATCCAAGAAAGGCAAAGATACATTTGTCATAGTCCCTGTAAAAAACAAGAAAGGATTTCTTTGATTCAGCCAATCCAGGAAAATCTCCGGCATGCTTTTGCTCCCTCTCCAGATGATAAACACATCATCTATGAACCTACGCCAAACCCTAATATGCTCATAATAAGGGTTGGCCGGTGAAAAAATTGTTTCTTCTTCAAATTGTGAAACATACAGGCATGCTAGACTCGGGGCACAGGAACTTCCCATGGAAGTTCCATGGGTTTGTAAATAAAATTGCTCTTCGAATTTGAAAAAATTCTTGGTTAATGCTAGTTCAAGAAGGCAAAGAATAAATGCACGAGGAGTCTGGTGATCCCATTCTTCAGCAAAGAGAATGTTTTCAATCACCCTCAAGGATTCCAATTGGGGAATATTAGTATAAAGTGACTCTATGTCGAGCCCGATCATAAGGTCATTCTCAGGATCGAATTCCAAATCTTTTATGAGGTTAAGAACCTCACGAGTATCTTTGAGGTATGCTGGCATTTTCTGGACTAAGGGGCGCAAGTAGTTGTCACAAAACTTGGACAATGGTTCCAAGATAGAATTAGTCCCTGAAACAATAGGACGTCCCGGAGGGGGACGGGTAGGTTTATGCACCTTAGGCAAAGTATAAAAATACGGCACTATAGGTTGCTGCTTGCAGAGAAACGCCGCCTCCTTCAGGCTAATCCATTCGTTTCCAATTGCTTCTTCCACAAAAGTGCCGATCAATACCCTCAACTCGTCTGATGGATCATTGTTCAGGATTTGATAGTTCCTTCTGTCGTTCAAGAGGCGGAGACACTCAATGTTATAGGGATCTCTATCCTGAATCACAATAGCTCCGCCTTTGTCGGCGGGTTTTATGATTATAGTTGGATCGTCCCTCAATTCATTCAAAGCTTGCATTTCTATCTTAGATAGATTGAAGAAAGGCTTGTCCCTGTTAGATGTCTCCATCAATTCCACATCCCTCAGAACAGCCTGCTCAAAAACTCCTATCTCAGGTGGTAACTGACCCAACGCAGGAACAAAAGACGATTTGTTTCTCAATCCAGTATCATCCTCTCTCATCACCATCTCCTTGCCTTCAAAGAATACTTTGAGGCGAACACTCCGGAAAAAACCAGCCAATTCACATTTTAATTTAAAAGAATCAAGCTGGTTTGTAGGGACAAAGCCAAGACCCTTGGACAACACCATCTCCTGTGTCTCCGTCAATGTCCTGCCACTCAAGTTCATCACTAAGTGTGTACCCAGCTGGTGCTTGGTTCCACATCCCGTGCCATACTGCGTGTTACTCTCTGATTGACATCCTCCCATTGTACTTGCTGTGGTCTCTGTGTTTTCTGGGTTTTCTGTCTCCCTCTCCCCCTGCCTCTTATAATGCCTTTTATTTTTGTTTTCATTTTTAAAACATAAATAAAAGGCATTGTCATTTACAATGCCAATAGCTTAAACTCGCGTAAATGCGAGACCTATTACATTGAAAATGCTTGGTACTCAAGAAGCCTGTATCTAACTCTCAAGGTCTTCTTGTGTTCTTCACATCAGAAGAGCCCGGCACCTGCTCATTTGCACCTATCTGTAGTGTCTGTTCATGACGTGTTCCTGCTATCATTCATTTGCATTGAGAAAAAGAGTATAAATCTGCCAGCAAAATGTATGGATTTTAGCATGACATGCTTCAACTGATCAGGACGCAAAGCGCTGGTGCGTTGACACCGTGTTTAGCTCTTTCATTATTTTTTATGCTTGCTGACTATTTTGCATTAAACCTGTGTTAGACTTCTATGAGCTAGCCCGAGGGTCTGTTTTCTTTTACATGCCTTTTTGTACTAGAGGAATTCTGGCAGGCATGTCACAGGAATTATTTCATGCTACCAAAACAATCTTGGCCACAGTGAGTGAACCCTGTCCCTGAGGTGGAGGTTACTTGCCTATGAGCACACTGGACATGGCATGGACTCCGACATGGATCATTTTAAGGTCTTGGCCGGATCACTTTTTGGTCTGCGTTACCCAAGATCTTTTGATTTGAATAAAATTATGGTATACTTATTAGTAGGGGCTTCCTGCCGGCTCTCTTAATCCTTTTGTCTTTTGTTGTGCCCACCACAGCATACACCATGAGGCATTGCGTCAGCTCACCTCAGCCATTGGCTTTCCTGTGAGTGATGGCATTCTGCTCTTGCACAATCTGCGCTTACACACAAAAATTAGTCTCCTTGTACAATTTTAAGAAAAACATTCACAAACAATACAAACATTTTGAAAGCAAAAAGTAGGCAGCCAACACCTGACCTATTGGCTTTACCAATGCTTGCTAGTTGTTTAGATGTAGGCAAGCTGAATTAGCCTAATGCTAGCTCCCCCTCCCTCTCCCTGAACTTTCCCACTAAATTCAACGGGAAGAATTCCCTTAGTACACTCATTTCAGTATGGCTAAGAATTATTGGTACCTGGATGCCACATGCCTTCCCATTTTAAAGGGGGGAAACTATGGGGCATATTTACAAGGGGATATCGCCACCAGAACATCACTTTTAGCGAAGTTCTGGTGGCAATATGCCCTTCTCCATATTTACAAAGCAGCGTAAGCCATTTTTTGCGGCTTAATGCCGCCTTGTAAATAAGCCCCCTTTACACGCATCACTTAGTGTGAAAGGGGCGTGCAATGGGTGTTGCTGTGGGCGTTCCACCACAACACTCATTGCTTTTGACACTTCCCCAGATGGAGGTGTAAATCTGAGCCAGCAAGAGCAGACATTAGAATGGCGATACAAGGAGAAATACTTTTATTTATCCTTGTTTTTGCTTTTTCTATGTGTGTTGCATTCTGCAGCACACATAGAAAGAGCAAAATGCCATTAATGATTGTTTATGTGCAGGAAGGTGTCCCTTCCTGCACATAAACAATCATTAAATAGTGATGATTTGCTACTTCTATGTGTCCTGCAGCAGCACACTTAGAAGTAACAAATTACCATTAGTGATTGTTTATGCGCAGGAAGGTGTCCCTTCCTGCACATAAACAATCATTCCATGCTACGAAGGCACCCATGCACTATGGTTTAAGGGTGCCTGCGTTGGGGCTAGGCAGCTAAATTTAGCGCAAGCGCTAGAGAAAACACGGGTGTGCTGTATTCTTGTGAATATGATGCATCCCTGCGTTTTGAAAATGTCAGAGCGCAGCCAAATTTGGCGCACTCCGCGCTCCGACATTTTCTCGTAAATATGCACCTATATCTTAATTAGAAAAATCATTCCTCTTCCATTGGTACTATTTTAAGCACCACAGTCCTACCAGTGACAGTCCTGGTCAGTCCCCTGGAGCACAAGGAAATCCTAGAGTCCTCTTGTCCCACTAGAGTCCCAGGGTCTACCTCTCATCCACTCCAGCTTCATGTAGGGTGCATTTTTTCAAGTTCAGGATAAAAGACCTACTAGTCCTCTCCCATCTATAGAGAAAGAACCACGTGGCATCTCTAAAAGAGAGAGCACTGCAGAAGATCTGTCTTGTGTCTGCTCCCAGACATTGTTCCCTCTGTAACCCCCTTGGCTCCAATACTCAACTGGAAGTTTTAAACTGCATCAGGAAGGTACACATTTCCAGCATCCAATCAGAACACTCTCTTTACTAACCATACACCTGCGTTCTTCACATGCTCAGTCCGCCTTCCATGATCTCCTGCCACACAACTAGAAGAGAGGTCTTCCCTTTGGGACCCTTTGCTTTATATTAACCTATACTCAGCCAATCCCAGTCTGCTGCCACATACCCATTGACTGAAGATGGTTTCTGCTCGCTGTTTGTGGATCTTTCTAAAAGGGAACTTCATAAATACTCATTTCAGATAGTGTTATTGATAATAGACTTACAATCGGTAGTACTTGCTTTAGTGTGAACCATGCATCAAGCAGCAACTGTAGGTTAAAGAGTACTTTTGCAGAAGTCTTTAACGTACACATATGCTATTATGAATCCACCTAGAACTCTTTTAGGTACTTTTACATGTTTTTGTGAATCTGTTCGAATTAATTTAAAATAGGAATAAAATGGTAACAATTGTGCCATATTCATATACAATTAGTAAAAATTGAAAGGACTGTTCCTTCTTTGCACTTTTGCTATAGGGAGTTTGACATTTCATGGCTGATTTACAGACATGTAGGAGTCCGTTAAAGAGTACTCCTGTGTTACTACTTGAGCCTTCTCGTACTCATAAATGCTTTTGTGAATCAGAACCTTAATGCCGGGCAGGCTGTGGTTCAAATTTCAAAGAAACATGACCTGCTTTTGTGTGGTAAAGAGATATATGGGAGAATGAAGGGTAAAAAGCTATAGGATAAAGATGAATCTGGGGTTCAGAAGCTTCTACTAACACTTACATAGGCCGTAGGCAAGGAGCATGAACCGAATGCTTAAACATCTGTGTTCCTTTTTTATCTATCAGGAATTTCTCTGCAGAAGTTATGCAGGAGGAGCAGCAAGATCATAGAATCCTGTTTAAGATTATTGTCGCTGCTGGGATGAAATAATGCAGTGTCCACTCTCATATTCTCTTTGAGTGCAATCATACATGTATTTTGTGAAGGGACAGGTCTCGGTCCATCCATGATTTTCTTTTAATTTTCATTGCTTCATGCAGAGGAAAGGCCTCCACAATGTAGGACAGATCCCTGGGCGCACTTCTGAAAGAAAACAGTGGCTTTGCCAACACCTGATCAAAGATGGGGAAGAAGAAACTGAGAAGGGGGTCAGGAGTACATCATTGAAAAGCGCTAGACGCTCGTTCTTCAGTATCTCGCAGAGGACTTATGCAAAGGGGTTGTACACTTGGCTTGCCTGCGCGAGTCCCTCCCAATGCCTCATGGCACCCTTAGATCACAGCAGTCTCTTTACAAACACATATTTCAGTATTCACTGACAAACTCAAGCACAGCAAGTACTGGGCATCTCTTAACGTGTATGTTTCATACTTTTGGTACTCATCAGAAGTGAGCAGTCTTTTGTGTGCGGATACATGGTAGGTGCGCTACTCCTCTGTATAAGCCTCATATAGGAATTTTGTAACAGCGATTCCAGAGATCGCTGTCATTGGCAGCCATCTTATGCAGGAGAAACTATCAAATAAATAAAAAGCGTAAAAATTGCATTTGGTCCATTTTTGCAGTCTATACAAGGTATTTTCTGGAGGGTAATTGTCCTTACAAGTGTGTGCTCAAGGGGTAAAAGCACATTGAAAACAACTGCAAGTATTGTCGGTACGCCCCAGTCCCAATTTATTCCCACATAGGTGTAAATCTGGTGCAGGAAACAAACCTGAGCCTGCCACAAATGTTTCTTGCGCCGGGGTGTTTTGCACCGAGTAACACTGCCCCAAATTAACTGATCCTGTAACTGTTTAGAGGGAGCCCTTGCGAAGCCCCATCACACATTTGTTCTTTTCCTTTGCTAGAATGAGCATTCATTGTGCTTCAATTGGGTGCACTCATTAGTGGCCCTTGAGGCTACAATGACTTTTAAACGAATTACCAGAATACTGAGCTTTCCTCATTGACCTAAAAAATATCGCCTCAAGAATACAGACTACCGCTATCTAGTCAAGGGAGGTATATATAAGTAACTATTATTTTATTTATTTTGAACATATTTAATATATCACAAACCTTAGCAAGCTTAACATTTCAGATTTTAGTTTTTGACCATATATGGTAAATACAACCAATAACATTGAGCATTTATATTTGCTAAAAGACACAATTAATTCCTGATTTATTGTATTGTGTTCGACCATGTAGCAATACTCAAAGTCACGTAATTTTTTTCTGTAAACATTGACATGGGAAAAAGTGACGTACCGGCGGTGCAAGGGGCTTGTAAATAAGCCCCACATAGCCCCAACCGGTAAAGAAATAGCTTCGATCTATCTAATTATTTATTTATTTTATATAGTGCTATTCTTAACCTTGAGGTTATCTGTGCACCTTACATAGAGTCAAGACACATGTGAACCAAGGCACATCTTACAATATATATCTAACGATTCTGATGGAGCAGGGTAAATATAAATTTTTAACCTCCTAATATTTTCGTACAATATTAATAAACATGTCCGTTCAAGTAAATAACCAACAATGTATGTAAAGGGTTAATGGTAACACGCAATTCAGTGTGCAAAGTAATGGACTAATAATTGTTTACGTTTCTAACATAACATAATATTTTGCGTACTAAAATAATAATAAAATGCATGATTTGTGCTTTTAAATAAAACTTGTGGTTGCAATATAAAGTGATGGTAAGTAAGGGATAGTTTTATATGTTGCTTCTGCTAGGTAATACCTAATTGGGGTATGTAGAAAGACGGGAGGGAAACAAAGGGTTTGTATTTCTTTGTTTTAATAACATTTTGTTTTCTTTAAAAATAGTGCGCTTAGGCCTGCCGAGCAGCAATATAAAATGGCCGCGAGTTACTAGAGTGCGCATGAGCGGATGCGACCATGTGATAGAGGAGAGAGGCTGTGGAAAAGGGATGATCACGTGCTGATGCCGAGAGGCTAAGATGAAAGTATGGTCAAGGCTGCTGTGACCCTTCTGAGCAGATGTGTGCCAAGATGATCAGCAAGAAGCGTGAGAAGCCTGGTTGAATCAATAGAAGGAACTGTGTTATACAAAATGTAGCAGAAAAAGATACAATTTGGACTGATCGAAACGGATGAGCAAGTGCATGAACTGTGGGAAACGATGCTTGCATGGACATTCCACACGGAACTGGTTAAGACCAGGAAGTTTGATTAAAATGTATAGGGACCTGAGTTTTTGACCAATGAGAATGAATCGCGCCATGTAAGAAGAAACATTTTATGCTGTAAGCTAGAATTAGGGTATAAGAAGACCTACTCTTGGTGGGAGGGGTAGAGAGTGCTGGAGTAGATGCTGCGGGATGCTGCGGGAGATGCTGAAGAAGTTAGATGCTGTAGATGGGAGAGTTTGCAGTTGCTGATGCTGACGAGCTGTTGCTGTTATTTCCCTTTTCCAGTTGAGTATAAAATGCTGCTTTAGGAGAACTCTTATTTGATAGATTTTATTAGAATTATTAGGATTTCCCAGAGAGATAGATAGGTTGATCTGTAGAGTTCTTAGTATGATAACCTCATTTTCCGTCTAATAAAAGTGCCATGAAATTTCTACTATTCCTATATTGATGATAAATGCAATGATCTGAATAATAAGATTAATCTCAAATTTCCTGCATTCAAAACTTTATATAAACTTTATTATTCTTTAAACAAATGACTCAGTGATTTTCTTTAGTATAATGACTAATAATGAAATGGTAAAGAGTTCATTGTGATTGAGCTGGTCTTAATCACCATCAACTGATTCCTACTATTTGGTCCATCGACCAATGAGCGGAATACCTTAAAAGCAAATGAGAATTATTGTGTCATTATAAAAGAGGTATCCCGTCTCCTTCCAGCGAATCGTTTTCTCCTAGGTTTCATGACGGAGGAAATCCAGGGAACAAATGAGTAAGTGAATGTATATGCGGTGTTATGGGCCCCACCGTCATATGGATATAGTGTGTGTGTTAGAGAAATAATTGCACCTGGATGACCAGAAGCATAATAGGAGAAATTATTTTATTGTAAGCGCTGGATCAGATTTCTTGGTAGCAGAGTTATGGTTACTATAGATTAGTTTGGTGATTATGGATTTTTGATTATAGATTATTGATAAGTTTATGTCTAACACTTTTTGTTGAGTCGCGTTATGTTATATGTAAGTTTTCACGCTTCCGGGAAGTAGGAAGTGGAACACGTGTGGCAAGAGAAGTCGCATGGAATTTTACACTGTCTGAGTTCATTTTGGTAATAACACAGGTTGTGTTATTTAGGGACATTTTGCGTATAAAAGGTGTGTAAGTGAAATAGTGATCGGTTTTCTTGTGAAACTCTGGCCTTAATTCTCAGGAGCAGTATAGTCTCCACATGTGTTTTATCCCCAGAGAAACGGGTTTACCGCTTGCTTGAAAGAAGGGTAAGGTAGAGGGAAGTGCTACTTTATCGACGAAACTGAAAGTTCTGTGGTAGGGTAGAGGTAAGCGCTGCCTACTGGAAAATACGGAATTCTTGTGTGAATGGTCAAAGCTATCTTTTCGGTTTAGCGAATCAGACAATGGAAATGTGGATAAAAAGTTGTAACTAACAAGAATTGTTGAAAAAGAAATTGCCGATAAATTTTGTAAAGGAGGGGTCAAGAGTAGAAGTGACGTAGACAAGAGCCGCGCTGGGATTGGACAGTGCGATAGTCACATGAGAACAGGAGCAAAGTGACGTAGACAAAAGCCGCGCTGGGATTGGACAGTGCGCCGTAGACAGAAATCGCTGTGATTGGAGTGTTGGTGTGAGTCGCGCTAGCATTGGTTGAAATAACGCATAGGGAACAGTGTTGAATTGCGGATTGTTGAAGGAGAAAAAGGTTGTGAATCATGTCGTACTATGAGTATGGAAAAGAGAAAACGTCTTGGATGTCGAAAGTTAAGAACTTCTTTAAGAAGGACAAAAAGGTAGTGACTAGAGAGGGACAAATAATTCCTCCGCCGAAATCACCAGCTTCACATATGATGCTGAAATATGGATATCATACATGCATATGGTTAGAAAATTGGACAAAATACACCAAGAACGATGGAGCATTGGCTTTTCCTGAGAATGGTTCATTTAATGTAGCTGTATTACGGAACTTGAGAGAAAAGATGGTAATGTTAGAACCTAGACCTAGACCGACACAGTTTGAAGCTTTAGCGGAATGGGAAGATGAGATGTATGAGAGAGAGAGATCCAGAGGATTGAAGAATCATGAGTTTATACCCGGAAGGTTGTGGGGAATAAATCATGAGGACAGAGTAAAGCGTTGGAGATACGCTAACATGGCAGGAGGTTTGTTTCCAGCTTTTGCGGTTGAGGAAGAAGCAAAGAGAAAGTGTACCGAGAAAAAGAAACATGTAGTGGTAGAAAAGTATGTGTATGGTGGTAGTGAAAAAGATGACGAATTGCTGGAAGATATTTTAAAAAGAAACCCACCTCCATACCAACAGACTTCTGTGGTGGTGACACCTAATGCACCGCAAATGGAAACTGGGAGGAATAAAAAACCCGAACGGAGAAATGAAATAAATAGGTCACAAGAAACATTTAAAATTTCACAAAATGAAGAGACAGAAAGTGACAATGCAATTGAATTAGCAAAAACGACAAAAGAATTGACTGAGAAAATAAGAGAATTGACAAAGAATATGGAAGCTGTAACTGTACCAGTAACGATAGGTCCAGTAATGCCAATTTTTGAGAATCAGAAAATAAATGAACATTCTTTGGTGATTCCCATGAATTCACATTTGCAAAGAAAAAGAGAAGGGATGGAACTGAATAATGAAGGTGCACACAATTCGGCTAGTACGTGTAGACCAAGTCCACCTACAAATTTGACGATAAATGAGAGTGAGATTAGGAGAATGCCTATGGTGACAGAGTCCGCATCAGGAACACCAGAAAGAAGCAATGATTGGATAGAATTAAATAGTACGCCTGTAGGTCCGACTCCAGAAGAGTTAAATGAATGGATGAAAGCGCTAAAAGCAAAAGAACCAGAAGAAAAACCATTAGATGTAATAAGGGTGAAAATAGACATGGAAGAGTTGATTTTAGGAACAATTGGAACAGAAAAACTAAAAAATTATCAGGATGACGAGATTATGTTTCTGTGCAAGTGTCTTACTTGGAGAACTAGAAATTTACATGACAAATTGGAAGAGATTGCAGGTGAACTAGGAGTGGAATTCGTGAAAGTAAGGACGTTGCAGAAACCGTACAGAGTAGATTTTTGTGAGAAAGACATAGAAAATTTGAACACATCAGGAAGACTGACCCAGATAAAAGAGCTGATTGTTTTATTGAGAAAATGGGGTGATGTGGATAGATGGAGAAATAGATGGACAAAGAGGAATGAGAAAACAACAGATAAAGCATCTTTGGCTTTTGCAGTGACAGATAGGGAACCAGTTGCTAGGGAATACCCGATGAGAGAAACACCAGGTGGTAGTTATGTGCATGTTCCGTGGACCAGACAGGATATACTGTCATTTACAAATGACTTCCCAAAATTGAGAGAGAAACCAGTAGAATGGTACAGACAAGTGGAGAGATTTGTTAAGGTGTCAAAAGTGCTGTGGATAGATCTAGATGGATTGTTTGACATAGTAGTGCCTGCTGATTTATGGACAGAATGTAAGATTACAATTGATTGGCCAACTGTAGAATATCCAAGGGATGCCAAAACAGGAGCGCCAGGTCCAGAAGTGATGAGGAAGTATGATCAAGTAGTTACCTTTTGAAGAATAAAATTCCACCAAAAGAAACAGATTGGGTGTAAATAGACAGAACAACACAGGAAAGCAAAGAATCAGTGCACGCGTACTATGAGAGATTGTTGTTGGTTTTCCAACAGTATAGTGGTTATGAGACGCTAAGTGAGAAGGACATGAGTCACTTTGTATATAGGTTTGTGTATGGATTAACACCAGAGATAAGTGAAAGGATTATGCAGCACCTGATAGGATGGCAGAATAGCTCAGTGGATGAAGTTTTGAGATATGCTAAGTATTGCAGTGATGAAATTGAGAGTAAACAGCGTAAATTGAAAGAGAAAGCCATGTGGGCACAGGTGAAAGTTGCAGAGAAGCAAGAAGCTCAATTGAATAATACTAGCAGTGAAACAGGACAGTTTAAATCCCGACCTAATATAGGTAAAGGAAAAGGACAAATGAGCATAGATGAGGCGAAGAAAAAGTGGCCATGCCACAACTGCGGAAAGCTAGGGCATTGGAGAAACGAGTGTAAATTTCCTCCAAAACCTAATGTGGAAAATCAATCATTAAATTCACAGGTGCAGAGTGAGGTAGTTACTCAACAAGGTCAGGTGCCACAACCACCACTTCCCAAGAGTGCTAACCAACAGAAATACAGTGCAGAAACAGGATTCTACGGAGGAGAACAGGTAAAACAGTTGTCACGTGCAGCTGAAATTTCACAATATTGGTTACGACAGAATGAAGATGAGTCGTATGAAAGTTCATGACGGTGTCTAAAAGAGAGGGAAGAGTGCGTGCTTGGCGCAACTCTAGAGGTAGATCAGTCAGGTCCATTTGTGGATGGAGAAGTGAATGGTGCAAATGTAACATTCCTTGTTGACACTGGAGCTACCCGTTCTACTGTTAGGTCAGTGGAAATTCCAAATCTTCCTCTCTCAGGTGAACATATACAAGTGGTTGGAGTTTCCAATCAGCAAATTGAAACGCCTCTTACTAGATTAGTAAAGGTAAGAATTGGTCCATTTAGTGAAATGCACCGATTTGTGGTGTGTGATTGTAGTCCCGTGAACCTTTTAGGACGCGATTTGTTGTGCAAAATGAATTGCACAATTTATTGTACTCCGGACGGAATTGCATTTCAGACTCCAGATGAGGATGTGTTGTATAAAATGACAATGGTAAATTTGGATCCAGAAGTAAATGGTTTGTTTCCTGTATTTGATGCAGAGAAAATCCCAAATGAGTTGAAAAGGACAGTGAAAGAAGAAGTGTGGGACTTGACAGGAGAAGATGTAGGATTAATGAAAGGAGTAGATCCCGTTAAAATTACAGTAAAAGAAGGAACGAGTTACCCAAATACGCCCCAGTATAAATTGACTCCAGAAATAATTGAAGGAATAACACCAGTAATAAATAAAATGATTGAACAAGGAATTCTAAAAGAAATCATGAGCAGTCCATGTAATTCGCCAATAATGGGACTGAAAAAGCCAAATGGAACATATAGAATCGTACAGGATTTAAGAAAGGTAAACAAAATTGTTGTACCTTGTTGCCCAATAGTACCGAACCCTGCTGTGATTCTATACCAGATTCCACGCGAAGCAGAATGGTACACTGTAATTGATTTATGTCATGCATTTTTCTCTATTCCATTGCATCCAGATAGCCAGCCAATATTTGCGTTTAGGTTTGGAGAGCGTATTTTGGCATGGTGCCGAATTCCTCAAGGGTACACAGAAAGTCCCTCAATCTTTAATCAGATCCTAAAGAAATCATTGGAAGATTTAAGAATGCCAGAAAAGTCAGTAATGGTTCAGTATATTGATGACCTACTGGTGGCATCAAAAACGAAGGAAGCATGTGTCAATGATACAATTGCTTTGCTGAATCATTTAGCAAAAAGAGGACATAAAGTGTCCCCTTCAAAATTGCAGTTTTGTCAACAAGAAGTCCAGTATTTAGGGCATAAAATTGAGAAAGGAGTACGAAAGGTAACGACAGAGAGAATAAAAATGATTCAAGGAATGAGAGCTCCAATGACACAAAGAGAGGTAAGAATGTTTTTGGGAATGGTTGGATATTGTCGACAATGGATAAGCGGTTTTTCACTAATTGCTAAACCATTGCAGAAACTGACAAAGAAGGATGTTAAAGATCCTTTTGAAATGAATGATGAAGAAATGAAAGCATTCAGAGAGCTGAAAAAGAAATTGTGTGAAGCTCCAGCATTGGGAATGCCTGACTATGAGAAAGATTTTGAGCTGTTTTGCAGTGAAAGAGATGGATGTGCATTTTCAGTTTTGGTGCAGAGACATGGAACTATGAAAAGACCAATTGCATATTTTTCAGCTGTTTTAGACCCCGTTGCGAAAGCGTTGCCGGGATGTTTGAAAGCAGTTGCTGCTACTTGTGTGAGTCTGGAACAGAGTGAAGGCATAGTGATGGGGTATCCATTGAGAGTGTATGTTCCCCATTCTGTGGAAATTCTTTTGACAAGAACAAAAACCCAATACATGACACATAGTCGGCTGACTAGGTATGAAAAGGTAATTTTGAGTGCAGATAATGTGACCATTGACAGATGTATGAATGTGAATCCTTCAACATCATTGCCAGATGAAGAGAATGTGATTGAAATGGATGAAGTAGATCACGATTGTCTGAATGTGCTCGAATACTGTACAAAACCAAGAGCTGATATACGAGATGAGCCTTTGAAAGAATCAGATTATATTCTGTTTGTGGATGGCTCATGTTTAAGAACGAGTGATGGAGTTCTAAGTGCAGCATATGCAGTTTGCACAGTAGCAACTGTATTGGAAGCATCTTGTCTGAAAGGTGTACGGTCTGCCCAAGTTGCAGAATTAGTAGCTCTGATTCAAGCATGTAAGTTGGGAAGAAATGTACGGGTTACGATTATGACTGACAGCCAGTACGGCTTTGGGGTCGTGCATGATTTCGGTCAGATTTGGTCACAAAGGGGTTTCTTGACTTCTGCAGGGACGCCCATCAGAAATGGAGATTTTGTGAAAAAGTTGCTTGAGGCGATACAGCTGCCTAAACAAATCGCTGTAGTGAAGTGCAATGCACATAAAAATGGGGAAGACTACATTACTGTTGGCAACAAATATGCTGACGAAATGGCACAGTACTGTGCAAAGAATGTGGTTTCTTTGAATAAATGTCGTGAAAGAGAGCATATTTCTTGTCCTTTGCTTTTTACTAACTCAATTGAAACATGGGATGAAGTGAGACAGTTACAAGAAGCTGCAGAAGACGAAGAGAAAGATACTTGGCTAAAAGCAGGATGTAGAAAACATGAAGAAACTGATGTATGGGTTTACAGGGATGAGAGACCAGTTATGCCTGATAGCATGATTTCTGACATGGCACGGATGTACCATGGGCAAGCCCATATTGGGAGAGATTCAATGATCAGACTTTTTAGACAAACATGGTACAATCCAAAATTCAGAGCCATAGCTGAGAGTCTTTGTCAGAGATGTCTTATTTGTCAACAGTTAAATCCAGGAAGGAAGACAGTAGTGAGTCTAGGAAGAATAGGACGAGAAGGGGGTCCTTTCACCAGAATGCAGATGGATTTCATTGAAATGCCACCTTGCAGCAGATTGAGGTATGTTCTAGTGGTCGTCTGTTTGTTTTTCGTTGGGTGGAGGCATATCCAACAAGAAGGAATGACAGTATAACAGTAGCAAAACTTTTGCTGCGAGAATTCATTCCAAGGTATGGTTTTCCAGTCACGATTGAAACAGATAGAGGAACACATTTCCAGAACGAATTAGTTAAACTGATTTGTGAAGCACTTAGTATTAAACAGAAACTGCATTGTGCATACAGACCAGAGGCTTCTGGAATAGTAGAGCAAGTAAATGGAACGATCAAGAACAGTTTAGGAAAAATGTGTCAAGCTACAGGACTCAAATGGCCAGATGCTCTGCCATTAGTTCTGATGACACTCAGAAGTATTCCGGAAAGGAAGACTGGACTCAGTCCACATGAGATAATCATGGGACGAGCAATGAGACAAGCACAAGTACCAGTCAACAAGCTACTGACTATAACTGATGATCTAGTACTGGATTATTGCAAAGGATTGGCTGATGTGGTGCGTTCTGTGTTTCATCAGGTTGGACCGGATGCGACCACTCTTGAAAGAAAACCAGCTCACGACTTGAATCCAGGAGATTGGGTTCGAATAAAAGTCCACCGGAGAAGAAACTGTTTGGTTCCTCGCTGGGACGAACCACGACAAGTGATCCTAGTGACGACCACCGCAGTCAAGTGTGCAGGAGTGAAACACTGGGTACATGCCAGCCACACCATCAGAATTCCAGAACCTAAAGATCGACATGTGAGTCGGCATCTGGAAATTTCAGATAACAGTTCAGCATCAGAAAGAGAAGAGGAGACAAACAGGGTGCCAGAACCTGAAGATCGACCTGTAAGTCGACATCTGGAAGACCCAACTACAAGTGCAACGATAGAAGAAGAAGAGGAAATAGAAGAAATAGCTGAATTTCCAGAATTTGAAGATCGACCTGTAAGTCGACATCTGGAAATATCTGATACCAGTTCAGAATCTGATACAGAACATTCAGAAGGAGAAGAAATTACAAAAAGAAAGTGGAATTTTGAAAGCATAAGAGAAGAAACTGAGCCAGAAGAAAGTGACAGTGAACAACCAAGTACAAGTTGTGGTAAAATTCCTTCGAAAATAATATTAATAGATGAAGAAGGGAGAGTTTCAAACCAAAAGTTAGAAAAATCGGAAAAACCCCGAGGAGCAGTAGGGACAGATAGTCAAACACAAGAACAGGGAAAGTTAGAAGCAGATAGAGAAATTGACACAAAATCGGAAGAACCTCGAGGAGGGACAGAAATAGGTGAACGAAGGAAGATAAGAAAAGAACCACAAGTAGATGAAAGCGAAATTATAAGCTTTAAAATAAGAGGAAATAACGAAAGGATTGAAACAGAATCAGAAGAAAGTGGAGAAGAAAGAAATGAAAAAATAGAGACAAGAAAGAGAAATTGGAAAACTGAAAGAGAGGAAAAGGAAGTGAAGCAAAAAGGCCAAGAAAAGGAGACAATTGGCCCAACCAAGTAAGAAAATTAAGATACAGAATAATAAAATTAGATGGGAAAAGTGCTGAACAAGTAAAGAAATAACAAGTCAAAAGAGCAAGGAAAACAAGGTGGAAAACACTTGCAGAAAACGAAAAGAATAAAGAAAGTAAATCAAAAGTACAGATCGCCTGAATGGTTGTATCGTGCTTTGACTAGTCACAAAAAGAATTGAACACTCACGAAAACCCAGAACAAAGAAACCTGATGGGAGAAAGTGAAGTGCAACAAACCTGAAGCAACAAAAACTGAAGAAGTTTAGATAGTTTACCGGATGTGACAAAGAAAGGATTCTGAAAAAGAATTAAAAGAAAGAACCAAGCAAAGACAAAATATTGGAAGTACAGAGTGACAAGCAAGTCATTTCTGAGGTGTAGTGACACAATTTTCTAGAAAATAAGTAAATAAGGTTAAAAGACAAAATGGAGAATACTAGAGATAGAAAGAGTAGATGTGAGTTTTTAAGTAGATGGTGCAAGATGTGCTGTTTTTGTACAGGTTTATTAATAACAGTATGGGTGGTTTTAGCAATAACTATTCCAATTAGTTTAGCTGTAGCAGAAAAGTCTAATAACACTGAGAAAGAAAAAGGAGCTAATACTCAAGAGCCAGTTATTTTAAAAAGTAGTGCAGAATTACATAAGGATAAATCAATAACAGATTTTTCAAAAAATGTTTTTACTAAATTACTGTATGAGTATGTAGAAACAATGGATGTTAGAGATTGCTATGTTTGTATGCAGTTGCCTGCATCTGTAGCAGAGGGTGTGACTTATCATCACCTCCCTTTGACATATGGAATAACATGTAGTGTTTTAGCAAGCTTATTTTATAAAACAGGTAGATTAGAATATTATTACACTGATATAAATAAGATTTTTGCAAAAGTTTCTGTAGTTCCCGAGCTTAACAAAATAAAAGAGGGAAAGACGTTTGGTGAATATTTCTTAGAAGATAAGATTTTAACATCAGATAATATATTTAGGTACAACCTTACCTGTGAGTTAAAGAAGGAAGAAAAGGTATTTCTAGAAATGGTGGAAGAAAGAAGAGTGAAATTTGAAAGAAAAGTGATAGAAGAGACAAAAACACCTCTTTGGGCGTTTGAGGAAGATCATCATGACAAGAAAAAGACAAATGCAGCTATGACTCTGGATTGGCCCCAACAGGGAAGGTTGTGCATTAGAAGAAATAAGACAAGATATGACAATTATTTTGTGGGTTCCAGCAATTGCTATGACAATTACAAAATTGTAGGTGGATGGGGATTCAAAGGGGGAAAAGATCCAATATTTCCAGGGATTTATTACGTTTGTGGGAATAGGGCTTATTACAGGTTACCGGACCATTGGTATGGGTCATGTTATTTAGGCCTGGTCTTTCCAAAGATTTTTCATGTAGATAGAAAAGAAAAAGGAACACACAAAATGATAAATACCTTTACACATAGAAAAAGGGAAAGTTTTTCAGAAATAATAGGTGATATTTTTGGTGCATTGATACCAGCAGTGGGAATATCTTTGAATGCATTCAGAATTCGGAAATTATCGACAGTGGTAGATCGTTTATCTACGGATACTGCTGGAGGGTTCTTAATGGTAAATACCGAGATGGTTGCCATGAGAGCTATTGTGATGCAAAACCGTCTTGCCCTTGACATTCTTTTGGCAAAAGAGGGCGGAGTCTGTGGAATGTTGAAAGTCCAACATTGTTGCACTTACATTCCAGATAAAAGCGAAAATATACAGAAGTATATAACAAATATTACAAATTTGCACAAAGAACTGGAGGTTGAAAGTGTGTGGGGAAAACTTGGTAAAGGTTTTCCTTCTGTAACAAATTGGTTAACAAGAATGAGTGGATTAATAATAGGGAAAGTTATAATAATAGCAACCATGATAATAATAATAATATTAGTACTGAAGCTTGCAGTAACATGTATAAAGAGAAGAAGAAGGCAGAATAAGATAGAAAAAGAAAACATAATAAACAAGGAAAGAGAGAGAGAAATAGGTGAAATAGAGTTAGAAGAAATAAAAGAGAACATGTACAAGAAAACGAAGAAACAAGTTGAAAGGGATACAGAAGTATAAACTAACAAAAGCAAATGGATAAAAGATATATGCTGTCTGCGAAAATTGTATAACTTGGGTTTTTGTGGTGATATTAAAAATCACCAAAGGGGGGAGTTGATGGAGCAGGGTAAATGTAAAAAATTTTAACCTCCTAATATTTTCGTACAATATTAATAAACATGTCCGTTCAAGTAAATAACCAACAATGTATGTAAAGGGTTAATGGTAACACGCAATTCAGTGTGCAAAGTAATGGACTAATAATTGTTTACGTTTCTAACATAACATAATATTTTGCGTACTAAAATAATAATAAAATGCATGATTTGTGCTTTTAAATAAAACGTGTGGTTGCAATATAAAGTGATGGTAAGTAAGGGATAGTTTTATATGTTGCTTCTGCTAGGTAATACCTAATTGGGGTATGTAGAAAGACGGGAGGGAAACAAAGGGTTTATATTTCTTTGTTTTAATAACATTTTGTTTTCTTTAAAAATAGTGCGCTTAGGCCTGCCGAGCAGCAATATAAAATAGCCGCGAGTTACTAGAGTGCGCATGAGCGGATGAGACCATGTGATAGAGGAGAGAGGCTGTGGAAAAGGGATGATCACGTGCTGATGCCGAGAGGCTAAGATGAAAGTATGGTCAAGGCTGCTGTGACCCTTCTGAGCAGATGTGTGCCAAGATGATCAGCAAGAAGCGTGAGAAGCCTGGTTGAATCAATAGAAGGAACTGTGTTATACAAAATGTAGCAGAAAAAGATACAATTTGGACTGATCGAAACGGATGAGCAAGTGCATGAACTGTGGGAAACGATGCTTGCATGGACATTCCACACGGAACTGGTTAAGACCAGGAAGTTTGATTAAAATGTATAGGGACCTGAGTTTTTGACCAATGAGAATGAATCGCGCCATGTAAGAAGAAACATTTTATGCTGTAAGCTAGAATTAGGGTATAAGAAGACCTACTCTTGGTGGGAGGGGTAGAGAGTGCTGGAGTAGATGCTGCGGGATGCTGCGGGAGATGCTGAAGAAGTTAGATGCTGTAGATGGGAGAGTTTGCAGTTGCTGATGCTGACGAGCTGATGCTGTTGCTGTTATTTCCCTTTTCCAGTTGAGTATAAAATGCTGCTTTAGGAGAACTCTTATTTGATAGATTTTATTAGAATTATTAGGATTTCCCAGAGAGATAGATAGGTTGATCTATAGAGTTCTTAGTATGATAACCTTATTTTCCGTCTAATAAAAGTGCCATGAAATTTCTACTATTCTTATATTGATGATAAATGCAATGATCTGAATAATAAGATTAATCTCAAATTTCCTGCATTCAAAACTTTATATAAACTTTATTATTCTTTAAACAAATGACTCAGTGATTTTCTTTAGTATAATGACTAATAATGAAATGGTAAAGAGTTCATTGTGATTGAGCTGGTCTTAATCACCATCAACTGATTCCTACTAGTTGGTCCATCGACCAATGAGCAGAATACCTTAAAAGCAAATGAGAATTATTGTGTCATTATAAAAGAGGTATCCCGTCTCCTTCCAGCGAATCGTTTTTCTCCTAGGTTTCATGACGGAGGAAATCCAGGGAACAAATGAGTAAGTGAATGTATATGCGGTGTTATGGGCCCCACCGTCATATGGATATAGTGTGTGTGTTAGAGAAATAATTGCACCTGGATGACCAGAAGCATAATAGGAGAAATTATTTTATTGTAAGCGCTGGATCAATTCCATTCAGGGAACAGTGGTAAATCGAACATCAAATGTTGCGGTTAGATTACCATGACAGGCAGGCGTTTCACACCGATTTTTGTTTTTTTTAGAAGTTTACATAAAAATGAGGCAAAGCATAGCAACACCATTAATGCACACTTTTCCACGTTTGTTTACCACTCAGTGCAACTGTAGAAAGCCTGAGTTGACCTTGCTGAGGTTGAGTAATGGTAAATACGAGTAAAGGTAGGTTTTAGGCCTCTCCAGTCATATTGTAGGGTATCTTCTCCGTGGCTTTTCCCCACAGGAAACTATGATGGAGGGCGCAGGCATCACCAATTGCTCAAATGTGTGTTTGATCTAAGTAGCCTTTTGTTTGCTGTTGAGAAATGTCCTTCCTCCATCCAGGGCACAGGAAGGAGGAAGTTGCTACAGGGTTTGCTTCTGTACAAGATGTCACTAAAGCAGATTCTATCACACCTTGGTTGTGCCTTTTTACAGCCATCTCGGTCCCTGACAAAACCTGCAACCTGTTCGACCATTTCAAATCCATAATGCTGTGTTTGCCTTGGAAGGATTACTTTAAAAACTTCTAAACAACACTAAAACCCCAACATCCGAAGCAAAAGTATCAATTTCTCTGAACTACCGCATAATACAAAGACAAACATATATGCATTATGGGATATCCACTGGACAGTTTTCTATATTTGCATATGAACACGCCATATTGTACAAACCTCAATGTGAAATTATTAGTCCTTCATCAATAACAAAATCATTGTTATTTGAACAACACAATTTACAGACTGTGAAAGGTTACCAATAGCGGCACGGAGTCTCACTGCACCAACAGATTTAGAGACCATCTCTCCAGTGACTGCTAAAGAGGTGGCATGGATTAGGCATCAAGGAATTAGAATATCTTGAACCTTGATTGAAAGCGTGCATGCAAATGACAAGCAGAAGGGGGCTCATGAATGGGTCACCTTATTTTACCAAGCGAGGTGGGGGGACTCCCGCCAAAAACAACGAGATTCCTGGTCATTGTGCTCTGAACTACTTCACCCTTCTTTGAGGGGGGGAGAAGGCAGCCTTCCTAATGGCTGAACGATCGCCGTGCCCGCCATCAGGATATTCATGTGAAGAAAGTAGACCTTAATGGCAAGTAAGACTGTAGGCCTGCCCATTTTAGGCTTCCTTCTCCATCACCTTGCCTGACTGCACCTGTGTGGGCAAGACTTGTGTGTAAACCACGGCAGTCTTGCATGGAACTGCAGAAATGTTTGCCTGAAGTGGGGATATTTGTAATGTGGGTATTCTAAATACATACCCTTTGTGGAAGTGCATTCTCAGTAGCCACATGGTGTGGCCACAAATCCACCATGATGCCCAGCCATGGTGAATTTACTGTCACTGTTTTTCCCACAGAGATGGCTGGCTCTATGCTGGTGGAAGCCACCTTGAGGAGAAAAGCTATGCCTGCCACGCTAAGGCGGGCTACTCCAGCTAAGAGGGGCCTTCTGGCGGAGGTGGGACTTCGCCCACGCTGGTTGAACGAATGTCCATCTGTGTAAACTCATACTCACCCTCTAGGACTTTCCAGGGCACCAGTCTGCATAGAACATGCACCGAAACTGTAGAACAAGGATGACCAAGGTAGGCCTAGGTTGGCTTCATCCACGTTAGATTTTCAGGAAAGGAAATGACCATATCAGTTTTACATTGATAGGTTATGTCTAAACGTATCTCATGTGTATATCCTACAAAGGTCAGCAGGATCCCGCCCTCCCAGACACCCCTGATGCACGATATGGCTGACCCAACTGAAAGCAACAATTATGAATATTATTTATGAGTTTGACCCACAGTATAGGATTTTAAAGATCCACATTATTTATCTATGTGTTGATTTGGCTAATTTTTTCTCTCCTTGATTTAAGGCAGTGTAAGGAAGTGACATTTACGCAGATTTTTACTACAAATAATAATGTAGGGGAAGCAGAATTTGCCAGACCCCTTCATGTCCGTCATCGTTGTGATTCCCGGCGCAGCCATGGCCTCGGAGCTGTGGTTAATCGGTAGGAGCAAGAGGCCAGATTAGTGACCCGAGGTGCACAGAAATAGTGCCACCAGGCTCGGGGTCTCTCTGGGTCCTGGTGCCCGCGGATGTCTGCAATCACCCCATGTTTGTGAACCTCGGGAGCAAAGAAGATGGCTACACCTGTTCCACATTGGCTGAAATCCCTAAATAGGGTAACCCGACATCCCAGATTTGCCAAGACAGTCACGGATTTTCGCCATATGTTCTGGCAAAGTTCAATAAATTTTGCACGTCCCGGTTTTCAGAGACATTGACTGAGCACAGAGGGAGGGAAGTTTCCACGTGTTCCAGTGAATTAGTTAGCAGCCCCTAGCAGTAAGAAATTTAGTTAACACAGATACTGTGTGTAAAATGTGCATTTAATTTCCATTAGTGCATCACTGACTGTGTTTCCTATGCGTATGAGCGATGTCAGTAAAGTCAGTGTGTGTCTCTTGGTAGATGCAGAATTGTAGTCCTGCTTTTCTGTTTGTGGAATGTCCCCGGATTTTTGTCTTTAAAATGTGCTTCACTAAACCCCAGAGCGATAGTGTGATTAAAGCAGGAGAGAACAAGGATTGGCATAGCCAATAGGTCTCGCCATTGGGACCTTTTAAGTCTTTAGCCATGTAGCACATTATCCTGGGTTCTACAATGTCTACAGCTAAGCGTTTTTGAGAAAGGCAATATATTGTGCATTTACTTGTGGCACTATAAAGTGGGGAGCGTAGGTAAAGGGTGGAAGACAAATAAAAAAAACAATGCACTCGACAAGCATGTTCGAAATGTGTGCAGCCACGGGGAGATTAGGTGAAGGGCAGAGGACAAACCAAACCAGCATAGCAAGAAATGTGAGAGGGGAATGGGAAGAGAGATGGGAGGTGCAGGGAGCCAATAGAAGAAAGACATGAGAGGGGCAGTGAAAGGGAATATCAGGGGATACTGTAAGGGGGAATGGTGAGAATGAGAAAAAGGAGAGAGTGAAATGGAAGCGAGGGAACAGAGCGCAAAGGATTACATTGGGGGCTCGGAGGAGACATGAAGGAAAGAGATGAAAGGGAGGGAAGGGAAAGAAGAAAATAGTACGTAAAGAGACAAGAGTGGGGGAAGAACCAGAGATAAAAAGGTAGAAAAGAATGGAGTAGAGGCACTCGGGGTGACGGTGAAGGGAGGGAGTGAACGAGGAGGGAGAAAGGCAAGGGGAATGGAGGGAAAGAGAAAAGAAAGTGATGGAAGAGTGCAAAGGAAGGGAGAGGAGAAGTAACAGAGGTGAAGAGGGGAGAATAGATCAAAATAAATACTTTTTTGCAAACTGTGTTCGTGGAATCACGAATCTGCCATATTTCAAACTGTGATAAAATGGTCTCTCATATTTATTTCAAACTCTGTTTTATTGAAATTTTTCTCAGAGAGTGCGACCATAGCATTACATAGGCAACATTAGTTGTAAATACATTCCACCCAGATAAACGGAACGCTCATGCAGGTTACATTTTCCCACAAGGTCCGCGGCGAATGCACTTTAATATATAACACAGCTTCGTCTTAACATGTTGCTTTCATACCCATGTTTCTGAATACAATCTACCCTCCCCAAAAATTAACCTAAAAAGGAAACTTAATTATACCTAAAAAAAACAAAAAAAAAAAAAACTGTGATGTCATGGTGCGGATTAGAGAAATGTGAGCGCGAGGAGTGGGTTATCTGGGCCTCTACTTGGGTGCTCAACGCCCTCCTCAGAAAGCCCGTTCATTTGGAACAATTAGATAAGGAACAAATGAAGGGCCCTAAGCCTTGGACCGCAAGCCGTCAAAGGGAGCCCCTCCGACAAGTAGCTGACCAGCGGAGACCAGATGTGATCAAAACCTTTTCTAGTGTCTTCAATTATATCAGTCATGCGCTCCAAAGCCAAAGCCCTCCACAGTCTCGCATGCCATTGGGTTAGGGAAGGGGCCTCTTGTTTTTTCCAAGCTGCAGCAACTGCCATTTTGGCTGCCCCCAAACAAAGCCACATCACTGATTTGTCACCCTGTGTCTGCCGCTTCAACGCTGGATCCCGGACCCCCAACAGAACTTGTTCCATGGAGGTGGGAATAGGATATCCTAAGATAAGCTTGATATGGGACAGAATTTCTTTCCAGAAAGGTTTAATGGCAGGACAGTCCCACCATATATGTCTGAAATCACCTAACATCCCACATCCCCTCCAACACCTGTCTGACGAACTAGGAAAAATCGTGTGAAGTTTCTGAGGGTACAAGTACCAATCGTACATGATTTTGTAGTGTGCTTCTCTGAGATACATTGAGCGGTTGAATTTCACTATATCTCTGCCCAGATGTTCCCAATGCTTATCCTCCAATGGAGCATCTACGAGAGCGTCCCAAAAGCGTTTAAAACGCGGTGCCTTTCTGGGACTCGTCGCTTGTATGAGAGCGTACAGATAGGAGATACATCCCTTGGAAGAGGACCCCGAGTGAGCAAACCTCTCGATAGGGAGCAACTCCCTGGTGGCGGCCAGCCGCACCAGGGGCCGCTGCACCCAGTGTTTCAGCTGCAAGTAGTGGTATTCTTCTTTGTCATTCAATGCAAATTGCTTCTTGCACTCTTGAAAAGAGATGAGTTCTCCTCTTTCAAACAAGTGAGAGATCATGAGGCAACCGCCCTCCCTCCAAGCCTCAAAGGGACCCTCTTGTAGTGCGGGGGGAAAGGCAGCATTGAAATGTATAGGCGTATGAGGGGAGGGAAAGGTCGTAAGGTGCAGTCTGTTAGTGAGGGTATCCCAGACTTTTAGTGTGGTGGACGTAGGCGTGCTTATGTAGGCATTGAGAGGTCTTTCTTGCTTTGGCTTCCATAGAAGATCCCAAATAGTACGCCCTGTTATCTGCCTGTCTATATGCAGCCAATGCTTCTCCGAAGCCCGCAGCGACCATTCCGTAATTACCCGCATTTGCGCCGCTCGATAATAGGACTGAAAGTCCGGTAGTGCTAGACCATCTTCTTTACGCGGTCTAGTAAGCAAATTATAGGGAAGTCGTGCCCTTTTCCCTTGCCAAATAAATGTGGTCAGCATATGCCGCAGCTCCCTAAATAGGCCTCCCTCCACTGGGATAGGCAAACCCTGAAAAAGATAGAGTAAGCGAGGGAGAACATTCATCTTAATGGCATTAATCCTGCCCAACCAGGTGATGTAAGCCCCTCTCCATTTTCCCAGATTCGTCTTTAGTTGTCTCAGAAGGGGGGGGAAGTTAGCTTTGTATAGATCCTGTATTCGAGGAGTAAGCTTAACACCCAAGTAAGTGATCTCCTTGATGGTGCAGCGGAATGGTGACACCTCTTCCACCCCTCGCCAATCATCTTTAGGTATTGTTAAATTTAGTAGGAAGGATTTGGACCGGTTGATCCTGAATCCCGCCACCCTTTCAAACGCCTCTAGCTCTGCATGGATGGCCGGAAGAGAGACAAGAGGGTCCGACACTGGAAGAAGCACGTCATCGGCGAATAGCGATATCTTGTGGTCGTCCGTGCCAAAACGTATACCATGGATCTCTTGGTTTCCTCTGATCCTATGTGCCAGGGGTTCTATGCTCAAGGCAAAAAGGAGGTGGGACAAGGGGCAGCCTTGTCTCGTCCCGCGAGCCAGGCGAAAAGGGGAAGAAGCAACTCCGTTGACAAGGACCCGAGAGCTGGGGGAATGATAGTTAGAGCGAATCATCCCTATAAAAGTTTCGTTAAAGCCAAAGCGCTGAAGCACTTTAAATAAGAAGGGCCATTCCACGCGATCAAAGGCTTTCTCCGCATCAAGCGAGAGAAGCGCTGTTGGGATGTTTTTTTTGCGGGCCTTTTCAATGATATGGATGATGCGCCGCAAGTTATCATGGGTTTGACGCCCCTTAATAAATCCAGACTGGTCTGGATCTATGAGACCAGGGAGGATGGATTCGAGACGAGTGGCCAGGATTTTAGAGTAAATTTTTGCATCTAGGTTTAGAAGAGCAATCGGGCGGTAAGAAGAGCATGCGGAGGGATCCTTACCAGGTTTAGGAAGCACTGCCACAATTGCTTCGCCCATGGAAGGAGTGACCTGTTGCGTAGAGGCGATGATGTTAAATAGTATTGTTAGGAAGGGAACGAGCTCCGGCGCGAAAGTACGGTAGAAGTGGACTGAGAAGCCATCCGGCCCTGGAGCCTTCTGGAGTTTAAGGGAGTCGATTGCTTTCTGTACCTCTTCAGCGGTTATGGGTTTCGCTAACTTTTCATTAGAGCAAGCCCCGACCTGAGGGAGGTCTATGGGGCTCAAGTACCCCGATGGGTCATGCGTCTGAGGTGTAAAGAGTCCTATAAAAATTCTCAAAGGCCCGTGCTTTCCCCTCCTCTGACCTGTGCTCTACACCCTGCTCATCTACTATTAGTTTGATATACTCTTTTTCCTGCTTGGCCCGGAGTTGGCGCGCCAACAAGGATCCCACTTTATTCCCGCCCTCATAACCCCTAGATTGTAGGCGTAGGATGGATTTCTCCGCCCTGTTGGTGTAGATGGCCTGCAGTTTCCCTTTTAGAGCCGTGACCTTCCGTAGTGCCGGAGCCGAGGGGCTATCCTTGTGGGCCTGCTCTGCAGCTGTTAATTTCCGTTCTAATTGAAGGCGCTCTGCACATTGTTGAGAGCGTAAAGTAGTGGCCAGTTCGATGCACTTGCCTCGGACAACTGCCTTAAGAGCGTCCCAGGTAGTTGCATGAGAAGTAGCCTCAGGGTCGTTCAGCTCTAGAAATTCTTTGATGGCCCTTCTGAGGTCATCACGTAGAAGTCTATCCCTGCACAGGAAATTGGGGAAATACCATCGAGCATGTGCTGGACGCGGGTTTGGCCAGGTGATTGTCAACTCCAGGGGGGCGTGGTCCGATAGGCAGATCGGATGGAACTGAGTTTGCAGTACGGATGGGAGCAAGACTGGCTCATGAAAATGTGATCGATATGGGAATATGTTCTATGTGAGTGAGAGAAGAACGAGTAGTCTCGCGTCGTGGGGTTGACCTCCCTCCATACATCTACCAACCCCATGCGCTGAAGCTGTGAATGCAGCGCCTTTCCAAACGCCCCTCCTGGAGCCCTGTGTGAGTGTGTCGTATCCATACCCAGATCCCAGACTAGATTGAAATCCCCCAAGAGCACTATGTCCCCCTGGGCAAAGTTCTCCAGAGACATAAGGAAGGAGAGGATGAAATCTTGTTGACCTGTGTTGGGAGCGTATAGAACTGCGAACGTGCTTTGGCGGCCTCTAAGGTCCCCCCGAACCATAAGGAACCTCCCGCTTTTGGCTGTTTTAGTGTCCTGGACTTGAAAGGGGACCCCTGCGTGAAACAACAATGCCACCCCGTTTTGTTTCGAGGAGTGTGAAGATCGAAATATGAGGGGATAAGCTCTATGGCGTAGCCGGGACTCGTCTGACTTTTTGAGGTGCGTCTCCTGCAGAGCTGCTATTTGGACATTGTGGTCATGCAGGTACTTCCAGAAGCGTTGACGCTTGTTAGGGGAATTCAATCCCCGAGCGTTCCATGTAAGCACTCTAACCGCCATCTGTACCTAGAAGAGGATGCTGCCCTTTCGGCGTAGGATTCCTCTGAAAAAGCCCCAATTGACCCCCCATCCCCCCGCCCTCGCCCACAAACCATAGAAAAAGAAAGGAACCATGACATCTAACTGAAAAAACCCAAACAAATACTTAACATGAGTGCATAGAGTCCCCCTCCTAGAGGGAAACCCCTGTACCAGAATACACTCGAGGAACATGACCATTACCATTCCCCCAGCCCTTATCATAGCAAAGATCAAGGCATATGTTGCATTAAGAAAGAAAAAGAGAGCCCCCTTTCCCCAACGGAAGAACAAGTAACGCTGAATTTCAAACCCTTGCAGCGGATGCGGTTATCAAAATACCCCAAATGCAACTCAAACGGTTAGCCGTGTACCAGACCTCGGCCGTCAACACCCTTCACCCTGAGCCCCCCCCACCACCGTGTAGATAATACTGTCCCCCCGACCTGCTACTGCCGATACAGTGTTCTCTCATGGTGTCCATGTCAAGCGCTGGGATCAGAGCATCACGTAGCGCCTGGGCACCCCGGCCCCAACCTGGTACGGAAGATGCAAGTCCTCTGCCCCATCCAGCTCTCCAAATCTTCGGCAGGAGGATCCCTTTGGGTGGGAAGGAGGGGAAAGGGGGTGTACCCCCCACAGCTTTACAACAAGATCAGGCAAAAAGACAACCGAGCGGTTGCACTTCTAATGATGCCTCAGTCTGGTGATTTCTTGTTTCTCCTGCCCATTTGATGCCATTGCCCCCCATTGCGTCGCTCAGGTTGACCCCTCCCGTTCGGGTCCGGTAAGGAAGAGGAGAGTTCCACTCCTAGCAGATCGGCTGCCTCCGAAAGTTCCACAAAGTGGTGCTGTTTGTTATTCCATTGGAAAGAGATCCCAAAGGGGTATGTCCATCTGTACCTAACTTTCTTCTCCCGCAGATGTTCGGTGATTGGGCGGAACTGTTGGCGTCTCATGAGAGTGGCCTGCGCTACATCTTGATAAAACGAGCATGTGGCATTTTGGAAGGTGAGCGTGTCGGTGACCCTTGCCCTCTGCAAGACCATCTCCTTGACCTTGAAAGAACTGAACTTTGCCAGGACATCTCTTGGGCGTCGACCTTCCCCCGGCAGGCGCGGGCCAACTCTATGCACTCTCTCCAACTGGACTTCAGGGCCGTCTTCACCTAGGGCTGAAGAGAAGAGTCCCACCATGAATGCTTCCAGATCCGGGCCTTCGCAATCCTCCACCAGGCCTCGGACTCTTATGTTGTCGCGGCGAGATCGATTTTCCAAATCTTCGCACTTGAGTAGTGAATCACGGAGTTGGCCACGCAAGTCAGCAGTTCCTTCTTCCAGGATCTTAATCTTGTCGGACACCTCCCGTTGTTGCACCTCAAGATCGAGGGTACGCGTGCCCACCGAGTCAACATCTGTTTGAACAGCCACCAGTTTCTCTCGTACCTCAGCACGGAAAGTTTCGAAGGAGGCCTCCATCTCAGCCTTGATATCCGCTCGTAGCTCTGATCGCAGCTCCTGTTTGAACTCGCGAAGAGAGGACATGAGGTCGTCTCGGGTCAGCGCCATATTCGCCGGTCTTACCGTCGCCTCGTCCTCGACCGCCCCCGCTCCGCCCGACGTGAAGTAGTTGGAGACCTTATTATTGGGGGTCTTTTTGGGTGGCATATGTGGACCCTCCCCTCGGTCAGCTCTCGGCCGCCTCTTCAAATGCGTGGAACCAGTGCGCCTCTGTTATCTTCGTGTGGGGACCCCTTCGCTGACCCTGCCATCTCAAATGTGTGGGCCCTTGATATCCGCCAGTGGGGCCCCCGTCGCTCACTCCTCCACTCCCGGGACCACACTGCTCTTCTCTTCCAGACGCCCGGCCAGTTCAGGCTCACCCGTCCCTCCCGGCAGCCAGCGAGAGACAACCGGCTCAATGATGGTGCCAATCAGCCTCCGCCTCGGCCCACTCCCGTGAGTCTCCCTACGGGGCAGGTATCTTCCCCTTTCAGGCGCCACGTGGGGGCTACAAGCCTGTAAATGGAGATTCCTTGGCAGCCATGTTGGGGTCAGGCACCGCTCTGCTGTGCTTCCTCAGTGCAGGACTCCAGCCCCCTGCCGATACGCTCCTCACCTCTGCGCTTGACCCCTTATTGCTGAAGCCCTAAAAGGAGAGAGGCATGCTGCTCCTCCGCGCACACCCTCGGGGCCCCTGCAACAACAGAGGGGGTCGAAGACTCACTCAGCGCTTAGCAGGGCCGCTTCAGCAACGCTCGTCATTGAGGTGATCTCGGGGCCGGAGGGGAACTTCATCCCTATTCCGAGGGATCTTCACAGGCAGGGCCAGCTGATCTGGGCGCTCATATTTCCTTCGCCGCATCTGCCCGCCATTATGACGAGCGCTGTGTGGGAGTCGGGTCGGTCCCGCATACAGCCGCTGCCTACCTTCGGGGACAGCAGAGGGGCCGATATACTCGTCCGCGCCCCCCCCCGCGAGTGCCGGTGACAGGAACCTCCGGGGCAAATCCGCGGCAAGGTGATGCGGGGAATCAGCAACCCCGCGCTCTCGGTCCCAGCGCCCGGGCGCCCGCCATTTTCTCTCCGGCGCCGCTGCGCCGCCTTCTCTGCTCCGGGTCTCCTCTGCGCTCACACCGGGACCTCAGACGCACCGAAGCAGCCCCCCGTGGTCAGCGCCTCCACAGCATCGCGGATCCGTGCTTACGACGCCGGTAAGGTGCCTTGATGCCACCAATTCAGCAGGGCCTGGGAAGGAGCCGATCGGAATCACGTCCGATCGGCCATGTTGTTTGGCCACGCCCCCCGTCTCTCATATTTAATTACAACAGCACCATGAGAAATGAGAACACTGCAGGGAGGCAGATACTTTCACTACTATAGAAACATGTTCAAATAAAGTTTAAATGTAGGAAGTTCATTCTTCAGCCATTATTAATCTTCAATGTATTACTCTAATGCAATGTGAAAATAGTTCAGTGTAATTCATTCACTAAAGCGACCTATCGGCAGCATGCTTCTGGACCTGCTTTTGTGCTGTGTGGCTGCTGTTGGTTGATTGTTCACCCACGTCATGAATGTTCGTCACTAGTGCTCATTGCAAACTAAATGACTTCGAGGCGGTCACGGTAAGAAAATATAACCAAGGCGCAGGGAGACAGAATGATCTGCCCAGTATCACACAATTTGGTGCCAACAGAAAGCCAAGATTTCAGACTCAGGCCCCTGTGGCTGAAGTCACCAAGCCTCTGTGTTGAGAGTCCACACTTAAAACAAGGGAGGGGGCCGTGATTAAAAACACACAAGGCAACGTTAATATGCACAGTAGAAAAACGAGTGATACACAAGTGTCCGAGATTGGATCCGTTTCAAGATCTAGTGGCGAATGGAGCTGTACTAGAAAGTCAGCGAATTTCTCGATTCATTCAAAGAGACTGTATGGTGATTATATTAATACAAAAGAGGCTCATTTCAGAGACCGGCAACGGGAAAAGATACTAGTATTTAAGGCCGACAGTGTTAGTGCTGAAATGTTATAGTCCCTGATAAACAGAACAAATTATACAGAACACGAGCAGCCGAGGTCGGCTTAAACAAACAACACACTGAGATCAGCAAAGGGCAGTGTTTAGGCAAACCCTAACAAGCATCTACATTGCGGGAGCGAGCAGCGGCGCCAAACGGATGGCCCCTGCGCGCGCCGCTGCTCGCTCCCGCAAGGTGGATGCCGCCACATGCACGAGTGTGTGGTAAAGAGCTGACCGATTTCTAAAGGTCATCTCCTAGAGCATCGCATGCGCGCTGCCTAGGCGAGACCTAAAAACAGTGCGCTCTGTGCCTCACTGGGGGAATTTAAAATTATGTCAATGTTTCAGGATTAGAAACGCTATGAGCCGTACTGAAAGTAAAATGTCCTCCCTGGAGAACTAAATGAAAGAGATAAAGGGTCGCATGGCAACCACAGAGCGAGGTGTGAGGTACCTGAACAAGTGAACGACAGCAGGCGGAAACACTTTGCAGCCATGGTGACATCATCAAGATACCAGAGATGCGCGAGCTGTGCTTTCGCCTCATGCTCACGTGATGGACCTGTGGTGGAGCACTTGGAAAACGAGCCCAAATCTACTACAACTTGTACTTCTGTTTTTGGATGGTGAACTGGGGCCCGCAGTGTCGGTGCTTCAGTCATACGTTTGCCCACTAGGGGTTCCGCAAGTGGAAGGGCAAGTGTGGCAATTGTATTAGCCGAACTGGCCGATCAGTAATTTAAAAATCGTGAGTCTCCCGCAGAATCTGGTGTGTCGGCATTTATTGGTCAACATGTCTGCCCCAAACAGTCGCCATGTTGGTGAGAGGCACTGTTGTAATGGGCATAGTTCTTTCCCTGGGCTTGGCTGCATCCGGCCCTATGTTCTATCCTTTTGGAATGTTCATGCTGCGTGGTTCCACGAGCGACAGTTGGTGTCGGACAGTTGGAGTTTGGCTGGCGATGGTGGCCGACGCTCCGTTGCTGCCGTTGAAGAGCTTGTTGAAATAAAGCCTATCAACACTCTGTGCCTGTGTCGGTGTCATTACTACAGGCACCTCTTGAGCCCTTGAGATTCAGGCACGCAACTGCAACGTGTGAAGCAAGAGTTGATTACCCATGGAGTTAGGCAACCTCATGGTTTACGCAACACTGTCAGTCCATGAGGGTGGAAAAACCCTGATGTTTACAAATCCTGAGGCTGCCCGCGAATTACCTGTTTCGAAGAAAGGCTGTTTTCGTCAACCCGATTAAGGAAAGAGTGACCCGGGGCTGTGGGGGTGCTTGGTGGTACCATGGAACTGTAGGGGTGCTTGGTGGTACCATGGACCAGTGACTGGCTTGAAACTTGTACTCATTCGAAAGCTAGACCAGGCATAATGCAGTGAACTGTTCCAAATGTTGTGGTGAATGTGGAATACACCAGTTTTCCGTCACCCCAGCCCTCAACACTTTTTGCCTGCGTGGATTACCTGGGTTTACATTGTTAGGAACTGTGTTATGGTTATTGTAATGGTAAATAATTTGAAAAGTTTTGTTCTTTGAGCTTTTGCCACACAAGAAATAAGGTTCTGTCTTTTCAGTGTCAATTGTCTCTGGACATTGAAGTGGAGGTACATGTCATAAAGCCATACCTATGCATATGAGGCTGAGCTGGACAAATGATGGGTGTGCCTCGAAATATGGCAGTGAGCCTCGGAATGTGAAAGTTGAGCCTAGCCATATGTTTGTTAAGCTCGGTCATTTGATGTGTGCAATTGGACCTATGATGTCCATGACCTTGGTATATTATTCTTGTACCAGTGGCTAAACACGGCAGCAGTCTAGTTCATTTATATTTGGGACAAAAAATGTCCTTTATCTGCTTAGGAAATTTTTTCTAACATTATATAACTAGTCTGTTTTTAAGAGAAAGCACTACCCGTGGTTTTATTGGTGTTGAAGGTCAAGTTACACCACTTCCTGTGATATAATCAGGGTCAAAAGTGGGGGGCGTGGCCAGCCAGCCAAACATGGCGGACGCGAGTTGCTAGAGCTGCGTCCTCACAACCCCTAATTATCCTGTTAGCTCCTTGTATCCCCCACCATCCGGGCACACTCACCCGTCATAACAGCGCCTGAGCAGTGGCCGCCCACGATCGTGATCGGAGAAAGGCGGAGGAGGCGTGGAAAGACACAAACGTGATCCCGCAGGGCCTGGCGCCGAGGGGCGCACCGCCGTGCACCTCCAGGAGCGTTTGTGACAGACACAGGGCGTCCAGCTCCCCTGGCCGGCGTGGACGGTGCAGTGGTCGTAGCTGGCGAAGATCGCGGACAACCGCCACCTGAGCGAACCCCCCAGTGATGTCCGCGGGCCGCTGAAACAGCCGCAGGCCCTGCAGCAACCCAGCGATGAGGCGTGTGCGAGCGGCGAACTACCGCGGCCTGTGGTTGCGGCCCACGAGGCATGGGCCTGAGCACACGGATGCGCTGGGGTACCTGGAGGGAGACAGCAAACTGTCTGGCCCCTCCATCTTAAGAGCTCAAGTGCCCCCCTGCTGAAGGGGTATAGTCAGCGCCTACTGTTGGCGAGCGCCTGCTGCGACTGTGCACCGCCGAACAGGCAGGGGAAGGAAATCGTTGAGGCGGCCCCCTGTGGAGAGTGCTGAACATACCGTGGCTGTGTCGCGAAGCCGGGGGGAGCAGTTACTACATGTGCACGGAGGTGAGCGGCCTACCCCACCCTGATTTCCTCCCCACCTGCTAAGACAGCTGCCATAGGAGAGTTACTGGGGGATATTGCTACCTCACCCAGAGGCCGCTGGGCAAGGCGGTGAAATATCGGGCGAACGACTCCGGTAGAGGCCCAGCGGAGACGCGCGCACACCTGAGAAAGTATTGAGTCCTGAAGACGCGGCCCATGTTTAGCGGGCCTGCACTTCCTGAAACGCCGTGCCGTGGGTGAGGCGCTGCCACGCCACCGTACCCCCTCCGGCTCAGACACTGACATGTCCCCCTCTACTGTAAGGGACAGTGAACACCTGATACTGCTGTGCGCCTAGGCCGCCTGAGTGCCACTGCGGCGGGAAAACACCTAAGGTGGCTCAGCGACCCCTGAGGAAGGCACCAGACACACTGGATCTGTGCTATGGAGTCATAGAGTGAGGCAGTTACACGCGTGTCGAAGCGCACAGCCTACCCCTGACTCCCCCCCCCTTCTCCCCACCTGGACTGGTGCTGTGCGTGCGTACCTCACTCACCACTACATCTTGGGCTGCACTGTGACGACCACGCACGACAGTGCAGAAGCAGACCGACACCGCCTGCGCTGGGCCACGTGGCTGACCTGGGCCTTGTCTGCGCAGACAAAGTGAAAACCAGCGCTGCACCTGCCAAGACGCCGACTTGCCCGGAGGCCGGATCGGGCCTAGGCCAACTACTTAAGACGGTGCGGGGCGCACTAACCCCGCAAGGTTCACGCACGAGCGCGAAGAGGCGATACGTTCCTGCACTGCGCTGGTCCACACTGCACTACAGTGAAGAAGGCACAGCAGGAGCGTTCACAGCAAGACTGCCCGCTCCCTACACTGAGACGTCAGCCGACAGATAACATCCAGAGACACCTAAGTGTACGCCCGCAGACCAGCAAGCCTGGCGCTGAGACACGGGGAAGCCAGTCACCAGGGGAGACCTACCTTCCCCCTTTAAAAGAAAGCAGGCTTGATTAGGCCCCACCTGCGTCTACACAAGGCAGAGGCTATAGCCAGAAGATAAAACACGGGCGCGTGGATCGCGCACGCACATCCCGGTAACTGCCAGCCCCAAGCAGCGAGTAGGCAGCTCCCCCACACGACTGGACCTGCGGAGCAAGTAAGGTCGCTACCTTGCTCTGATAGCGCCTACACAGACTGGTGATGAATGCCGACAGCACAGCAATTAGTAATGGGCCGCCTACGCACAAGCACCCAGCAGCCCAATACGCGCACTGGCGAGCTCGGAATCGACAGTGGCGGAGGGCGAAGTAGGCACAGAAATGCCACGTGCAACGCTCGCTGCTAAACTGGACTCTGTTCTGGTAGCAGTGGAGATGATTGGATCGGCGCTGGAACAGACCTGCACCTCGTTGGAGTCCAAAACCGACAGGGTTACCTCGGATTTCACCCTTCTGAAAGCTGACCATCACAAGCTTGGGGACAAGGTGCGCCTCCAGGAACAAACACTTGCGGAGCTCAAACCAATTACACATAGTCACACCTCAGCCCTCCAAGACTTAATAGACCGTGTGCACGACCTAGAAGACAAAGTAGAAGATGCAGTAGGACGCTCGCGCCGCAACAATATCTGCGTCGTGGGACTTCCGGAGGGTGAAGAAGGACGAAGGCCGGAGGACTATGCCGCAGGCACCCTGTCTCCTCACTTTGCGGTCGAGAGAGCACACCGCGTCCCAGCACAAAAACCACTGCCGGGAGCCCGCCCGCGCCCATTCCTGTATAAAGTTCTCAACTATAGGGACAGGGACTCGATCCTCCGTGAAACCCGAAAACTGGCAGACAAAGATCGGAAGCAGCCAAATCATGATCTTTCCGGATTACACGGCGCAGGTCCAATGCCGCAGAAGCGCATATACAGCCGTGAAAAGATAGCTCCGCGACCTTGGTCTAACTTACTCCTTGCTATTCCCTGCTAGGCTCCGTGTGGTGGCAAAAGGATCGACGCGTTTCTTCGATTCACCCGCCGAGGTTTGGGACTGGCTGCAAGAATCGGGAACATTGACGGGACCCAGACCGCCTGTGGAAGAGGAGCCTAGAAGACTCAACAGGAAAAGAAGCCGCCGGGGCAGACACAATGGACACCGCTCAGGACCCACTGCGACTTCCACAGCCCCTGACCTAGCACAGAGGAGGGCGGAAAGGCAAGAGGCACTACAAGTGGCCGCGACGCTGGGAACTGCAACACAAAACTCAGACTGCAACTTGAGCCCAACCAGATCCTCAGACACTGGGGACTCAACGCCATCCAGACTCGAGGACCCTGAAGAGTTCCCACTGCCAGAAGTTACGCCACAAACCGCCAATGACATTATATGACTCTTCCCAAGACCCCCTGTGAACTGTTGAAAACGACCCACGCAAGTACCTGCTGCGCTGGCAAAATGTAGTGTTGCATAATGTTTTACATGTCACTGTTCTTTGCAAGGCGTGGCGCTGCCTTACACACTGCCGCGCACAACACATACCAACCATCACGTTGGGAGGCATGCGCGGCCCACACCCCCTTCCCCCGAGCTACGGATAGGCCGTGGGGATACACAATCACAACACGGCATTAAGGGGCAAACCACTCCCTGCCGCCAATGCACCGCGCAAACCCACGCCACACGTCAGTTTGACAAAGTTCTTAGCTTTAGGTTGGGCAAAACACTTTGGACGAAATCCCACTCGGAATTCGCCCTCATGGTTATACACAGTTTAGTTCACGTATGTACCCTGTTTTTAGCAACACTGAGCTGGAACACATCCCCGCAGGTCGGAAACCGCAACGTTTTGCCCCCCCAACGCCGACCTGGTAAATGTAAAACGGAAACATGGTACAGGTCAACGTAGTCACATGGAACATGCGCGGTATGCACACGCCGTCACGTAGATACTCGATTTATGCCTATCTGCGGCGCAGAGGCACTGACATAGCGCTGCTCCAAGAAACACACATGTCCCAAGTAGAACTGGGGCACCTCCGACACAGATGGAGGGGCCAAATATATGGTACCAGCTACTCAGCACATGCGCAAGGTGCCCTCATCTGGGTGAGAGCAGGGGTTCCGTTTACAAGTGAAGAGGCGCTGACCGACCCCGAAGGCAGATATGCGCTTGTGAGCGGCAGACTCAATGGCCAACCAATCCTCATTGGGTCCATCTATGCCCCAAACGTCAATCAACCCACATTTTTAGAAGGCCTCACAAGAATTCTAGCTGGGTGGAGCGGAGTCCCCTGGCTACTGGGGGGAGACTTCAATTCTGTGCTCAATGTAGACTTGGACAGATCGTTCCCGCCCTTGTCCAAGACTGCAGCAACATCCAATGCACAGGCTCTCACAGACTGGCTGGCACACTGGGCGTTACTAGACATATGGCGCGCCATCAATCCGGAGGCTCGGATCTACTCACACTACTCGGCGGTGCACCACTTGCATGCGCGTCTAGATAGAATAGTGGGATCCCCCACGCTGCTCCCTTTGGTCCACCGTATAGAGTATCTAGGCCGGACGCACTCTGACCACAATCCCCAACAGCTGAAACTTACTTGGGAACCTGAGCGCCCTCCTGCCCCCACGTGGAGACTCCAAACTGCTGCGCTTGAAGACCCACTATTTCGCTCCTCCCCAGGCACAGCGATCATTGAATACTTTGAACTTAACGAAGACACAACAGTGGATGCACTAATAGAATGGGAAGCTTTCAAAGCCACGACAAGAGGACACTGCATGGGCGCGACCTGGAACATACGCAAAACTCTCACCTCTAGCCTAAGCAAAATAGAACTACAGTTACTGCGATACGAGACAGAAGGGGAGGGCGAGGGCAGGGACAGTCACCGCCTAGAGACACTGCGCGCGCAACATGCGGAGTTGATGGAACACCTCAACTGCCATAACTACACTTCGCACACGGCCCGCGCGCATGCCACTGCTGATCGCGCAGGTCGACTCCTAGCCTGGCTGATCCGCCAATAACACGTCCGCACACCTATAGTTGCGCTGCGCGATGACACGGGGCACCTAGTGCACACGCAGAGGGACATCCACACGGCCCTGACGCAACACTATCAACAGCTGTACCAATCCCAAAGTCGCTATGAACCGCACGCCCTCTTGGCTTTTCTAGAGCAGGTGCAACTGCATGAGGCGACGCGGACACATAATGAGATACTGGATGCGCAGATCTCGGCAGAGGACATTAGAGAGGCCATTATTTCCATGGCCACGGGGAAGACTCCGGGACCAGACGGACTCCCGGCAGAATATTACAAGGCGAACCAAGTGTCATTGGTGCCGCGACTATGCGTCCTCTATGCAGCCACTGTAGACGAGGGACGGCTCCCTCCCACGCTATGGGAAGCACACCTGATTTCACTACCCAAGCCCGACAGAGACCCAACAGACATGGGTTCATATCGACCCCTTGCCCTGCTCAACACCAATTACAAAATCTTAGCGAAAATCCTAGCGGACAGGTTAGCACAGGCAGTTCCCACCCTGGTGCATGCGGACCAAAACGGCTTTGTGCCGTCCCGAAACACCTCGCTTAATGTGCGTCGCTTTTTTCGAATCGCAACCTACTCCATATGCGAATGGCCGAGAGCAGGCTGCCTCGTACTTTATCTCGAGAAAGCATTCGATTCTCTCGAATGGAATTACATGTTTGCAACTCTCATAAAATACAAATTAGGTCCCGATTTTATACAGTTGACCCGCCTACTCTATACAAACCCTGTGGTGAGAGTGAAACTGGGACCATACATTTCGGCTGTCATCCAGGTGCGGTGGGGGACGAGACAGGGCTGCCCGTTGTCCCCTCTCCTCTTCGCGTTCGCTATGGAGCCACTGGCGGAGTCGCTACGAGCACAACTACACGATGGCATACTGTTGGGTGATGGCATGCACGTGGTATCACTGTATGCCGACGATCTGTTGATCTACCTAAGAGACATCACTCGAGTGCCAGAGCATCTGGCCCAAATCCTCCGGGAATTCGCGGCTGTATCAGGGTTAAAAGTAAATGTCGCTAAATCTAAACTATGTGCCTTTTAAGGAGGATTGCCGCGACCCAGGCCTAATACTCAATGGTGTGAGAGTGCAGTGGAGCGCTGACACATTCCGCTACCTGGGCATACGTGTGTATCGCCAACCGCTAGACCTCTTTGACGGTAACCTAGGCAGAGTGCTGACGTCTGTGAGATCCCAGATGCAATTCTGGAGTAAACTCCCCCTCGCCGTGGTCGGTAGAGTGGCACTGATCAAAATGGTGGCTCTGCCGAGATTCCTGTACTATTTTGCCAATCTGCCCTTCTATGTCCCCGCCTCCTTTTTCGCCACGCTGGAAAAGATGGCCAGAGACTTTATCTGGGGCCCCAATCGGCACAGGGTGGCGATCAAAAAACTGTATCTACCCATTGACCAGGGAGGCCTGGCAGCGCCTTGCTTCGAGCACTACTACCTGGCAGCCCAACTTCAATGGATCGCTAGGTGGATGGCAGACCGTCAACGCGACGACACAGCAACCACACGCCCTTCGTACACGCTCTCCCAGGTCCTTGCGCTCCTCCACCCTGGCACGCGGGTGCAGCCTCCTGAACCCCGGTTCCTGAATGTAGCGTACAGGTGCTACCGCAGAAGCCTCTGCTTAACCCGGGACACAACACCCTACGCCCCTGCGCTCCCTCTGGAAGGTGCCCCTGCGGGCCGGGCAACGCTTACAGCTGCCGAACTGCAGCGCTGGCATGACGCGGGGTGCAAACCCTAGGAGATCTCTATCGTGAAGGCTCGCTTATTCCCTACACTACACTAGTGGCCAACAAGGGACTCCCTGCAGGGCAATTCCTCCTGCACCGGTCATTGATGGCTACACTCTCGATGAAATGGGGAGACCTCACAACTGAACCGCAAACGCATCTTACTGTACAATATATACATGTCATGGGACGCGGTAGGCACATGATGCGGTGGTTCATGGCCTCGTGGCGACAGCAGGCAGCGGCAAATTTCGGCCCCCTCCGACACAAATGGGAACACGACCTGTTCCGACAATTCACGGATAAAGAGTGGGAGCGGGCGCTGGCCAGTTCAGTTCAGATCCCCAGGAACGCTAGGGTTAGACAAATCCAATACTACATCACACAAAGAGCGTACCTCACACCAGCCAACATCAACAGATACTTTCACCGTGCCGACTCAGCCTGCCCCAGGTGTGCTACAGTCGACGCAGACTTGGTGCACATGCTCTGGGGCTGCACAAGTCTCAGCGAGTACTGGGAGGGGGTAGCGAACACGCTCCGCACCAGCACTGAGAGAGAGATATCCTTCGACTGGCCAACATATTTACTACTAAAGTTACCTCTAGGTTTCTGGACCTGGGCATGGTGACAGCCAAGAGGCTCATCACAAAAAGATGGAAGTCATCTGACCCCAAGCACATACAGGCATGGAGACGTTCTACACTTGCATGGGCCAGGGCCGAAGGTATAGCGATTAGACGTGAGGAAACTATGGGCCTCAAGAAAATACCTATATCCACGAGTTGGGAAGCGATTCTGGGGGCGCTAGAACAATATGTGGCTCAGCCAGATCAGCCCTTGCAAACACCTGACCCGGTGGAGTGACTCCGCGCATGCGTCCACCACCCTTAAGCCATCCATAGACATTAGACTCGTTGTCCTTAAGCCGTGAACTGGCAATCCGGAACGCACGTGCACCAGACACCAACCACTAAGGCAATAGGCAGGGGCACATTAAACGACACGTATGTACGCAACTACTAAAAGCCATGCGGGTTGTTCCAGCTCTTTTCCAAGTTTTGTGCCCCGCCTCACTTGTTTTATTTCCCCCCTTCTTTTATCGAATGTACAGTATGTCAGATGAACCTAAGCTCAGCTAGATTTAACGCAATACTTACTATGTAATAAACCTGTAGGACAAATAATGTAATGAGACAAATGCGATGTAGCCAGACAATTGTAAGATACAAGATCTGACACATCATCATGTCCGTTGCAGGAACATATGTGTAGTACATTGTTAATGTAAGAAACAGGACAGATTGTTGCTACATGTCGTAGCATAATGTTTCAGCTGCCGGACATGAAACTGCAAAACTTAAAAAATCAATAAAAATTATTTACAAAAAAAAAAATCAGGGTCAAAAGTAATATAAATGCACATGATGTGATGTCACTTGGTAACCAAAGGGCATGTGATGTCACTTCTGCTACCGCTGTAGTTCGATTAAGTCCAGTGCCCGAGGGCCAATAGGAACCTCAATCAAGTGTAATAGAGGAGAATGGCCCTACCCCTGAACCCCTTAATGACTCCCACTAACCATCAGGCTCCCCATAGCCTGGTTTGAGGGGACACTTTTCACCCTCTGCTCATGTTATCAATCTTAGGGGAAAGGTTTAATACTCATCTGGCCAACTCTTTGCACTGGGCGAGGCGAATCAATCAAGTGTGGCACAAATATACTGGGGACAATGATATGCAGAAATCATGTCTTATGTCTAATTACTTGGGGTAATCCTCAATATACCATGTCTCCTCTTCCTTGTTCTCTTTCTTACAAAAAGAGGAATGCTACCTACTTGACAGACCTATCGAAGACCCTGAGAAAGATAAAGAGAAGTATTTTTTCAGGGTTACCTCTCCTCTTCGCTCCTCCAGCCTGCCAATTACTGAGCAAGTCTCCACTCTCATTGCATTATGCAACATCTAAGGAGATATTCAAGGGCACATCCCAATTAATTGCTGTTACATACATGTGAGCGCGCGAGGTATCTAGGTATCCTCATGAGGTCGCGTGTGTGTATGTGGTGGCTTACTGTTTGGCATATTGTTTATTTACGAAGCGGGTAAGTAGAGACGCGCGCTTGTGCATCTCTGTTGCCCCGTTGAAATAACATGTTAGTTGGGAGCTCGTGGGTGGTTATTGCTCAAATATGGGATGCGTGTATATATATGTTGTTATGCCATTAGGGCATTCAACTGTTTACCTGGTCTTCTGCATGTACCTGCAAATTTACTGCTACAGAAATAAAGTGGAAAATTCACTTTACCGCTTTCTGTGTTCCCTGGATATTCGTAATAGTGGCTGCTTATTTTCTCATCACTGGCGACGAGCAGCTGAACCTCGTTCTTTTCAAGTAATTCCTGGATTTTCCGGATTTGCCACGCCAATATCACGCAACGTTATTGGACCTCCTACGAAGAGAAACGTGTAGAGATCGGAGGACACGGGTTCACTTTAGAGATGTTTATTCCCAAGAGGATAAATATAGAAACAGGCAAGCGCCAGGTAACACGGCTTCCACTCCAGGGCACCAACACCAACTGACTGCCCTAGAATGGAACTCCGTTACCAGCGACACATTCTATGGCTCGCTATCTCACGAGCCCATAGAGATAGAACCCCAACAACCAACCATGTGGAATACAAGGTAAGGTATACACCACACATCCCCCCTCTCCGGAAGAAGTAGAAAGGTAGAGGGTATGACCAAGGAGGGAAAAGGAACAGTGAAAAGGAAGGAAACAAAGAAAAAGGAATTTAAAAAAAACATAACCATTACATCAAAGTAACAGTACCCTATGCTAACAACATTCCCCTGAAAAATGTACAATGTCACATAACATATTCCTTAAGCCAACCAGGAAGGACCCTAATTCTCCTCCCGTAGTAGCTGGTGTCTCCACCAGTGTTGGAAGCATCATGAATAGGCTCAACACTATTAAAATTACTAACACTGGAAGGCCCTTCACCACCCCTTAAAGAAGAAGCAGAAACATTAGGAGTTGAGCTAGTGGTGGAAAGGCTAGACTCCATTGCCTCCTCCCCCTGAGAGGCGGAGATACCTGAAGTCAGCCAACCATCAGAACCCAAATGTGATTGTATAGCACTATTATTAAAATAGTCTTCAACCCACTCAAAATTGGATGGATGAAGCGACTCTTGAGTGCCCTCCACCGACTGATGATTGTTATCAAGAGCAACATTCTTGAGATTCCACACCCTACCATCCTTGACTCTAATGGAATTGCGTAGGACCTCATCCACTTGTTGCGGTGTCTCAAATTGGCTTTCACCTTTCGGAACCTTAAATGGTTTTTGATGCGAACCCAATCACCCACCATAACTTGAACATGCTTTGTGCCATGAGAACCATCGTAATACTCTTTACTTTTCTTGTGAACAGACTCTAAATTCCTTTTTACATCAGAAGAGGACCAATGCTGTACTCTCCCTTCTAAAAGCCACCCTGGGCTAAACTTACATCTTGGTGTCCTCCCTCTCATCATGACGAAAGGAGATAACCCTGTGGTGGTTTGTGTCGTAACTCTGTAAGCCCAAACTGCTTTCTGTACTTCTAATTTCCAGTCCAACCTTTTATTCATGGCTGCCTGAATGACTCCTTTAATCACTCTGTTGAAGCGCTCAACCGTGCCATTCCCACTAGGATTGTACAATGAAGTGGTTTTATGTTTGATACCGCACCTCTCAAAATATTCTTTCGCCTTTTTCGACACAAACTGTACACCATTGTCACTTAAAACGCATACAGGCAGACCTTCTTGCACAAAAACGTTGTCCAAAAACTGTAGTACAACCTGTGTGTCTACTCTATCCACAACCTTAACAATAGGCCACTTAGTGAAAAGGTCAATAGCTACAATTCCATACTCTTTTAAATCCCCTACAGGCCCAAAAATGTCAACCGCAATAGTCTCCCAAGGAAGACTGGGAATTAACCCCTCACTCATTGGGGGTCTCAAAGTTTTAAAAGATTTATCCGCAGAACAGCATACAGAACATCCTTTCACGAACTTCTCGGCATCACTATCAACCCCTGGCCACCAAAAGGTACCTTTAACCATCATTTTTGTCCTGACGATCCCAAAGTGGCCCTCATGGCAAAGTTGTAACACCTTGTTGCGTAAACTTTTCGGTGGAATAATCCTGTCCCCTCTCAACACCAAATCCCTATCCAGAGACAACTCCATGCGTACGTCCCAGAAAGACTTCAAATCTCCCGTGATGTTGTGTTTCTTCGGCCAACCTCTGCACATGTAACCTGAAACTCTCTCCAATTCAGTGTCCTTAAGTTGCTCATTTGCCCATTCCATTTTCGTGATAGCCGGTGTACCTGAATCATGAATGAAAGCTATACTGAAATCACCCCATGGGTCATCCACACACTCTTCCAAGGGAGTAGGTAGCCTAGACAAACAATCAGCTACAACGTTGTCTTTACCAGGAACAAATATGATTTTATAAATATACTCTTTCATTCTCATTGAGATTCTGGCTAGCCTGGCAGAAGCTCCTACACTACCCTCTGTGGTGAGAATATGTACTAAAGGTCGATGGTCAGTACGAACAACTACCGGTTTCCCCCATACAAATGCGCGAAAATGCTCTAATGCCCATGCACATGCCAAAGCTTCTCTTTCAATGATTGGGTACCTGCTTTCTGCAGGGGATAAGGCCCTGGACGCAAATAAAATGATTTTCTCCTTACCGTCTCTCCCTTTTTGCGACAGGACAGCACCTAACCCTTTGTCACTTGCATCAGTAGTGAGCATACATTCTAAATTGGGGTCAAAGCTACTCAGAGCATTTACACGTTGTAACTCAGTTTTAATCAAAGCAAATTCTCTCTCACATTCCACTGACCATACAAATTTTACGTTTTTCTTAAGAAGGGAGCGTATGTTGTGAACTTTCCCTGCAAAATTCTGAATAAATTTAGCGCAATACTCCGCCATACCTAGAAAAGATCTAACTTCTTCTTTGGAGACGGGAGCGGGTGATCCAACGATGGTATTTACAAGTGAAGGCTTAGGCTTCACACCATCCTCACTGATAATGTGCCCTAAGTATGAAACACTTCTTTGCGCAAACTTGCATTTGGAGAGTTCCACTGTTAAACCCGCACCTTGTAGTGCTCCCAAAACCCCATCCAGAATAGCGTCGTGTTCCCCTTTTCCACTGGCCGCAATCAAGATGTCATCTTGAAAGAAACACACGCCCTTCATATCTCCAAAAAGTCTGTGCATCAACCGCTGAAACACAGCAGCGGCCGATGCCAGGCCAAACGGCATGCGTGTGAACTGGAAGCACCCAAAGGGCGTAATAAAGGCCGTAAGCTTCCTAGAATCTGGCTCTAGCATGACCTGATGATATGCCGTGGAAAGGTCTATGGTAGAAAACCAAGTTGCTCCCCTTAAAGATGACACCATTTCATTAATTTTGGGCAGTGGAAATCTTTCTATAACAATATTATTATTTAGATGGCGTAAATCCACACACAGACGGATTTTTCCGTTGGGTTTTCGTGCGACCACAACCGGAGAAATCCACTCTGAGGTGTCTATCTCTTCGATGACCCCTCTGGTTAATAAACCCTGTATTTCCATGTTTACTTCCTCTCTTATTAACATAGGGATGGGTCTCACTTTATGCACTTTAGGTTCAGCATCGCTCTTGAGAACAATTCTGTGTTCAAACCCCTTCAGTGCCCCCAAATCCTTTCCAAAAACCCCTGGAAATTTATTAGACAACATCTCACCTAATTTGGTTGTTTCATCCATAATAAGCACTTTTTCATCACTGTTAGGGTCTAGTATGATGTGTAAATTTTTTTGATCTAACCAACCCAATACAGATGGCCCAACCTTAGACACATATAATTTACCCCTGGCTGACCTTCCTTTAAAAAGAAAAGTGAGCCATCTGAAACCCAGCATATCAATTTTTTCTCCAGTGAAACTTACCGGATTCACATCTGTCACATTCAAATGATGCCCAATTTTACCCATAAATTTCGTTTTCCAAATTTCTTCATTCACAATGGTATATGGTGACCCTGAATCAGCGTAAACATTTATTTTGACCCCACCTAAGGATAACTCACATATAGGTTTCCCTTTCATGGAATCATCCCTCACATTTAAAACAAAATTTCCACGAAGACTCTTAATGCAATTCTCCTCTACATCCAAATCCTGTACCGTATCCTGCTCCTCCTCCCACACATATTTCACATTACTCCTTCTGCGGCACATTTTGCTAAAATGGCCAAATAAACCACATATGCCACATTTCTTTTTCAAGGCAGGGCAGAGTTTGCTAAACGCCATATGTTCTTTACTGTCACAACGATAACACCTTCTCTCTTCAGGTTTCCTTTCTCTACCCAAGATTCTTTGTGGTTGGTTCCACCCACGTCCTGCAGATCGCTGCGTCTGATTATTCTCCCAATTGTGTAACTTAAACACACCACTCTGAACTTTTACAGAGTCGGTCTCTGAGTCTTTCACTGCAATGGCGCACCTTCCCGACATTTCTGACTTCCTCATAATTGCTAAAAGGTCTTCAAGAGGTGCATCACCATTAACCCATAAACGGTCTTGTAAAGATGAATTATTATTATGCATGACCAACTGGTCCCGTATCAATTCATCGTGTAGTGCCCCAAACTTGCAGTCAATTGCTAGCTTTTTCAAGTCATCCAGCCATTCATCTACAAGTTCATCCTTATTTTGCTTCCTTTGAAAAAAATGTGTGCCTTGTTACGCCTATGCATACCTTTGGTGCAAAATATTTATCCATGTCTTTCAGCGCACACTCAAAAACATCTATAGTGGTATCAGTAATTTTTGGCATGCGAGTGTACGTTTTAACCCCACTGGTCCTAGAGAATGGAGAAGTATTCTCTTCTTTTGTTCAGGTTTCATAGTACCTGCCTCATCCACAGCACAAATGTAGTTTACGAAATACTCCTTCCACTCTAACCACTTTATACCAGGCTGTGATCCTGTTGCCCAAAAAGGATGTGGAGAACTGATGGTGAAGTTTTGTTGAGCCATGGTTTGCTCCACTCTACTAGCACTTTGATCCCCTTCTCCCATCAGGGAATCAAATCAACAATATAAAAATCGAGGCTCAATCACAAGTGATGAATTCCCGAAACTGCCCGATTTTTTTTTTTTTAAATGGTCGTGTCCCGACTCTCTCACCTGTTTCTGGCCAGCAAACCCATAAAATATGTTTCCGATCGTTGAAATCCCTCGTTGCAAGAGTTAACGCGACTCCGTCACCCTAGGAGCTGTTTTGCCCTTGTGCTTCAAACTTCAATACGAAAGAAAAAAAAACTTTTCCAAAATGGCCGCTACGCAAGGTCACGCAGCGTGCCTTTGCGCGATGACATCACCACGTGTGCAGTGCCATTCCGTATGCCCTTTTGCGTCGACCAGCAACACTCGAACTTGGAATTCCGCCTCCGCTTGAACAACGCGGCCGATGGCGATTCTCAACTGTCATCCAAGTTACAAGGTAACCTTACCGCTTCAGATTACCTGAATAGCTCTTCCCGTTGTGAAGGAAAGGTCGCTGACTTCCAGGGATACTTGCACTTCTCCGTCCCTTAGATCCGAAGTCTTCGCTGACTTCCAGGGATTCTTGCACTTCTCTGTCCCTTGATCCGAAGTCCTTAGAATGGCTTTTTTTTTTTCTTTCCGTAATAATAATTAAAAAAAAACTGTGTCTTGAAGAGGTTCCGTCCCTAGCTCGTCGCCAATTGTAGAGATCGGAGGACACGGGTTCACTTTAGAGATGTTTATTCCCAAGAGGATAAATATAGAAACAGGCAAGCGCCAGGTAACACGGCTTCCACTCCAGGGCACCAACACCAACTGACTGCCCTAGAATGGAACTCCGTTACCAGCGACACATTCTATGGCTCGCTATCTCACGAGCCCATAGAGATAGAACCCCAACAACCAACCATGTGGAATACAAGGTAAGGTATACACCACAAAACGTCTCCTTGTTTGTTTGTTTTTTCCACGCAGCATGTCACCGGAAGCATTCTTAATTAATTTACTATTGGGTGTTTGCTGCCGTCCTTCCATGGTGACGTCTGAAGTGTGTTTTAACCCTTACAGCACCTCGCTGGTTCACGGAGGTTGCTGCATCGAAGGAGTGTTTTGTTAATGCCTCATTTGGTTTACAGAAGTGATTGAGGCAGCGTTTTTGCCAATTATCCGTTTCTTCTTTTAAGCTGTTGATCCCGGGGGAGTGCTTCAGTTAATTTCAACGGCATCGATGACTCACCACTCGTCCATCGTAAATCGTGCGTCTTTTAACATGTCATTATACGTTAGGGTAACATTTTGTATTTTCTTTAACTTTGTGACGTTTATTCTTGAAGTGAACTGCATCTAGTCATTGTATACACTTAATCACAGTAATACACAAACTATTTAGGTCTCATAAGACTACAGTGATTACTTTTATTATTTTAAATTGTTGCATTTTTACTTTTAAATATATTACCATGTCAGGAATTGTACCACCCCCATCCTTCTTATCAATCCCTGGTGAACCACCTATGGCTTGGGATATAAGGGAACCTGTATTTTTAGCCTATCTTGAGGTACTTGAAGGGGAAGAGTGTGAACCTGAAAGGAAATTGGCTCTTTTGAAACATTGTTTAGGTGGTATGGGTTTAAAAGAATTAAAAAATCTTCCAGCTTTAATCAACCCTGGAAATATTAATGCGTATCAATAAGCAGCTAAACAATTAAGCTTAAGGTATGGTAAGAAAACCAATATTGTTATGGAGAGATTTATATTCTACCCTAGGAAACAGCAAATGAATCCATTGACGATTATGTTTCATCGTTAAGATCTCTTGCTGTTACATGTGACTTTGAACACATTTCTTATGAGCAAGTAATAAGGGACCAAATATTAATGAGAACTAATAACAAGAAAATTCAAGAAAGGTTATGGACTACGTCTGATATGTCTCTTAATGCTGCTATTGATATTGCTAAAGCAATTGAACACTCTGAGAAAATTGTACAAGAAATAAGAGGCACAGAGAAATGTGAGGTACAAGTTGTTCCCAAAGACTCTGATAATAACAAAAAAAAATGTTCTTTCCAGGTTTGGTAATATTCAAAGAAATGACAAATTCAAAGATCAAAGACAAGACAATAAAAGAGGTCTTTATTTATGCTATAGATGTGGTAGCAGTGGGCATCTAGGAAATTCCAGAAATTGTCCAGCTATTGAGAGGTCTTGCCTTAAATGTGGGAAGAAAGGACATTTCAGCAGAGTATGTAGATCAATTCCCAAGAGAGTAAATTTTGTGCATTTCTCTGATGATTGTGATACTTCCTATGAGTATGATGGACAAGATGTAAATACTGTATTGAATTTAGGTGAGAGTGGTAACAAGTTTCCTTCTTGCCATGTCACTATTAATGGTGTGAGCACACAGGTACCGGTGGATTCATGTGCTTGGTATACTATTTTGTCCCATGATGTGGTCAACAAAAATTGGCCTAATGTAGAATTAAGTAACCCAGATATTAGTCCTTGTGGATATACCGGCCACAAAATTGATTTAGTTGGCTATTTTTGGGCCAATCTAGTTTTTTCTGGCCGTTCCACATAATGTAAAGTTTACGTATCCAAGAAGGGGCAATCTCTTTTGGGTTGGCCACATCAAGAAGAAATGGGAATAAAAATAGACCCTAATGCTATTCCTCAAGTATTTACTATAGGAATTTTTCCCACCAGTACAAATGATTCCACCAAAGTCACACAAGAATTAAAAGAATTATTTCCTAAAATGTTCACTGACAAGTTGGGAACTTATCAAGGATTTAAACATTCCATCAGAGTCATGGAGGGTGCTATTCCTGTGCGTCATAAAGTAAGAAATGTTCACATTTCTTACAGGAACAAACTCAAAGACATGTTGCAAGATTTATGTAGCAAAAATATTATTGAACCTGTAGAATCATCACCATGGGTTTCTCCCATCGTGATTTCGGTCAAACATTCTGGGGAATTGAGATTATGTGTGGACTTGCGCAGTTTAAATAGTGCCATTTGGGTAGATGCCCATCCTCTTCCAAATTTACATGAAATGGTTACAACTCTAGCAGGTGCCAATGTTTTTTCATGCTTAGACCTCGCTAGCGCATACCACCAAGTCGTTTTAGATGATGAATCTAGGAACTTTACTACATTCATCACACCTGAAGGATTATTTAGGTTTTGTAGAATGCCTTTTGGGCTCGCAAGTGCAGCTTCAGTGTTCCAGAGACTTATGAAGGAAACATTGGAGGGTTTATCTGGAGCTGTTGGGTTCCAAGATGACATTCTAGTATTTGGTAAAGACTACGAGGAACATGATCACAATCTCAAGAAGGTTGTTTTCGCATTGTCATCAAAAGGTCTTACTTTACGCGCTGACAAGTGCAGATTAAAAAAATTGGAAGTAGAGTATCTTGGGCACAATATTAGTGGGGAAGGCATTAAACCCAAGAAGAGTCATGTTGAGAGTATCCTAAACGCACCCACCCCTAGCTCAAAAGAACAATTAGTGGCGTTTCTTGGTTTAACTGAGTTCTATGCAAAATGTATCTCAAATTATGCTTCTAAAGTGGACCCTTTCAGGTGTCTGTTGAAGAAAAATGCTGTTTTCAAATGGACTCAAGAGATGAGTGATACCTTTTCTCTGTTGAAAGAATGTGTAATTAATGCTCCCTGTTTAAAACCTTTTGTGATTGGTAAACAAAGTATTGTGATGGTTGATGCTAGCAATAGTGGTTTGGGTGGTGTACTTATCCAGAAAGACAATGGCAGGGAATGGATAGTTGCCTATGCATCCAGAGCTTTGCGTGATGCAGAGAAAAATTATTCTGTAATAGAAAAGGAACTTTTAGCTTGTGTTTGGGGTGCTGAACATTTTAGGACTTTCTTATGGGGCACCAAGTTTATCATAAAAACAGACCACAAACCGCTAGTATGCATGATGGCACCAGGAGGAGGTCGCACAATGTCTGCTAGGTTGGCACGGTTGGCTTCTAGATTGCAGAATTTCCGTTACCAATTGGAGTATGTGAATGGGAAAAACAACGTACATGCTGATTGCATGTCAAGGTTGCCATTAGCCACAAATTGTTCTGAGAAAGATGACAAAGTTGATTGTGAAGTAGCATTTACATACAAGGATATTAATCTGTTTGGCAGTTCCTGTCCTATTGTTCAAGAGGATAAATGGCTGGTCAAAATGGAGAAAGTCATCGAATTAAAAAATGTTGCAGATTATATTCTTAAAGTATGGCCAGAACAAAGAAAAATAAAAAATGATTTGGCTGGGTTTTTTAAAGTTCGCGAGGAGTTAGCGATTGAAAATGGTATAGTTGTAAGGGGGGATAAATTTATTCCTCCATTTAGCCTAAGGAATTCTATTATTTCTTTAGCACATGAAGGACATTTAGGAATTTCCAGTACCAGAAGAAAGGTTAAAAAGTGTTTTTGGTGGCCAGGAATTGATTCTTGCATTGAACAGCAGGCAAGGTTGTGCCAACAATGTGCAATGAGGGACAAATCTGCAAAAGCTTTGTGTGCTGAACCGCAGCCAGTTCAGTTTCCTGATGGTCCATGGCGGAAATTAGGTCTTGATATTATTGGACCATTTGCTGTTTTGCCTAAACATGAGTCATATGCATTGGTTCTCATTGACTATTACTCCAAGTGGCACGAGGTCAAAATGGTGAAAGATGTAACTTCCGGAGGTTGTTGTAGAATTTTTGGACAGTGTATTTTGCAGGGAGGGTATCCCTCAAGAGTTGGTTACCGACAATGGACCACAATTTGTCAGCCGATTTTTTGAGGATTATCTTTCTAATTGTGGTGTGTCACATAAGAGAATAGCGGTGTTCCATCCTGAGGCCAATGGTCAGGTGGAACGCTTTAATAGAGTTGTCAAGGAAGCTGTCCAATTGGGTGTCAAAGGTGGTATTAAGTGGAAAATCGCATTACACTGTATGCTTCTGGCTTATAGAACAGCTCCTAATGCTATCACTTCAGTCAGCCCCTTTGAACTACTTAGGGGACGTAAACCTGGGTCCAAATTAGTACCATGGTGGTTAAGGAACAAGCGTAGTACAACAGTTGACGATTTTGAGCTGGATTTCAAGGAAATTAGATGCAAAATGGAGGATTACAAATCTAAAATGAAGCAAGACATGAGTATCAAGAGGGGCCCCGTTAGCAACCAAAAAGTAAATGTTGGTGATGTTGTGCGCATAAAGAAATCCAAAGCAGATGGGAAGGGGAAGAGTATTTGGTCGGACCCCATCCGTGTCATACAAATTTTTAGGAATGCTGTTCGTGTTGAGGGGGGCAGCGTATGGAACCTTAACAGAGTGTCTTTGTTTAAAGGTAATACTTCAAGTTGTGATTTTTCTGAAAGTAATGTATTTTTGGATGTAACTAAACCTAATCAAAATGTGAGTATGGAACGCATTCATGTTGGTGATATTACAATGCAAAAAATTGATAGGATAAGACGTTCTCCTGCTAAGTTTGCAGACTATGTTCTTAGTTAAAAAAAAAAATAATTTAGAGGGGAGGGTGTGTTATATACACGCGAGCGCGCGAGGTATCTAGGTATCCTCGTCCGGTCACGTGTATGTAGTGGCTTACGGTTTGGCATATTGTTTATTTACGAAGAGGGGTAAGTAGAGACGCGAGCTTGTGCGTCTCTGTTGCCCATTGAAATAACATGTTAGTTGGGAGCTCGTGGGTGGTTAGTGCTCAAATATGTGATGCGTGTATATATATGATGTCGTTATGCCGTTAGGGCATTCAACTGTTTACCTGGACTTCTGCATGTACCTACATATTTACTGCTACAGAAATAAAGTGGAAAATTCACTTTACCGCTTCTTGTGTTCCCAGGATATTCGTACTAGTGGCTGCTTATTTTCTCAACAATTGCCTACCTGCCCTGTAAGTAGGATGGGAAGCCTGGAATGGAACAATGAAGAGGGGACCAGGCATAATAAGTATTACCCTAGTAAGCTAGAAATTACTGCTATGTCTTCAGTACCTTGATCATTCCTTACAAAGTGAGGAAATATGACAGTAACAGAAGATGTAGGTGAGGCATGCCCCAAGCCAAAGATGCACCAACAACCTCTCTTAAGCAAGATATTTGAACAAAATAAGCAATGAAACCAAGCGCAGGATTCCGTAACAGCCAACACAGCCCAGCGCTCTACCAAAGCAGCTTCATCATCCACCAGAGAGCAATACAGGAAACCAAGCAAGGCCCAACCATCAGTAAGAGAAACAGCCACCTGAACAGAAGCCTGGGATACAGGACACTGAACACGGTTGCATACATCAGCAACAGCCAGCTACCTGCCAAGAAGGCCACCCTGGCCTAAACAGAAGCACAGTGCCCTGGAAATGGCAAGACATTCCATGGACAAGCATCTTTTGCAGGATAATGGACAACACCAGCTGCAAAAGGCCAGCAAGATCAAACCAGGGAACGAGGGCGAGCAGATGTGCAAAAGAAAAACACAAAGATGAGAAGGACGAACTAATCTGTGTTTTGGACATCAACAGGAACACGATTAGCAACCACTGGATTAGAATGAGGAAAAGATGTTCGTGTTTGCAAGGCGGCAACATCATACATCTAGAAAACTGACAAGCCATCTAGGCTTAACCCATGTCATAGAAGTGTGACAGATCCAAAGTTTAATCCCAGATGCCAAATAAACAGAGGTCAGACCCACGGATCCAAAACTTAATCCCAGATGCCCACTAAACAGAGAACAGACCCAAAGCTTAATCCCAGATGCCAACTAAACAGAGATCAGAACCACTCCATGAGCCATACAAGACACCAGCAGCAAATTGAAAAGCACCTTGGCCCACTGGAGCATAGAAAAAGGACAAGCGTACTCACACCACAAAACTGACCGAAACATAAAACAGCTGTGCACCAACCTTAGGGAACTTACTACCACAGGCAGGCCAAAAAGTAGCAATGTTACGAGCAAGCTAAAGCATAAAGATATAGGCCATATGAAGTTGACAGCTACACCAGACCAAGCATGAGAATAGGCACCTGGAAGGAAGCGCATGAATGAGCCTAGGCAAACAGATGGCCCAAAGCCCCTTAGCAATGTTTTTGCCTATGAACGACTTGTTGCCCACTCCTGAGCAACAAGCCGTTCCTATTACTGCGAGATATGTCCAAGAAGAGACAAAAAATTAAGCACCCTGAGCCTCCTGTTATGGGGTGCAAGGTTTGCTCCAATGAGCACAGGCAAGTGGAGTGAAGAGGATGGTAAAAGAAAAAAGGTTGAGTGAACAAAGACAGGGGTCTCATAGGTCCTTCAGGAAGACAGCATGGCCTTCTTTGTAAGGATAAGAACAGGAGACATGGTGATAATATTCATGAGGCAGTATTCCTTCTGCAAATGTTTGCTGTAAGCTAAAAATACAGACAGTGCAAAGGACAGCAGACCTCTGTCACTGATTTCTCTCTCTTGCAACCCCGTACCATAAAGGGGCAGAAGTCGCAATGTCCACCAAGAATGGCGCATTTTGATATCTGTGGGAGCACAAGGCAGTCTTTGGGGCCTCGCTCTACTCACCCAGATGCCCATATGGAGCTGCCACTAATAGAGTGACAGCTGTCCTCCAAGGAAGCTTCCACTCTGATTCCTTACCCCGTGACTGACGAGTGGTTGGTAACCTGTCAATTCCACTTCTCAGCCTGTTGGAAGATATGGGGGGATCCCTCCCTTTGCCACCACCATTCCCTTTCAGTTCACAACAAGACATCATGTATGCAAATCACAATAATATTTGAAACTTGCAATGTACTTTGATACACTGTGATTTTCCACTCACCAAGGCTCATATTATGAGTGGCCGCCGTTTTCCAATATCCTGCGCAAACACCTATTTGCGTAAGGGGTCATAATTCCAAGTTCTGCTGAATTTCCACACCAAGTGCAATGAAGTCCTTACTCTGTTACATTTCGGCTGTTCAAACCACCCAGAATTTAACATGGAAAAGAAGCACTTCTTTACTGTGATATGCGGATCTCCGGATGTTATTCCCCAAATATTCAGCCTAGGCACAGTTTATCACACCAGATACATTCTGCATCCTTTGGAGCCGGATTTCTCAAGAGGAAATGCATTTGGTACCTCAGGCACAAGATACTTCGCAGATTGGTTGCGCGTAACTGAAGTCAATGTATGGAGGCTTTTCATACCAACCATTTTACAGTAATTTAAGCAACTGAAGTCAGTGTATGGAGGCCATTTTACAACAATCTGAGCACGCGCCACATCCAGGGATAAGAACGACTGTTGGAGCTCACCTTGGCTGTGTGTTCCAAATATTTGCCGGAAAAGAAAACTGCTTGTTGCTATAGATTCATGCAGTTATTGATTTAAAAATAGCAAAACTCGTCTCGCTTGACGTATAAGCAGCGGCAGAGCCTTAATGACTCGGAAACTCCTGTACTGCAGACAGGTTTAAATTAGTATTATTGGGACAGTTTTACCTTTCTATTCTAATTTCTATCAGCCAGAGGAAAGCTCTACAACTGAACTGATGATGCGGGTCAGGCTGATTATTAAGAACATGGTGAGAAGCGCGGGGAAGGCTGCCAGACGCCTGGCCCCAGGCTAGCAGCAATCAGCGCGGTAGCATCAGGGAGCGGAAGTGTTCAGCCCACGGGGAGCCGGCGCGAGGCCCGCTTCCCACATCTCGCGAGCTCATTAGTCTTTGGCAGAATGAGTGCAGGGAGTCGTCCGCGCAAGCTGTCAGATTTCCTGCCATCGCCTATGGAGTCGGAAGACAGATATGAAAGGGTCTAGGAGGCAGCGATGGTGGATTTTAAAACTGATATCGGAAATAGAGTGATCTGTGACAAGGTCAAAATTCAGGACAGAAATCTGGGACAAAAGGTACGTTTTCGTTTTCAGACACATCAGAGGAGGTCGTACAATAGTGTATAAGTAAGTAAATAGACAACCAACATAAGTACACTTCAAAACAAGTTTATATTAAGTTGAGACAATTGTGCACCTCACCGTTTTGGTATGTGCACAGCTTTGAGCAACTGTGCAGGTCTTTTTGTGGTATTTCATATGATATTTTGTTTACAGTTTGGGGTTCCTTTGAAGTGTTGTCCCACCCGCACTGCAGGGGATGCAGGGGCCTTCAGCCTTCATTACACTCCTTCACCAAAGACCTCCCTCTGCACAGATTCCCTCACTTTCAACCTCCCATGGTGCCCCTCATCTCTATATAGACCCTCGCTCATGTGTATGTCATTTATTTTACAGTGCTGCTCAGCCCAAAGTAGGGTGTTGAGCGCTTTAGCTCACACACTTATTGTTCAGAGACAATGACTCATGTAAGTATGTAAATCAAAATACAGGAAATGTTACTTAAGAGAAGGAGGGCTACAAGGGTTTATGTGGCACATGCGGCAAATCCAAAATCATGCGAAAACTGTTGAAGCCACACAATCGCATAATTTCAGTGACCCCGAAATACAAACTGAGGATATAACACATAACATAGTGGTTGGGGTTGTCGTTACAATTATTATACAAATGAATACTTTGCTCTGCATGTTACACTTTGTGCTTCACAAGAGGCGCATTATGCCACTATGCTTCTTTATGATGAGTCAAAACCATGATTAGTGAAAATTCAGATCTCTCCAAGAGATACATTAATCACCAGAGTTAAATAGACATTTTTGTTATGGCCCGAAAATTGCAGGTGCGCAAAGCACTCAGAAGTCTTTGCCTTTCATCCTGTCGGATATTTAAAAATGTAGCTTAGTCCTCCAGCACGGCTCCTCCACAAAAGCAGCATGCTGTGCCCTAGGACTATGCAGAGGACGGCAGGCCACATGTTGTAACTACACAAGGGCCCATTGCAAGGGAGTAGCCAGAAAAATAAAATACCCCCGCTTTATATGGAACTAAATAAAGGAGCAAAGTGAGCTATCCTGGTCTTTCCTTTTGAAGTCTGTGAAAATTGTTCCCCTGATGAAAATTTGCAAAAATAATGCAAAATTATGCTTTTTACAGAAGGAAAGAAACTTGGTCAAAAACTGCATTTACCTATATTGACGTTTGTCTTATATTCTTTCCGTCTTTTCATTTTATTTCTTTCCTTATGTCCTTCTTTCTATCCACCTTTGTTCTCTACTTTCTTCTTTACATCCTCCATTTATTTTTCTTTCCATCTTTCTGTGCATCCTTTCATTTCGTCTCTCATTCTCTGTCTATTCTTTAAATTCATATTTCATTTTCTTTTCATATTTCCATATTCCACATTAACATTCATTTTGTGTTCCTTTTTTTCCATTTGATCATCCTCTTGTCCTTCCTTCAATTGTTAAATCTAAATCTTTCTCTATCTTTCCAACTTTCTTTCATTATTTGCATTCTATTCTTCCTTCACTTTCTCACTCCATTTGCCTTGTGCTTCTTTTTGATTTACCATTATCATAATTTCTCTTTCTGTCGCCGCTTTTGGTTACTTCGGCACCCTCTGCGCCCTCCCTCCCACACACACACAGAGCTGCATCAGAGTGATTATTCTTGCTTTATTTATTTGTTTGTTATTCTGTCCTGTGCTGATCTGCGAGTCACAGATCAAAGTTAGGAAGGGCCATGAAACACTTATCTGACCCCGGGTGCTTCCCCACACCTTTGGCCCATTGTCATTCTTTAGGTGATAATCAGCCACATCAGAATGACAATGGACCTGTACAAATACTGAGCGAGGTCGGGGAGGGGCTGCATCAGCCTCAGAGAAGTGCGAGCTGGCTCCGATTGTCACAGGGGAACAGCACAGCTTGCTGCCATCCCCAAAATTACGGACAAAAGGCGTCCGTGAAAGAAATAATCACGGACAACGGACAAGAGGCCCAAATAACGGGCAGTCCGTGAAATTTACGGACGGTTGGTCACCCTAGAGACAGCAAGCAAACAAAAGTTGTGGACGGACTCAGTCCTGTGGCATTTCAGCTAGACTGAGCTGGACTGAGTTTAGAGTTATCGCTCAAGCCCCCTCGGGCCTGCTTTTCAGTGAAATGATCTGGCTGACCTACCCACCAAGTTGCAGTCCTGCCAAGCACCACGCATCAGGCATTAGACCAGACGTCTTCAATCTATGGGGCGCGACCCCCAGGGGGGCCGTGGAGTCATCAGAAGGGGGTCGCGCATTCATCAGCTTCACGTCTGCTTCGAATCCAAAACATTTCCTCTCTTCGTTTTGGATTAGAAATACTTGCATCTGATTGGAGGACTAGGTAAAATAAGTCAATCATAATGAGGCTATGTCATCAATACCTGCCCTCCAATCAGAGAGACTACAGCATGCATACCAGGAAATGCCCGCAAACTTTGTCCATAAAGATGGACCAGAACCTTTGCAATGCAGCCTGCACTTCGAGGGAGTTCTGCAATATTCCACGCCGTCACTGCTGCCTTCCTTGGCCATCACTGCTTTCACCTCGTGTCCTGCTTTGTGGCTCGTTGCTGCCTCTTCAGTAGGATCATCTCCTTGTTACTTCCGGCGCACACACACACACAGATCCTTATTTCTTTCCCTGATTGAGCCATAAAGGGATTTGGGCAAAGGCTCCGTTAATTTTTATTTTCTGTGTTCTGTCCGTTTTTCTTCTTTCCTGCATGTGTGTCTAATTATTTATGCTGCCTGAACTCCACACTCGATTTCATTTATTGCTCCAGAGAAACACAATGGAAGAGAGAATGTTTGTCTTTAAACAGGGCGCATCCGTGTGGGACTTGATGCTTCTGACAAGGGACATTCACAGTGAAATGCTTGGAAAGATGTTAACTAAGCAAAATGAAGATATACATATATATGTTGCTACTTTTCAACTAAGCTTTAAGAGACTAACTTGTTTGTAAGATAAGTGGAGTGAATGGACTACTGAAGATGACAAAGTTGATGTCTGAAACATCATTGCTTTTACGTTTGTTTAAATATCACTGCAGAGAAAGATTCAGGCAGCATGGTTAAATGAGTGTCAATGCTCATGTTATTTGTCTGAACGGAGAATAGATTTTTTCAATAATTGACAAAGCCTAATATTTTTACAGCATCAAAATATTACATGGTAAAGCCTACACAACTCCAATATTATTAAACACATTTGGTTGTGCAGTCTTTGCTCAAATAAGCAGCCCCGCAATGCAGCGGTGTGGGTTATGATGGTACTATTATGTTGCTCACTAAATTGTCTTAATTTGGAACAGATTAGGATAAACCACATTTACTTACCGAATCTCTCTACTGGCCTCCTCACAGCAAATTTTAACAAGCACTCAAATTTATAACTTTTTTAAAATTGATTTGTGCAGATCAAACATCTAGGTCTCACATGTGGCCTAGAAGCTGAAATGTACTTCAATATAATCTCCAGGGTTGGGGCAAAGGCTCCAGTTCATTTTTATGACTTTCAAATGTTTATTTTCAGTGTGCTTTCCGTTTTCATTCTTGTAGCAGCAGTTTCATATGCATTGTTGTGACATTATAATGTTGGTTTTTTTCATGTTTTTTCTGTTTTCATTCTTGTAGCAGCAGTTTAATATGCAGTTTTATGACGAGTGTATTTTGCTACCTTTCACAGCCTCTCTTCTGACCCTCACCCTGCAAAGGCCTTTACAAGACGAAGACTCAGTTGAGCCAGTCTGACCGTGCAACATGTTGTCCTGCACCAAGTGCATGGGCACACATGTTCACAATGGATGTCATTCTCCTTCCGGACACTAAGCCTCCCACTGTACTGAACGTATGGCCTGCAAAGAAGGGCACTTCTAGGGGCACTGACGTGAAAGAGGTCATAGGTCACCTGCTAGGGAGAAGAGATGCACCGTGAGGATAGGTAGTCTGCTTCAAGATGACCTTTGAGTATAGCCCAAGCACACAAATCACAAGGGCATACCCCATGGCCGTCCTTATACCACGTGAACATAATTATAGCCTAGGTGACTGGACACCCAGGCAGCCAGCCTCTTAGCATTTTCTCGTGGCCTTCAGAATGTATTGTTCACTTGGCCAAGATGGTTACCAAAAACCGAAACAAATAACGAAACCCAAAAGACCACGAACCACAGTCACCCACAAACCTTTGGTTTTGCTAAACACTGTTTTATTCTATTTCTCCACCGTAAAATGATTTGCCGTGGGAATTGGGGGCGCTTTTGGTTGTCGATGATGGTGAGTACCAAGTTCTAGACATTTTGGTCAGGAGGGGGTCCTTATGCCTAAAATCTTTGACAGGGGGGTCTCGGCATCAAAAAGTTTGAAGACCTCTGCATTAGACTAACACATTTTAGAGTGGTGGTGCGCATCACCGCACTAAAATGCGAAGTCACGTATTATAGTGCCTCCTTGCAGAGTCAAGCAGCGCTATAGAAGTAGCACTCAGCAGCCCGGGTCACCTGCTGGCTGCTTTGTGTCAATTTGCCGATAGTGGAGACAGGAAGTAGTCACTCGTGAGGCGGGCCTTGGTGCAAAAGAGCGGCAGTTATGCTTATTTAGTTTGCGTGCGTGCGTGCACTGCTCACATTGCTGCCTATGCCGCCTGTTAATTGGTGCCTCATCATGCTGCAGCGACTGGACCGAAGAGCGGTCGCACAGTCTTCATTACAAAGAGACTGCCGGAGACTCGTCATGGCCGTGGCTCACTCAGGTCTGTATTACTTTTTGAAAATATCATTTAAATGTACAGCCTGACTGAGCCTGAAGCTCTGCTTACTGGCTGCACACATCACGCTGGTGGCGCGGCGGGCCGAGCAAAGCAAACACAAGGAGAGCTCTGCCATTTAAATAGCACTGGACTTGAAAATATAATTTATTTTACAGCCCTGACTGAGCCTGTATAGCTCGCTGTTCTCGGTCTCTTAAGGCTCGTAAGGAAATCTAAAATATCATGTTTTAAAGCTGAAACCCGAATGTAAATTGTATTGATAATGGTTATGCATCAGAGGGTGCACAGCTAAAGAGTCACACTGGAGCCGACATGTTAGAGCCCTGGTATGATCATGTGAGGTGTAGCCGGTGCTGCCTTGGTTCTGCCCCAGGTCTCTGTTGCTAGCACGTCTTTCTCACTTCCTGGTATAATTCATGCTCAGTTGTGTTTGGATTTGGGCCCCTCTTCTACTAGGATGTCACTTATGTCCACAGATGTTAGTTGCTCCTCGGTCCAAGTGATGCAGTCTCTCAAAAAGTGTTTGGGCTGATTTTTTTGGCTGCCCTACCAATTTTAGTTATGTTATACTGACAACCAGGGCTATGTTTTTTCTTAATTTCATTATATTGTCAAGTGCGCTGGTTTCTAAAATTTATTCTGTATCTGTAGCACAGTATCGATTCACAATAGATGTTTTGTCAGGCTAAGCATAGGCCCTCTGCGAACTTCCTCATGGTGTGTCTGAATTCTGATGAATGATGGTGCTGTAAATGTTTTCTGCAGTAGAGTCATCTTAGAAAGAGATTGTAGGTCAGTGACCTTCCATTACAGTGGTATTGCTTTTAGTTTCAAGAGATTTTAGAGCTTCCTATTGCTCAAAAGTTTGTAATTTCTGCTATTTAGCTCTTTTCAAAGCACTTCAGTGCTCGGTTTTCCTTGTGAGAACGTGTCGCTTTAAGGGTCATACATTTGGCACTTCTTACAGTTTCTTATTGCTCAAATGGGCGTAATTGATATGTTTATATGTTCCCTTTGTCTTCATTGCTTTATTTTTCCCATGAGAAAGTGTCACTCATAGTCGTTGAGTGTCACTCATAATTAGACTGAAATTATGAAAATGTCACACATAAGCAATCTGAAACCTTGGCAGCTATGAAGTTGGGTTGTAGGGGGACACACAAATACCGGTGCTTCAGTGCCAGGCACCTGTAACCCTAATGATAGCTATGTCCTTGCCATTAATCGTTTTCCCTTCCCACCGAAAGAATCCGTAGGGCAGTGCAGAGGATTCCCATACATGTCAACATTTTTGAAGAGGAAAGTGGGGGGAATTCACATTTTTTTTTTTTTTAATCGGGAGAATGTATTTCTCCAGCAGAGGCAATTTTAGGCGGGAGACAGCCTAAATAAAGCCATTTTTGGCTTTAAAAATCATGAGTTTCCCGCCCTATTCGGGTTTATTGGAATGTATGGATTCCCCATGCATATGCAGAAAACCTTTCTGAGTGGGACTGTGCACAGGATTTCTTCCCAACCCACCTAGATGTGAGCAAAACCTGGAGCCATCACTCATTCAGCAACTGTGCCATCTTGAGGGTCCGGCCTTTTGCCACGTTCACCAGTGTCAACAGTTGCATAGCAACAGGTCAGAACCTAATCCAAGAAAGGAGCATGGGCTTGCCTGTCCTCCATTTGAAGTATACAAAAAATTAGGTGGCATGGTGTGCAAAATAACGATGGGCTGGAATGCAGCCTGAGTAATTACCAGTGGCTGAGGTTAATTCAAGCACTCAATTGATCACTTTTTTTCTTACTTCAGTGTGATGCCCTAAGTAGGACAGGTATTCCCGGTGCCCACTGTGCCATAGGAACCAAGCTATTGCCGTTTGATGAGCACTAATGAGGTGTTGGGTTGCTCGAGTTTCGGTTCAGGGAGGACCTAGCTTGGCAGTTTGGGGTAGAGGGTTCCCATTGGAGCAGGGTCAAGAGTGATTTGCATATGGCTGGGTCCAAACTGAGGTGGCATGGTATGCGTGTTAACAATGGACTTGAATGTGGCCCGAGTAATTATCAGGGTCTGAGATTAATTCAAGCATTCCATCCATCATTTTTTTGTATACTTCAGTGTGATGACCTAAGTGAGCCAGGTATGTCAATCAGTTGGGCAGGTGTGAGTATTTGGCCAGGGTCCAGGTTCTGTGCCAGTCCAGACAAGGGATCATGTGGGGTTCATTGTTATGAATGAGAGGTGGCCCAGCGATATTATTTGTACTGTGGACCTTTTTTCTGGCCATTAACACCTTTGCACTTTCTGAGCTGAACCCTTTTCCGTCTGTTTAAGTGGCTCCTGGTATCAGATGGTTAGGATTGAAATGGAATGCAATCCAGAGTAATTGCCAGTGGTGGAGGGTAATTCAAACTTCCCATTAAACATTTTATGTGTTGCCTACGTGAGTCTGTAAGTAGAACAGGTATGACCAGGTGTGTGGCATAGGGCTCAAAATTAACCGAACTGGGGGTTGGGGAGGGGCTCAACGAATCACTGACAAAATATCGACCTCACAAATATCGAGGTACAAAAATATCGTGACAAAACTATCGAAGTCAAGAATATCGACATCCAATCTACATCATGGTAAGTACAAAAATATATAGAAAAAAAATATCGATGTCAAAAATATCGTTGTAAAAAATATCGTTTTTTTTAAATGTTAAAAAAATAATGTAAAATAAATAAATAATTCATATAATTAAAAGAAACATAGTTAAAATTATTTAAAAATGTTTAAAAATAAAAACTGATACATATAATGTTAAAATAAATTAAACATATACATATAAAATATTATATATATACTTACTTAATATTCTTAAATAATTATTTTAATAACTTATAAATTGTTAAAAATATTTTATAAATTATAAATACAGACATACACACCCAAATAATATTATTAAACATTTTAAAAATATATTTAACAAATTAAAAAAATTACAATATTTTAAATTTTTGTAAAATAAATTATACACAACATTAAGTAAAACAATACAGAAATATATTGGATAGCGGAGGGGAAAAAATTACTATTCCCACTCCAAAGAGTGCAACAGTAGGGAAAGTGTTGGATAGCGTAGGGGTAAAAATTACTATTCCCACTCCAAAGAGTGCAACAGTAGGGAAAGTATTGGATAGCGTAGGGGTAAAAATTACTATTCCAACTCCAGAGAGTGCAACAGTAGGGAAAGTGTTGGATAGCGTAAGGGTAAAAATTACTATTCCCACACCAGAGAGTGCGACAGTAGGGAAAGTGTTGGATAGCGTAGGGGTAAAAACTACTATTCCCACTCCAGAGAGTGCAACAGTAGGGAAAGTGTTGGATAGCGAAAGGGTTACAATTACTATTCCCACTCCAGTAAGTGCAACAGTAGGGAAAGTGTTGGATTTCGTAGGGGTAAAAATTACTATTCCCACTCCAGTGAGTGCAACAGTAGGGAAAGTGTTGGATAGCGTAGAGGTAAAAATTACTATTCCCACTCCAGAGAGTGCAACAGTAGGGAAAGTGTTGGATAGCGTAGGGGTTACAAATGCTATTCTAACTCCAGAAAGGTCAACAGTAGAGAAAGTGTTGGATAGAGTAGGAGTAAAAATTACTATTCCCACTCCAGAGAGTGCAACAGTAGGGAAAGTGTTGGATAGCGTAGGGGTAAAAATTACTATTCCAACTCCAGAGAGTGCAACAGTAGGGAAAGTGTTGGATAGCTTAGGGGTAAAAATTACTATTCCCACTCCAGAGAGTGCAACAGTACAGAAAGTGTTGGATAGCGTAGGGGTTAAAAATAACATACTTATCAATTAAATAATTGTTTTAATTAAATAATGATTTATTAATAAATTAACAATAAATTAATTATAAATACCAATAAATAAAAATTAATAATTACATTAATAACATTAAATTACTTCCCACCCTAATCCCCAATAAACATAAAACCCACTCCACATAAAATGTAACACAATTAATGTAATTATCAATTAATCAATTAATAAAAATTAATTAACAATTAATAATTAATTAACAATAAAATAATTATCAATACCCAAAAATAATAATTAATAACTTAATTAACAATTAATAATTAATTAATAATTACTTAGTTATAATAAATTACTTCCCACCCTATTCCCCTATAAACACACAACCCGCTCCTAAACTAAATTAACACAATTAATATATTTATCAATTAATTAATTGATAAAAATTAATTACCAATTAATAATTAATAACCAATAAATTAATTATCAATACCAAAAATAAAAATAATTAATTACTTTATTATAATTAACTTCCCACCCTATTCCCCTATAAACCCACAACCCACTCCAATAGAACATTTATACAATTAATATAATTATCAATTAATCAATTAATAAAAATTAACTACCAATTAATAATTAATTATCAATAAATTAAATATCAATAACAATAAATACAAATTAATAATTACTTAATTACAATTAAATTACTTCCCACCCTATTTCCCTATAAACCCACAACCCGCTACTGAACTAAAATGCAAAATTTAATTAAAAATAATTAATAATTTCTACAAATTATGAATTAATTTACTATAATTCAATTACTTCCCACCCTTTCCCCTATAAACCCACAACCCGCTACAGGACTAAAACGCAAAATGTACTTTAAAAAAAATTACTAACTTCTAAACAATTAATACATATATTTAAAAAATAATACAAAACATGTGGAACACATACATATACAATACATACTAAAATACATAACACTAACATAAACATCGATATTAACATCGATATTTTTACTATCGATATTAATAACTTCGATATTAACAAAAACGATATTTCTTACCTTCAGGTCGATATTCTGGTCACCGATATACTTGATGTCGATATTCTGTCCCTTCGATATTTAAAACTCGATATTAATGTAGGTCGATATTTAAAAGTCGATATTTTGACTGTGCACCGGGCTCAACAAGGCTGAAACTAGTCCGGGGTTGCTTGTGTTACTATTTATAGGGGACTTTGGTCTGGTAGATCAACCTGAACTGCCCCTTGTATAGTGAGGCAAAGACTGATTTATATGGCTGGTCACTTATGACCATAAAATATGGTAATGGCACTTGGAAGCCAAAACCAGTAGAATGGAATGGGACCCAAAGAAATTCCCAGTGGCTGAGATTTATTCAGGCATTCCATGCATCACTTTCTGTGCTATAATAGAGGTAGGAGGATTATGCCCAAACATAGGTGTGAGTTCGCTGTGCCATAGTACACAAAATGCACCTCATTGATGAGACCCAAAAGGCAGAAACTAATCTGGGTTACTTATGTTCCTATAAAGAGTGGAGCTGGCCATGGGCATCTGGTCTGGAATGTTCCTTTTGGGTTGGGGTTATGATTGACTTGCATATGATTTTCCCCTCTCAGTAATGACTCAGATGAGCTTAAAATGCAGCCAGAGTATTTCACTGAGGCTAATATTAATTCATGAATTCCATTCATCACTTTTTGTGCAGTCCTGTTTTCCACTGATATCCACAAGCATTGGCAATGCAAATAGGTCTGGCTTATTAGTGCACTTTCAGCCAGCCCTAAAAAAATAATGTACGTTAATGACTGCCCTCATTCCATCTGTGCTGCAGCCAGAGAAAAATGCCATGCATTATCTAGTTATCTAACACACTTGATTAGCACTATAATGTCATGTGTGTGCCCCTGAAAGTTCAAGCTCAGGTAGCTGAATAAATAAACAAAACGATCACAGCTGTGTAGAGGGCAAACACTTTTTTTGTTGAAGCACACAGCTTCTGCCCAATCAAAACATACTCCTGGCTCCCAGCATGTGGGCGGAGCCAAAGCCCCTCCTCTGGGGATTCTTACATAATTGTCCGGCGACAGCTGTGCTGTCAAGCCAGACCATAAAAAGGGCATACTTCCAGCACTGGCCCATGCAGCTGCTTCTCTGTGCTAGGCCGTGCTGCATGTGGGGGTGTGAGGAGCCGTCTGGAAGCTGGCAGTCATAAGTGTTTTTCAGTACCTCCAACACTCACCTCCAAGGAGAGAGCACGTGACACCAAACGGGTCCTTGCAAACTGTTACCCTTCTCGTCAAATTTCTCAAGGGGGCTTCTCTTGAAAGGATCCCTCAGATTTCCTCGAATTGCAGTAACATGTCTCTCATGAATAAAGTGCATGTGAGCTATCCTCACAAACGTGCTTTATGCCCGACAAAAATGGTTCCTAATTGAAATATTTAGTTACAGAGATTTGTAGTTACTTGCTCAGCAGATACTTTTTCATGCAAAAAGAAAACAGTAAAGTCAGATACACATACATACATGCATATCAACAAACATATGTTACGGGGGGCGTGGCTTGGACGGAGAAGATGGCGGACGCGTGAGCAGGGAGCTCCGCGCCAGCCGATCATTTCTCCTCTTGAAACCTGCGGCCGCGGCACACTACAGCTTCCTCTTCACCGGTCGGGTGTTGGAGGGCACCCGGAGGGCACTCGACCCGCTTTTCACGGATCCTGGAGCTAAGTGCTGTCGGCAGCGGCTGCAGACGCGGCAGGGCTGGAGGCGGCCGCGCTCGTCGACTCCTACGGCGGACGTGGGATAAATTTACCTCCCGGCCGGCCCGCTGTGCGGAGGCTGCATCGACCGGCAGGTGTCCCTCCCGGCGCTGGATGAGTGCGGTGGCGCTCGGTGGCAGCATTGGTGGCCCGTGCGCTGCCTGTGGAACACGGAGGGTGCAGTGCCCCAGACCGCCATTCTCCTAGGGCGGGGGCGCGGTTACTGGAGGGCCCTGGGCATACACTGGTGGAGAGCGGCTGACGTGATGATGGTGTCGCCCTGAGCGAGGCACCAGGAGCCTGGATTAAACAGAGGGTGCTGGGCCGGATCGGGGACGCAGGACCACTGTGCCCGGAGCGCGTGGGAGCGAGGGGCACGCTTGGACTTTGGCACTGAGGACGGAGGCCGGTAAGAGTGCACAGCGGGTGACCCCGTCCCCTCCACGCTGGGCTGGGGCCTGCAGGGACCCCTGCTGCTTCCGCTCGGACAGACTGAAGTGGCTTCTAGCGAGGGACGCCCCGGGAGGTGACGGGAACCCCAGAGCTGACTGGGCCTCAGAGAACAGAGGTCGGGCCTATCACAGGGCGGGGGCCCACTGGCCGGCCCTTGGAGTGAGCTGGGGTGAGTCTTTGGCCGCTGGGGATAGCGGGGGGAGTGGATCGTACCCGCCGTGCGCACTGCGGTGACTGCCCTTCCGCTGTGGGTGGCCCTTGGTGCCTTGGAGCTCGAGGGTTGGAGCCCGCTGGAGGCGAGGACCACTCCGGGGATTATTGTCTGCCATGGGGAAACCTAGGAGTCGCCAAACTGGTGTCACAATGGACCCGGAAGATAGCACGCAAGAACAGTCCCTAACCAACCCCGATGACCCCACCCAGCGGCAGCTTAACAAAATCCTGGAGGCAATCGCAGACACCAAAGCGACCCTCCATCAGGACATTACTACGGTAGCGGTGGGAGCTTGGCCTGCTGCGTGAAGAACACAAAAAACTGTCGGAGAGGGTCAAAGAGACGGAGTCTAATGTAGCGGAGCTGGCACCTGCCCACAAGGCGTTGGAGCACCAGATGGGGGCCCTCACGGACAGAGTGGCTCAATTGGAACGCAGGGCGGAGGATGCTGAAGGGCGCAATCGGAGGAACAATGTGCATGTCCTAGGTCTGCCGGAGGGAACGGAAGGCGGAGACATGGTGGCCTTCCTCGAGAACTGGTTCAAATCTGTTGTGGCGCCGGAGGGCCTCTCCTCCTTCTACACTCTTGAGCGAGCGCACAGGGTGCCGGCTAGACCTTTGGCGCCGGGGAGGCCCCGCGCCCGGTGGTGGCCCGACTGCTCCATTTCCGCGATCGGGATCTCCTCCTACAAAAGGCGAGAGTGGACGGCCCTTTCACTGTTGATAACAGTAAAGTTTCACTCTTTCCAGATTATACGCTGGAAGTCCAGAGGAAACGATCTTCATATCTGGAGGTCAAGAGGGCCTTAAGAGAGGAGGGTCTTCAATACTCCCTAATGTTCCCAGCCCGCCTCCGTATCATATTAGATGGGACCACTCATTAATTTGATAGCCCTGATGACGCGTGGGACTGGTTGGAGGCCTACAGGGGTGGGCAGCCTAAGTCTGGCGGCCCTAAGAGTGTTCGCCAGCACCCTAAGGAGCAACGGAAACGACTACGACGGCGCACCCGCAAGGGGACCTCCAAGAAGCCGTCTACATCACAGACGGAGAAAGAGAGGGCGGAGGCTCTGCGGGCTGTGGTGGACCTGATGGGAAGCCAGGGCACTGCTCCGGGTGCAGGGCCCGGCACCCCTGGAGAGTCTGGCGAAAATGAGACTGACACCTCCCACAGCGACAGCATGAAGATGCCTGAGATGACGCCTCGCATGGCGGATGACATCATCTGATGAGTCTGGTAACCTGGGGCAGCTGTGCTAGCTGGAGACTTAGGGGCCGATTCCGATTCGGGCCGGAAAACGTACCGACCGACTCGGAGCCGGAATTCATTCCGACCGACACTTACCGGTGCAGCCCGACCCGCAAAGTACGATGAAAAGCGTGCAAAATCCAACCGACTCGTACGGAACACAATACGAACGACTGAACCGCGCGGAAAACAGCTATCCGGCCGGAAAAGCACGCGAATTGAACCGACCGACACGCACCAGGAAGATTCCCGAACAAAACGTACCCGGGAACTCCGACCCGCCAAGTACAAAGCAACGCGTGGAAAACACAACCGAGTCGCACGGAGCCCAAGCCGTACGACCGACACGCATACAAAACTGCGAGCCGAAGCAACCCAATACACCGCGACCGACGCGTACGCAGCACAGAAAACAGCACAAACACAGCGTGAACGAATCGGAGAAGCTCGCACGAGACAACTGCAGGGTCCGACTCGGTCAGAAGAACGTCTCCTACATGCACAAAAAGTACAAAGGGAAAAACACACAAAAAAGGCCAAACAAGCAATTACAAAGCCAATAAATACTGGGGGGAAACAGGGAACAAAGACACACCCACAACTCCACCCATATAAAGGACACAAATCCCTACCATGATCCTTTGCAAATTCAAATGACCTGCCAGCACTCAACACCAACAGACAGCAACCACACACACACTCACAGCTCATCCATCACACAAGCCACACACCATCAGCACCTCAACAAATAGCACCCTCACATACACCCAGCAAAACACACACTCACACACCCTCACTTGCACACCCCCACACACATCACTCACCACCACCACCCATCACCATGCCCCCAAAGAAGAATCCAAAGTTCCTAGATAGTGAATTGGAAGCCCTGGTAGATGAGATCCTCAGGGTAGAGCCACAGCTGTTTGGTACACTGGTCCAACAGACCCCCATGTCGCAGAAAACCAAGATGTGGGAGAGGATCGTCGACAGGGTGAACGCACAATCACCATGTTTGCGCACAAAGGAAGACATCCAGAACAGGTGGTATGACGTGCGCAGGAGGGTCAGGGACCTACGGAAGAAGGACTACCTCTTGAGCCAACACACCGGCAGTGGCCCTCCTGCCAAACCAGTATACCTCAGGCCCTGGGAGGAGAAGGTGCGGGCCATCCTACCACCAGTGAGCGTATATGGACTAGAAAACATCCCAGAGCCTGGTGAGTACACAACAAATGTACACAATATTGTGCGACAATACACACACATCACTGTCAAGGGGAGAGTCAAACCATGCACCCTTAGCAAATACACACCAACCAAAACAGAATCATCCCAAGATGTGTATGTCAGTCAGATAAACACAACACATGCCATCTCATAGTGATATGTAACTGTGTCATCACATGTACAAACACAACTACAAATACAGCTAGGCAGTGGCACAAATATAACTAACAAACACAGCCAGACATGTAGCCACCACCACAACACCACCTCACAGTGAAGCCCACTGAAAGGAAGGAATCCTGTGTATGCTGGGCAAGTCAGTGTAGCCAATAGCATCATGGGAGTCGAAGTCACAGATATTGCCCACCCTCACAATGCGCACATCAACACCACCATGAACCATGCTCACATCACAGGGAGTGGAAAACAACTGACAAGATGGCTGACACTGGCTACTGCTGTGGGGAGCACAAGGCCCTGCTGGCAACTGTGCACCAACCAACAGCAGGACACCACTGACTGACATCCTGAAAGCCAACTTGCACTCCCTGCAATGGAAGCATGTTCCCTGGTGGGATATCTGGCTAGGTGGGAAGGAGGACTGACAGCACTGACCATAGTTACCATCAGCTCCACTCACACACACCCCTAACACAAACTCCACACAACTCACCTGGGAGAATGCATTGCCTCACACTCTAATCAAATATCCCACAAAGAACCACAACCCTGGGTCATGCTGTGTGAAGCACAGGGACACACATGGGACTTGTAGCCAAACTAACCCCAGGATAACACTGTCAGCCATCTTGTCAGCACAGGCACACAACCCCACAGGGAAGCAGAGTCAAAAGGAAGGAAGCATGGGCATGCTGGGAAGGGGGTTGGAGGCAATAGCATGATGGGAGTGGCAGTCACAGATATTGGTCACCCCCACAACTGTCCCATCAACACCACCCTGAACCATGCGCACATCACAGGGAGTGGAAAAGAACTGACAAGATGGCTGACACTGGGTACTGCTGTGGGGAGCACAAGGCCCTGCTGGGAACTGTGCACCAACCAACAGCAGGACACCACTCACTCACTGACATCCTGAAAGACAACTTGCACTCCCTGCAATGGAAGCACGTTCCATGGTGGAATATCTGGCTGGGTGGGAAGGAGGACTGACAGCACTGACCATAGTTACCAGCAGCTCCACTCACACACACCCCTAACACAAACTCCACACAACTCACCTGGGAGAATGCATTGCCTCACACTCTAATCAAATATCCCACAAAGAACCACAACCCTGGGTCATGCTGTGTGAAGCACAGGGACACACATGGGACTTGTAGCAAAACTAAGCCCAGGATAACACTGTCAGCCATCTTGTCAGCACAGGCACACAACTCCACAGGGAAGCAGAGTCAAAAGGAAGGAAGCATGGGCATGCTGGGAAGGGGGTTGGAGGCAATAGCATGATGGGAGTGGCAGTCACAGATATTGGTCACCCCCACAACTGTCCCATCAACACCACCCTGAACCATGCGCACATCACAGGGAGTGGAAAAGAACTGACAAGATGGCTGACACTGGGTACTGCTGTGGGGAGCACAAGGCCCTGCTGGGAACTGGGCACCAACCAACAGCAGGACACCACTCACTGACATCCTGAGAGTCAACCTGAACCCACTGCAATGGTGGCGTGCTTCATGGTGGGATAACTGGGCTGGGGGGAGAAGGAGGGCCGGATGTCAACCAAATACAACCAATGCAGACCATGTACACACCCCAACATTCATATTGAAATGCTCAAAGTATGCAGGACAATGTGCTACACCAATATCAACCTCTGACTGTGACAACTTAGGACAATGCAATGTACAGGCCCGCATCCAGAGGTACAGTCACAACTGTCAGGTGTGTCAACCATTGATGCCTGCAGAAACATAACATACATTGTGTGTGTCTCCCAAAAACAGGTGATGATGGGGACACAGCAGCAGACGCTGAGGAGTCCCTGTCCCAGGCTCCAGGGGAAAGGGAGCTCACTGGTGTGGAACAGCCTCTGCCCTCCTCGGATGACGAAGAGCTACCTGGCACCTCCGGAGCGAGTCATCCTGCAGCACCAGCAGGACCACCAGCTGCACCCCCTGCACCCACCCCTCCAACGACTGACAACACACAAACCACCCCTGCCGACACAGACAGACCAAAGAGCACCACCAGCACACGGACCCTGGCCCAACGTGGGGCTATGGACACCAACACCACCAACAACCCCCAAGGGGGACCAGGGTCACCTGTGCGTGCCACCTCAGGTACTGCACGTGTCGCCTGGGGTGGTGGGAGGGGTGGTAGACATAGGTCGCTGCTCGCAGAGGGGTCTGGACTGCATGATGACCCACAACTGGTACGCATAGCCGATGCGTACCAGACCAGCACCGGAGAGCTCAGCCAGGTAGTGGGGATCCTCAGGGACATACGACAGCAGCAGGCTGCCCATCATGCCCGCTTGGACTTACACATGTCCCGCATGGAGTCCAAGTGGGACACACTGCAAGAAATGACGGCGGTGCATAGGGACATATTACAATGCCTCCGCCAGATGAGCAGCAACATGTCAACACCTCCCTGTGTGCCCACAACATCTGGTGCTGAAACAACTTCAACTGCCACAGGGAGGGAGGATGACTCTGGCGGAGAGTCCCCTGCACCGCAGCAGCCTGCACTTGAGGGTCCCCCCCCCAAAGAAGAGGGGTCGTCCGAGGAAGGGCAACTGAGAGGCCGATGGCCATGCGCAACCCCCAGGAAGCCAAAACCTGTTCTGGATAATCACCTTTGTGCGCAAACTGTTCACCCTGTTGAATGCAACACAACTCCCCCACATGACATGGGGAGTACAAGTTGGACCAATGTATCAGATGACTGTGGACTTTACTCAGGACATTTCTGCTACCAGGACTTCCAAATCATCTAGGAACTTTGGATTACAATCACAATGTACAGCACCCACCATCCTGTGCACTATACTCACACATGTATGACAATAAACACACTAATACACCATACCTGCCTCTGTTGTGATTCCAACGTGGTTTCTGTCATGGAGATGACCTGCGAAATTACACTGTGCGTGCTAACTGCTACAGCAAGTACAAAATAAGGCATGTGAGTCATGGCAACGTGACACATATGAGGGAGACACACCACCAGGGCTACACAATATATACACACCAAGGCCATCTGACTCATCGCCTACACTGATGTTGCCAGGAAATACGGTGCAATGCACAGACACAACACCTATTCACAGTCTGTGTTAACTAGTCCACTGGTGCAGTAAGCAAATGTCAGTCAGATGTGTGACCACAGACAACGCACATCACAAAGTGAAGCACAGGTTTATTACACATTTGCAACATGTTGTAACCACTACAGATGCAAGGTAATCCCACCTGGCAGTGGGCACACAGTCAACAAGTGTAGAAGGAAGGAAGTCCATGGGTGTGGCGCACATCACCTGTAGGGACACGACAGCTACCACCCTGGAAGTTTAATCACGGTGTCGGGGGATCACAGTTGACCAAACAACTCTGAAAGTACCCTGTGAAGGACAGAAATGACACACAGTCAAAAGCACTGAAGAACAGGACAGAACTGCAATACTCATGCCCAATACATGTCACAAGATACCCACCCAGAACCAAGTTAGCATGTCAACACTGTTGGGGAGTACAGACTACCTGTAAGGACACATCGCTACACGCATACAGTCATGTAGCACATGGCCACACTCAAACAGCACCAGAGCACCACCAACACATATCATGCATACTCACATCATTGACATGACATCTCCGGATACTCACATTCAGCTGAAGAAGTTGGTGATGAGCTGTGTGCGGACATCACCATCATCATCATCATCATCATCATCATCACTGGCATCGTGGTCCAGGCCAGGATCCTCCACAGGTGGCGGAAGTTGGTCATCGTCATCCCGGATGAGAGGCAACTCCTTCCGCACAGCCAGGTTGTGTAGCATGCCGCAGACGATGACAATCTTGCACACCTTTGCTGGGGCATATGGGAGGGCCCCTCCTGTCTTGTCCAGGCAGCGGAAGCGGCTCTTCAGGAGACCAAATGTCCGCTCAATCACTCTCCTGGTCCGACCATGTGCCTCATTGTAGCGCATCTGGGCTGGTGTCACAGGGTTCCTGAGGGGCGTCAGCAACCACGGCATGTTGGGGTATCCGGAGTCACCTACATATGGACAATTGCACATTAGCTGATTTGGAAAAGAGGGTGGAATACTACATTGCAGAACACACACAATGGTACAAAGTCAGTACACACCGACAAGCCAGGCACGCTGGTTCCGCATCTGTGACATCATCCTCGGGATGCGACTACTCCTCATCACGTAGGCATCGTGTGCAGAACCGGGGAAACGGGCACACACGTGTGAGATGCTCATATCAGCAAGACATACCACCAGTGCATTGACCGAATGGTAATGTTTGCGGTTCCTGTATGCCTGCTCATGTGCCTGTGGTGGTATCAAAGCCACATGTGTCCCATCAATGGAGTCAATGACATGCGGCATCCTCCCCAGGGCATAGAAGTCACTCTTCACGTCAGTGAGTTGTTGAGGTCTAGGGAAATAGATGTACTGGTTCATGTATCTCAACATAGCCTCCAAAACATCGCGTAGCACACGGCTGAATATGGTCTGTGACATCCCACCAGCAGACGCCACAGTGTGTTGAAAGGTACCGGTGGCAAAGAAGTGTAGGGCTGCCATCACCTTCACCTTGGGGGTCAGCGCTGTGGGGTATGTCCGGCCAGGTTGCAAATGTGGGGCCAAGCGCACCGTCAATTCCTCAATCAGCGGCCTGGTGAAGCGGTACCGTCGGATGTAGTCCCGTTCCACCATGGATGCAAGGTCAGGGAATGGTCTATGGACAGCTGGTGCCCTGCAGTGCATAGGTGAAGAAAGAAAGATTGTCAGTCACCCCACATATGTGGCATTGACCATACTCAATATCACATGATACATCAGTATGAGACACAAGTACATGATGTGTGCAGTTCCGTAAGGACGTGTATGGCACCTACATGGCCAACATCTAACATCACAGTTCAATAAGTGGCATCAACAAGTCCCATGTTGTGCCATGGGATATCATGAGGCCGTGTCACAGTTCCCATCTACTTCTGCCACGTTCCAAACACACCCCACAGTGACATGTGTGGACAGATGTGCCCCAGGCATCACAGCTCATCGACAGGTAGATTCCCAGGGACCCTGTATTGCCACATGGACACTGGCATGACATGGTGCATCATGAATACACCCCAGCAAAACAACCATGACCCCCACAGGTAGTGGTCCCTGTTGCCTCGGCAGGACAGACATGGACGTCTGTGACACACACACGCACAACATCAAAGTTCATGCACAAACAACGTGGATGTGGAGACTGTCTCCCATTGTGCACATGGAATCAGAGACATTGTAAACACAACATGCACACAGACTGTGGAGGACCATCACTATTGTGCCAATGGGTCACCCTGGGACGTACATACCGTCCCACATGGGACTCAGGGGGTATGTGACATGACATACACATACACCACCGTGAAATGTGACCATGCCACATGCTCAGGAATGAACAGTTGCACATCACAGTGGTCATGTGCACGACACACCAAGGATTCTGTCCCCATGAACACGTGCACAGCCTGGGAGTGGCTGCCCCGAAGTGACACCCACAGAACAACATGTTCACCCCCATACACGGAATAGGTAATGCAGCCTTACATGCCTTAGGATACAGTGTGGACAGGCTGTGGTGTTGTAGGTGTGCCCCTCACTCCCTGGGAAGTATATGTGGCTGGCATATGTTCACCTGTGACAGGCATGGTGACATATGCCAGTGACTTGTCCAGGGACGCGTTGGACAGCAATGGACCGATCGGTGCACACACATTGGCCATTGCATTCAATGCGAGCGGCTACGCGTTGTAGAGCAATGGACCGATCGGTGCGCACACATTGGCCATTGCATTCAATGTGAGCGGGTAAGCATTGTATCCCGGGTACGCGTTGTAGAGCAATGGACCGATTGGTGTGCCCGGCCGGCCCATTGCATTCAGTGTGTGCGGGTACGCGTTGTATCCCGGGTACGCGTTGTAGAGCAATGGACCGATCGGTGTGCCCGGCCGGCCCATTGCATTCAATGTGTGCGGGTACGCGTTGTATCCCGGTGCAGCGTTGTAGAGCAATGGACCGATCGGTGTGCCCGGCCGGCCCATTGCATTCAATGTGTGCGGGTACGCGTTGTATCCCGGGTATGCGTTGTAGAGCAATGGACCGATCGGTGTGCCCGGCCGGCCCATTGCATTCAATGTGTGCGGGTACGCGTTGTATCCCGGTACGCGTTGTAGAGCAATGGACCGATCGGTGTGCCCGGCCGGCCCATTGCATTCAATGTGTGCGGGTACGCGTTGTATCCCGGGTACGCGTTGTAGAGCAATGGACCGATCGGTGTGCCCGGCCGGCCCATTGCATTCAATGTGTGCGGGTACGCGTTGTATCCCGAGTACGCGTTGTAGAGCAATGGACCGATCGGTGTGCCCGGCCGGCCCATTGCATTCAATGTGTCGCGGGTACGCGTTGTATCCCGGTGCAGCGTTGTAGAGCAATGGACCGATCGGTGTGCCCGGCCGGCCCATTGCATTCAATGTGCGCGGTACAGCGTTGTATCCCGAGTACGCGTTGTAGAGCAATGGACCGATCGGTGTGCCCGGCCGGCCCATTGCATTCAATGTGTACGGGTACGCGTTGTATCCCGGGTACGCGTTGTAGAGCAATGGACCGATCGGTGTGCCCGGCCGGCCCATTGCATTCAATGTGTGCGAGTACGCGTTGTATCCCGGGTACGCGTTGCAGAGCAATGGACCGATCGGTGTGCCCGGCCGGCCCATTGCATTCAATGTGTCGCGGTACGCGTTGTATCCCGGTGCAGCGTTGTAGAGCAATGGACCGATCGGTGTGCCCGGCCGGCCCATTGCATTCAATGTGTGCGGGTACGCGTTGTATCCCGGGTACGCGTTGTAGAGCAATGGACCGATCGGTGTGCCCGGCCGGCCCATTGCATTCAATGTGTGCGGGTACGCGTTGTATCCCGGGTACGCGTTGTAGAGCAATGGACCGATCGGTGTGCCCGGCCGGCCCATTGCATTCAATGTGTGCGGGTACGCGTTGTATCCCGGGTACGCGTTGTAGAGCAATGGACCGATCGGTGTGCCCGGCCGGCCCATTGCATTCAATGTGTGCGGGTACGCGTTGTATCCCGGGTACGCGTTGTAGAGCAATGGACCGATCGGTGTGCCCGGCCGGCCCATTGCATTCAATGTGTACGGGTACGCGTTGTATCCCGGGTACGCGTTGTAGAGCAATGGACCGATCGGTGTGCCCGGCCGGCCCATTGCATTCAATGTGTGCGGGTACGCGTTGTATCCCGGGTACGCGTTGTAGAGCAATGGACCGATCGGTGTGCCCGGCCGGCCCATTGCATTCAATGTGTGCGGGTACGCGTTGTATCCCGGGTACGCGTTGTAGAGCAATGGACCGAACGGTGCGCACACATTGGCTGGGGCCTGGCATGGCAACGGACGCGTTTCGAAGCTCCAACGAGTCTGATGCAGTGAATTCAATTGGCCAGCCACAACAATGTTGCAAAATCATGGGTGTCATGAAGTTGAAGATTTGAAGGATGCTGTGGGCGTGTATTAGTGCTGCTATTCCATGGATTGGTCAGATTCAGAAGATGCAAACGACTTGGACCTATCACTTTAGACACATGGGACAGTATCTGCCTCTGCAGCACACATATAATGCTGGCTGTTCCCCTGAGAGCTCACTTGCCTGCACTACATGCTCCAGGACGACATCTGCCACCAACACTGCTGCTGTTTATGCATCCTCTGGCTCCTGCAATGGCACGTACTGTGGAGAGAGCCCCAGCCTTCAGCCTTGAGGAGAACCAGGCCCTGCTGGACAGCCTCGTTCCACAGTACAGCAAGCTATATGGGAAACCAGGGGAGCAGGTGAGTGTGCTGTCCACTGCATCACTAATTGTGCATGTTGTCTGACTAGCAGGACTTTCAGTGTGCACACCACTGGCTAGCATGCCCACTGAGTAGTTGTCACACCCCAAAGTGTGTAGTTACATGCACTGAACTGGTACAGTGCAGTAACAGTGCATTCCAACTAGGTTTACTTCCCATGCAATGATACCATGTAGTGACTGCTGGCAAACTGTTCATAGCCATTGTTGCACTGCCTGTGTACATCATATGCCCCTGTGATTGAGACATGTATATCCAACTGTGTGATGCACGTATATGTTGCATGTGTAGTAATGGCCTTTTCACTTTGTCATCCTCACAGGTTGATGCCCACCAGAAGCAGGACATCTGGCTGACCATCGCCCGGAAAGTAAGATCCGTGGGGGTCTACAGGCGCAGGATCCGCAACTGCCAAAAGAGGTGGCAGGACCTTCGTGCATGGACCCGGAGGATCGCAAGGGTCCAGCTGAAGCTGTCGCCTCCTCGCAGGAGGGGCGGACACCGGACCCTGACCCCCCACATGCTCAGGATCCTGGCGGTGGTCTTCCCTGACCTGGATGGGCAGCTGAAGGACAGACAGCAGCAAGGAGGGGGTGAGTCCATGACTGCACTGTGCACTTTGTCTGACATGCTATGTGCCCTCCTCTGGCCTGGTTAAACTTCCACAGTACATCAGTCATGTGGTCCAGGACCCATGTCCCTCATTTGTGACATGCCCACTTCTCCTCTGATACGCATATGTGTGGCCCTTATAGTCAGGAAATTGTGTCATTTGGGGACTGTGTCGTTGCATTTTGCTTTGCTCAAGGTGGGGGACAGCATTTGTTCCCGTGACTATGTTGTGCGATTCATGGGTGGGTCAATTGATTACACAATGCCTAAGTTCTGACATGTGATCTGGGTGTAACTTTGATATGTGGTCCGCTTGCTGCTCTGACTCACCACATGTCCCTGGGGAATTTGGCACACACCCATGCTGCTGGTGGGAACAATATTTGGGCCTCAGGAGTATGTGTATCCATTGTGTCACACATGCTTAGCCACCTGCCTACTGTCCAGGACTCATCCCTCTTACAGGTGGAGCTGGACAGTCATTCCTACTCCAGGGCATACAATACACTCTGTACTCCCACTCCCGTGTATCATCTGGCATGTTGTGATCAGTGAAATGTACCCTCAGGTGTCTGCCTCTGTCTCATTGTGCTGTGTCTTCGTTGTCAGGACTACTGGTATGTTTATCGGTTAGGGCTCAGCATGCCATCTGAGATGTGACCATGATAGACGACACTTCTGTGACTTATAGGTGTCTGATCACTTGACTGTGCACACAGGTGTTTGCGACTGTGACTTTCAGGCAGCTGTATTTTCATTCACAGCACACTGTGAGGTGCTCATGTTCAGAGAGTTGTGTTTCATGTCCCCCATATGTCCAGTTGGTATGACGTGGACAAATGGTAGTACAGATGAAGTGGTTTTTGGGGGATGGACATGTGCACTTGTCAGTCACATAACTTGCATTCCCCATGCCCTCGGATTGTGACACAGTGCAGACTGTTGTTGGCTGGCTGCCATGGACATGTGACTTGAGACAGTAATGTATGACTTTGCACACATTCCTGTGTCATGGCATTAAACTTCCTGGGACTGATCCTGCAGGGGAGTGACATGTGCAACATGCACCCCATTGTGGCATTGACTATCCGGACATGGGTGCATCATGAGGTCTGGTGCTGGTATGCCTCACATGCATTTCTAATTAGACTCTGGCCATCCCTTTATCCGGACACCTGCACTGACTCAGTGGCAAGAGATGTGATGTGTGCATGTTCACATACTTCACCGAGTTCCCTGCAATGTCCAACATCTGTGTAGGTGGTGCATGTGTCCACACTGGGGTCTTACCATCAGACAGGCACCAGACAGATGGGTGCAAGGGCGGGAGGGGTGTGAGTCCCATGGTTGACCATCAGACTGACAATTGGCTTCCCCGAATCTGTGTGAGGACTTCAGGCAATGTTCAACTAAGGATGCCAGGGCTTGCTCTGTAATGTGCTGTACTCACTGTGGTGTGTGCGGTCAGTGTAGGTGACTGATGTTTGTCTGTTTCCCTAATTGTTTGCAGATACATCCACGGCCACAGGAGGGGACAGCTCCACGGACCAGGAGGAGCAGCGGAGCCAGACTGGGTCAGCATCGGACGAGTGGTCAGAGGGACCCAGTGGCACGGAGGGCGAGGGGAGCCACAACGAGGAGTCCTCAGCACCATCCACCTCAGCTGGGGACCACAGCAGCTCGGAGGATGACTCCCTTGTGGAGGCGGGTCTCGGCAGCCACCAAAGGCCAGCTAGTCTGTCTGGCCCCGCCACCACCACCACCGCCCTCCCATCGGCTCCCATTCCTGAGGTCTGTGGAGGCTCCCGTGCTCGGGAGCGTGTCTCCTTCGTGCCAGGCACCTCACCCCCTGCCCCTGTGTCCCCTGCTACCCTGAGTGAGGAGTCTGTGTACCTTCTTCGGCAGCTCCATGTAGGGCAGACAGCAATGCTGAGTGTCCTCCATGCACACACCACTCTGTTGACACAGCTGGTGTCGTTCATGGAGGGCATCTCGACGTGTATGTCTGCCCTACAAAGGAGCAATAGGTCCATGGACTCCTCCCTGACGGCAGCAGTGTCCCTCCTCCAACAGTCCCTCACCCCTCCCACCTCTGCCCCATCCACACTTCCTGCCCCCCTACCTGTCCAAAGCACATGCACACCTGCACAGTCACCCAAACACACAAACACGAGCAGCACAGACACACCCAAGAGTAAGGCAAGACGTGCACACAAGCATCCTCAGGGGACTGATACCACAGACACAGGGGATGGGGAACACACACACACACAGGCATCCACATTCACTCCGCAGTCCTCCAAATCCTCTCCCTCCAAGACCCCTTCCCTTGCTTCGCCTGCTACCCCACCTACACAGCAGGTCTTCCTGTGTGACCTCGGCCTCTTCCCCACCATTCCTGCTGACCCAGCACACCAGGGGAAGAGGAAGTCCACCCACACAGAGAGGAGTGCCCCTCGCCCCCGGACACCCTCCCCCAGGCCCAGGCAGACACAGGAGCCCATTCAGAAGTCCCCCCGGAGCAGGAAGAGCAAGACCCCACCACGCAGCTCCAGCGCCCAGTCTCTCTCCTCCATCCCCCAGGCCACCACTGCACAGGTTCCCCCGCCACACCCTGCCCCAGGTTCCCCCACACACCGATACCGCATCCCCAGACTGCTTAGGCCCTCCCCCCCTGCCACTTGCTCTTCCACCCCCAACCCAGACGCTCTGCCTGTTAGTGGCACTGTTGTGGGGACCGGGTCCCCCCCCCCCTCTGTCCTGCCCACCTCATCTGCCCACCCTTCCACTCCCTTGGAGTCATGCACTGCAGTGGAGTCCACAACCACCACGTCAGACTCGGGCACTGCAGTGGGTACCCAGTCCACTACATCAGTCCAGCCCACTGCAGTGGTTGCGGCACCCACACCAACTGACTTGTGTACCACGGTGGTGCCGGCACCCCCTGAGTCAGACACCTCCACTGCAGTTGCCGGTGATACTCCTGCACCCACCACCCCTTCACTGCCTCACTCTGCAATCCCCTGATCCTGTCCCTGCGGTGCCTGGCCTGCCCCTCCAAGGGTGATGCCCCCCAACCGTACCAGTGCAGGCAAGCAATGTGTGACCAGTTGTCAGTTCTCACCCCGTTGGTACTGTGATTTTGGACTGGCCATTGGCCTTAGTTTCTTTTGGACTTCCGTTTCTACTCTGACATTTGCTGAATAAAGCCTCTTTTTGTTTACTTTTGGGTGTTCTTTTGATGTACATGATGTGGATGAGTAGCATCCTGCATTTGCAGTTGTAATAGTGTTCACATCAGGACGATGAAGTGTTGCAGTGATGGACTCCATGTGGTCCATGGGATATGTGTCCTGTTGTATTCTGGATCTATGGCATTCTTTGCTACAGTCTGAGGGTGTAATGTTCAGCATTTGACACAGGGATGTCCTTTTTGCATTTGTAAATGAACATCTTTGTCTTACACTGATGCACATCTGGTGGGCTTACCACTGTTCAATGTTCCGATTTCCCTGACTGTGTGCCCAGCTCCACTGGACATGCAGTTTTGCACATCAATGTCGAAGGACTCATCTGTGTATACAGTGCAACTTGCTTGACACGTGTTTGGTGTGTGTGCAGATGACTGACGTGACACCCCCGTACCCAGGCTGATGTGAGCAGAGCCTTCTGTGTGTTGTGGTTGTTGACTCACTGACGGAGTGTTCTGCTGACATGTTTGGGTCGTGCACAGACAAGGTTTGGCACAGCGGACCTTCCACAGGAGTGGTGTGCCCTCATGGCAGTGTGTAATCTGGTGACATTGCGTGGGCCTGTGTTGTGTAAGCATGTCTGTGCATGTTCCCTTCCCTTTTCCTACACAGGCTGTGTCCCTAGGGATGTTCCTGTTTGTGATGCTTGCTGAGTTGTTCTGTGTTCATCCAGCATCTTGGACCTGGTTTCTCTGTGATGTGGGTGCATGGCAAACTAATGTTCATGAGGTTGTCATCCCAGGTTGTCTTTGTTGTCAGTGCTGGGGATGTGGGCAAACGCAGATGGGACACATTCAGGATTCCCCTTGGCACTTGTTGTTTACACGAGTAATGTGATTTACAGTTTGTGTTAGCTTTCAGTGATTGTGACACGTTGTGTGTGTGACTGCTGCCACTCCTCAGGGTCAGAGCTGCAATGTTGGTAGTTGTGTACGTGTGTTCTTCGTGTGTCACCTTGGCTTCTTCATTGGTGTGTGACTATGGCCAGGATCCCATTGATTGTGGTGGATTTCACATCATGCCCATGTACAGCATACTGTGCTGTGTGTCAGACATTGACAAGTCTTGTTGACTGGCCATGTGTGATGGGTTTCTGCACCTTGGTTCCCACCACCACCCCTGGTATTGTCATGGGTGCATGTGCAATGTCACCAGTCCATGTGAGCTTCACTGCTGCACATTGGTGGAGATCAGGGTGTGTGGTGTTGAGTGTGTGCAAAAGTGAGTTGTTGCACGGCCAGACCCCTACCTCCATATTGGCCTTGGCTGGCAGGCCGTGCTGATTGATTGGAGCTTGTGTAGGTGTGATGGTAGTTAGTTGCTCAGGACACATGGCTGGGGTTCACAGTGTGAACAACATCTAACATTGTCATCACAGTGGGATTATCATGCAGGCTGGTGTCAGCACAATATGGGGTCCCTGGGGGTAGTGCTGTGGTGGGTCTGTCTCTTGCTGTGTTAGTTGCTGTTCCTACAAGCTTGTGTGACATGTGTAATTTGTGCTCCCTCTCATCTAACAATGCCTGATTGCCCACATAGGGGATTTAGATCCATGAGTTACTTTTGTGTGGCACTGTATGTGCATCTGTGTAATTGGTATTCAGGCCTCATCATGTGTTGTGTGGTTGCCTGGGGACACTGGCACCCCCCTCACCTGTTGTGTTTGATGTGCAGTGTGGGTCTGCCTGTTTGTGTTTGTGCATCTGCACCACTGCATTGGCATATCTTTAGTGTGCCATTGGCTGTATGTTGTTTGGTGGGTTTCACCTGCTGTCCCTGGGACTCCTAGGTCATCAGTCAGCACAATGATCATTGTTTGTGTGTCCCATTGCTGCCATGGTATGTTATTTGTTCACCTCACATCTACAGTCTCCACAGGGTATCTACATTTGTGTGCCCATTGGTGATATGTGGTTCTGCATTATGATGGTCACTTCTGTCATTGTGTCATTGATGGATGTTGACAGTGTCAGCCCCCATGGGTGATGTTTGTCTGCACATGGCCAAAGGTATGTCTTATTTGCACTGTACTGTTTGCCTCCCCCAATCTATGTTGCTATGGGACACAAGCACTACTTTGCCACTGATGTGTTTGTTGTTCTGTGACCAGGAATCATCCATGCAGTTTGGCAGTTGCAGCTTTTTCAATGTCAACACTTACATTTTGGTCACTGTGATGATGGGGGTTGGACCCCATTGCCACAATGTTCAAAATGTGCTTCAGCTGTGGACCCCACACTTACCTTTTGGTCACTGTGATGATGGGGGTTGGACCCCATTGCCACAATGTTCAAAATGTGCTTCTGCTATGGACCCCACACTTACCTTTTGGTCACTGTGATGATGGGGGTTTAGACCCCATTGCCACAATGTTCAAAATGTGCTTCTGCTATGGACCCCACACTTACCTTTTGGTCACTGTGATGATGGGGGTTGGACCCCATTGCCACAGTGTTCATGGTCTGCTTGCATTGTGGGGGCCACACACATTTATGTGTGACACATGTGATAGGGGGTCACATTGTATGTTCAAAGTCATGTTCAGTGTTTTAGGCATTTGACACAGTCTACACACGCTTGTCATGGTGTTGGGGGGGATGTCTTTTTGTTGCATTCTTTATGTTGGTGTGTGCTTGTTGTGTCATGCATTAGCCATCCTATGAGTGGGGGTGTTGTTGGTGGTAGGCATCCTGCCCCCCATGGGTAGGGGTGGTAGTAGTGGTAGGCATCTGGCACCCCCTGGGTAGAGGTGGTAGTAGTGACAGGCATCCAGCCCCCCATGGGTAGAGGTGGTAGTAGTGGTAGGCATCCAGCCCCCCATGGGTAGAGGTGGTAGTCGTGACAGGCATCCTGCCCCCCATGGGTAGAGGTGGTAGTAGTGGTAGGCATCTGGCACCCCCTGGGTAGGGGTGGTGGTAGTGGTAGGCATCTGGCACCCCCTGGGTAGGGGTGGTAGTAGTGACAGGCATCCAGCCCCCCATGGGTAGAGGTGGTAGTAGTGGTAGGCATCCAGCCCCCCATGGGTAGAGGTGGTAGTAGTGACAGGCATCCTGCCCCCCATGGGTAGAGGTGGTAGTCGTGGTAGGCATCTGGCACCCCCTGGGTAGGGCTGGTAGTGGTGGTAGGCATCCAGCCCCCCATGGGTAGAGGTGGTAGTAGTGGTAGGCATCTGGCACCCCCTGGGTAGGGGTGGTAGTGGTGGTAGGTATCCAGCCCCCCATGGGTAGAGGTGGTAGTAGTGGTAGGCATCTGGCACCCCCTGGGTAGGGGTGGTAGTAGTGACAGGCATCCAGCCCCCCATGGGTAGAGGTGGTAGTAGTGGTAGGCATCTGGCACCCCATGAGTAGGGGTGGTAGTGGTGGTAGGCATCCAGCCCCCATGGGTAGAGGTGGTAGTAGTGGTAGGCATCCAGCCCCCATGGGTAGAGGTGGTAGTAGTGGTAGGCATCTGGCCCCCATGAGTAGGGGTGGTAGTGGTGGTAGGCATCCAGCCCCCATGGGTAGAGGTGGTAGTAGTGGTAGGCATCTGGCACCCCCTGGGTAGGGGTGGTGGTAGTGGTAGGCATCTGGCACCCCCTGAGTAGGGGTGGTAGTGGTGGTAGGCATCCAGCCCCCCATGGGTAGAGGTGGTAGTAGTGGTAGGCATCCAGCCCCCCATGGGTAGAGGTGGTAGTAGTGGTAGGCATCTGGCACCCCCTGGGTTGGGGTGGTAGTAGTGACAGGCATCCAGCCCCCCATGGGTAGAGGTGGTAGTAGTGACAGGCATCCTGCCCCCCATGGGTAGAGGTGGTAGTAGTGGTAGGCATCTGGCACCCCCTGGGTAGGGGTGGTAGTGGTGGTAGGCATCCAGCCCCCCATGTGTAGAGGTGGTGGTAGTAGTGGTAGGCATCTGGCACCCCCTGGGTAGGGGTGGTAGTGGTGGTAGGCATCCAGCCCCCCATGGGTAGAGGTGGTAGTAGTGACAGGCATCCTGCCCCCCATGGGTAGAGGTGGTAGTAGTGGTAGGCATCTGGCACCCCCTGGGTAGGGGTGGTAGTGGTGGTAGGCATCTGGCACCCCATGAGTAGGGGTGGTAGTGGTGGTAGGCATCCAGCCCCCATGGGTAGAGGTGGTAGTAGTGGTAGGCATCCAGCCCCCATGGGTAGAGGTGGTAGTAGTGGTAGGCATCTGGCACCCCATGAGTAGGGGTGGTAGTGGTGGTAGGCATCCAGCCCCCCATGGGTAGAGGTGGTAGTAGTGGTAGGCATCTGGCACCCCCTGGGTAGGGGTGGTAGTAGTGACAGGCATCCAGTCCCCCATGGGTAGAGGTGGTAGTAGTGGTAGGCATCCAGCCCCCCATGGGTAGAGGTGGTAGTAGTGGTAGGTATCTGATCTGGCACCCCATGAGTAGGGGTGGTAGTGGTGGTAGGCATCCAGCCCCCCATGGGTAGAGGTGGTAGTAGTGGTAGGCATCTGGCACCCCCTGGGTAGGGGTGGTAGTAGTGACAGGCATCCAGCCCCCCATGGGTAGAGGTGGTAGTAGTGGTAGGCATCTGGCACCCCATGAGTAGGGGTGGTAGTGGTGGTAGGGATCCAGCCCCCCATGGGTAGAGGTGGTAGTAGTGGTAGGCATCCAGCCCCCCATGGGTAGAGGTGGTAGTAGTGGTAGGCATCTGGCACCCCATGAGTAGGGGTGGTAGTGGTGGTAGGCATCCAGCCCCCCATGGGTAGAGGTGGTAGTAGTGGTAGGCATCTGGCACCCCCTGGGTAGGGGTGGTAGTAGTGACAGGCATCCAGCCCCCCATGGGTAGAGGTGGTAGTAGTGGTAGGCATCAGGCACCCCATGAGTAGGGGTGGTAGTGGTGGTAGGCATCCAGACCCCCATGGGTAGAGGTGGTAGTAGTGGTAGGCATCTGGCACCCCCTGGGTAGGGGTGGTGGTAGTGGTAGGCATCTGGCACCCCCTGAGTAGGGGTGGTAGTGGTGGTAGGCATCCAGACCCCCATGGGTAGAGGTGGTAGTAGTGGTAGGCATCCAGCCCCCCATGGGTAGAGGTGGTAGTAGTGACAGGCATCTAGCATCCTTGGGTAGAGGTGGTGTTAGTTGTTGGCATCCAGGCCCCTATGTGTATATGTGGCATTGGTGATGGCCATCCCGCCCCTATGGTGCTGCTGTTGCTGGTGTAAGTAATTTCTGCATCCCTCTGTGTGTGTGTGTGATATGTCGGGTACGTGTAGTTTGTTTTTGTGGTTGGTGTCTGACTTACCTTCTGCGCCGTACGCGTCCGTGCCTGTTCCGGTAATAGATGTAGAATATTGGTAGGATCGGCACGATGGGATTCATGGTTGGTTCGTCTCGTTCGTCTTTCTCTTTGCTTCGCCTCGTCCTCGTCGCTGGCGTGTTCGTCTCGTAGCCGTGGATCGTCTTGTGGCGCGAATCGGAGCTTATGTGCGCCTCTCCCGGATGCTTTGACGTGCCGTGCGTAGCGACGGGTTCGGCGCGTACGGAAAGCGCATCGTACTTGTCCGGCCGGACGGGGCTGCATTTTGGCTTCCGTGCGACTCGATTCTGCGTTTCCGGATCCGCATCGGTCGGAGAACAGGACCTGTATTGGGTGAGTACGACTGGGTCGGGCTTTGGGCAGTTATGCGCATCGTACTTGCTCGTTCGGACGTATGTGCGAATCGGTCGGGAAACAGGCATTCGCCTGGCTTTTTTCCCGGCCGAATGGTATTAGGTGCGCCTCCGACCGGGATCGGAATCGACCCCTTATTGTTTGAGTGTTGTCCGCCTCGAGCCCTGTGCTGTGTCTTGCTTATTGAAGGCTGGTGCGCTCTCCCTGAGAGGAACATTTCTTTCCAGTCCTCTTTTGCCTTTTTTCTGCCTGGCCTAACCCCCGTTGAGTGACTCACCAGGTTGAGCCCTCACTTAGCACGTATTGTTACGTAAGATGTTTGGGCAGCTGACCGTTGTTGAACCGCCCTGGGATCGGAGAGTTAACCACCATAAGGGTTTTTTTTTTATTGTTGTTTTTATGACCTGGACTGTTTGCAGAGGGATGAATAGTGCATGTAATGGGTGGGCGGGTGGGGATCCCGGCTGCCGGGAGGTTTCTTGATGGGTTATAGTAGGAATGGCTGGAACACAACAGCATATACGGTTCCTAACGTGGAACATTAGAGGGATGAGATCCATGGTGAAGCGTCATAATATCTACTCCTATTTGAGACGTAGGGACATACATGTGGCATTCTTGCAGGAAACCCACTTAAACCAGGAGGAAGCTGGGAAACTAAAACGACGCTGGAGGGGTCAGGTATTTGCGACCACCTGTTCCGCCTTTGCTAAAGGGGTGTTGATTTGGGTGAAACCGGGAGTTCCCTTCGCAGCAAAAAGATCATGGGTGGATGAGGCAGGTAGATATGTCCTGGTGGCGGGGAGACTGGCAGGGCGTGAAGTTACACTTGGAAATGTCTATGCCCCTAATCAGGATCAGGTTGGCTTTCTGGACCTCTTCTCCGCTACCTTAGCGGGTAGCGTACAGGGAAATCTCATCCTTGGGGGAGATTTCAATTGTGTTGCGGATGTTGTTGCAGACCGGTCGCACCCGCCTTTAACGGGGTCTCTGGCACGCCGCACCACTTTGGGGTTTCGGGCATGGATGGAACATTGGGGGTTAAAAGATACGTGGCGGCTACAACACGATAGTCATAGAGAATTTTCCTTTTTCTCCCCAGTACACCAGGTGCATACGCGCCTTGACATGTTTTTATGCTCACCCGCTTTTCATAGTACCATCACGTGCACAGAATATCTAGGCCGTACTCTGTCGGACCACAGCCCATTAATGATGACACACCAGCCGCTGGGGCGGTGTCCTCCTGTTCCCACTTGGAGACTCAACCCGGCATTACTGGACGATGACCCTTTTCGGGCCTCGCTGAATACTCTTCTTGATACTTATTTCCCTATCAATGCCAACACAGCATCTTCAGTCCGGGTGGAATGGGAGGCATTCAAGGTGGTGGTGCGAGGCCACTGTCTGGGACAGGCGACGGGGGTCTATAGGGAGATTCGCCAGGAGGTCCTCACTTTGGAGGAGAACATTCGCAGGTTAGATAACATTCAAGGTACAGGGGAAACGGCTCAATTGGCGCTGCAAGAAGCGCGGCGCGTTATAATGTGGCCCTTGAACGTTTACGCCGATACAACTACAATGAGTATCTTGACAAAGTGCAGAGAGAGGAAGGGACGGCGGGCCGTCTTTTAGCTCGATTGATCCGACCCGAACTGGGGGGCTCCCCTATTACGCAATTGGATGCAGAGGCTGGTGGGGTGCAGTACTGCCCTGATGACATCAATGATTCCTTTGTTGCATATTATGAGCGCCTTTATACGGCTCCGGCGGAGGCCCCTGGTATTGTGATTGGAGAGTTTTTGGACTCTTTACCCCTTAGGGTGTTGGCGGATCAGGATAGGGAGGAGCTGGGAGACCCTATTACCTTGCAGGAAATTAAGGCCGCTATTCATGCGTTGGCAGCTGGGAAAACGCCAAGGCCGGATGGCCTCCCGGCCGAATTTTACCAGTGCTTTTCTGATATATTGGCGCCACAGTTGGCCCGGATGTATGCAGATGCCTATGAGGCCGGGGTCCTGCCTGACTCCACTCGGAGTGCCCTGGTAATCCCTCTTCCGAAACTCAAATTGCAGAGGGCCGGAGTCAAAGATTACAGGCCCCTTTCCATGCTTAACCTGGATTTCAAGATCCTGAGCAAAGTACTGGCCGGTAGATTGGCTCCGCACATGAAGGCACTCGTGCACCCGGATCAGAATGGGTTTATACCTACCCGCAATACCTCCTACAACCTTCGTCGGCTTTACTCTATACTGTACCATGCTGACGCTCCGCTCCACCCTTGGGCCGCGGTGCTTTCTGTTGACCTGGAAAAGGCCTTCGATACAGTGGGATGGAAGTACTTGTTTGAAGTGATGAGGCATATGGGGTTAGGAGACGAATGGATCCGTTGGGTGCAGTTGCTGTATGCGGCGCCCACTGCCAGGGTCCGTACGGGTAAGACAATCTCCAGGGAGTATGGGGTGTTTCGAGGGACTAGACAGGGATGCCCCCTCTCCCCCCCTCTTTTTGCCTTGGTGATCGAACCTATCGCCGAGAGACTGCGCCAGGGAGGTACTGGAATTGGGCTGGATTCTGCTGGGCAGATGCATTACATTTCCCTATATGCAGATGACCTACTGGTGTACTTGGGGGATGCTGTGGCGGGCGCCCCGACAGCAATGCAAATATTGGAAGATTTTGCTGGCCTTTCAGGTCTGCGGGTTAACAAAGCAAAAACGTACCTATTCCCTGTGGCTGGCCCCCTACCTAGGCCGGACGCGCTGGCGCCCGACATCGTCTGGGCTCAGAATACGTTTAAATATCTGGGTATCCAAGTGTTCCATTCGATAGATGACTTGACGGAGGGTAATCTCGGAAGGGCGGTGCGATCCCTGCGAGGGAGTGTTCAGTTTTGGCGCACGTTGAAGCTGCCAGTGATGTCCAGGGTCTCTTTATCCAAAATGGTCATGCTTCCACGCTTGTTGTACTTTTTTGTCAATCTTCCTGTCCTTATGCCTAGCCGGTGGTTCCGCCCTCTGAATGCCCTGCTTCGGGATCTGGTGTGGGGTGATGGTCGCTCCCGGATGTCACTGGCGACGCTACAGCGCCCTGCAGCTGAAGGCGGCCTGGGTGTGCCGAATTTTGAATACTACATGCTAGCTGGTCAGTTGCAGTGGCTGGTGCAATGGATAGAAGAGGTAAATGAGGAGGGTACATTCTTGGCTCTCCCGGAAGCCCGTCCTCGATTGGTAATGGCAAAATTGCTACGGCCTAGGACGCCTACACCGTACTGTTCCTTGCTACAGCGCACTGCCTTTCAGGCCTGGCGGAGATGCGAGAACCGAGGACGGCGGGCTGCTAGGTACACTCCGGTGCTGCCCCTGGTGGGCTTGCCGCATGGTGACCCCCAATCCGTCTTTACCGTTGAACAACTGGCCCCCTGGACAGATGCGGGACTAGACGCGGTCGGAGATTGTTTTTTGGACAAGTCCCTAATTCCCTTTGATGGCCTGGTAGAAGATTGTGGTCTGCCCTCTGGCCAGTTCCTGCAGTATGAAGCCCTGACCCGAACTTTTGCGCAGCTGTGGGAGGTGGGTAGAACCGAGCCGGAAACACATCCGGTGCTTCACGCCTTGTTCACGCTTGGAACGGCAAGGCACCTAGTGAAATGGTTCTACGTGGCTCTCCTGGAGGCCTCGGTGCATCCCTTGACCAGACTACGTGCTAAATGGGACGAGATTGGGGGTAAAGAATTGACAGATGTGGAATGGTGTAGGGTCCTGCATTATCCCAAGAAAATCTCTCGAAACTCTTGCCTTAAATATATTCAGTTTAATTATACGCACATGGCTTACATGACCCTGCACCGACTCAACGTGACATATGGAGGCGAGGTTCGTTCTTGCCCCAGATGTTCTCATCCAGATGCGGACTTCGGTCATATGATTTGGGAGTGTGGTTCCTTGCGACCTTTCTGGGAAGCAGTTCTGGGGAAGCTAACTGAAGTACTGGGCAGAGATTTACCTCTCACACTACAGTCTTGCATTTTGGGCCTTTTTCCCCGACCGCCGAAACGGAAGGTGGGGAACAGACTTATAGACCTAGCGCTGGGATTAGCGAAGCGCCGCATCGCACTGGAATGGAAATCTGCCAGGGGGCCACAGTTCGCGAATTGGCATAGAGATGTAATTGTGTGGGGTGGAGCGGAGGGTAGAGCACTCAGCTGGGAGGAATCCAAAGGGATGAGGAAGCTCCCCATGCTGGCCAATGGCGGGAGGTGCTGGCGAACTGGGAGACCCCGGAGAGGCAGGAGGAGAGGGAGATGGGTTCGGACCCCGAAGCAGATATGGATGCACGCACGGGGGCGACTCGGCCTGCAACACCTATTGCTATTTAAGTGGGCTTGAGATCCTGACGGTGCACTATGTCCAATTGCTGAGTGAGTGTGAGCCTGCAGAATTTGTGTAATTGGAGGAGGCACTCTTATTGGTAGCTATGGGCCTCTCCCTTATGTGTCAACTCACCTGCTCTCTGCTATGACTTCTTTATATAAACGTTCCCCACCGCAAGCCGAAATAGTGGTACATGATATGTCTCCCCCTCTGCAGAAGGTCTTTTGTTTGGTATTCTTTTTCTTTTGCCCCAGTTGGGCCATTTGGTTGGGATTCATTTTATGAATATGCTACTGAAATACTGTTTTCCAAATTTGAAGTGGAATTTCGTTACTCTGAATCGCTATTTAAGTATCCTGGTGGATTGGTGTTTAACCCCATGCTGCACATTGTGAAGTATTGAGTATGACGTGCCATGTAATGGAATTTATGGCAAATATTCTGCTGTATGATTACCCTGACAATTGTACTTAGGACTGTATGGAATGTGCCTCTTTTATGAGATTTGTATTGCAAAAATTGAAAATGTCAATAAAGATATTTAAAAAAACAAACAAACATATGTTACAGAGAGCCGCAATCAGTAAGTACCAGTAAAACACAATGTGAAATTAATGTCATTTTTCTTTCTCAGAAGAGTGTCAGACGGGAAATAATCGCTGCATTACAATCAAGTGTCGCTTGCTGCTGGTTTTCTCAGTGGTACAAAATGCCACTCATTATTCATAATATGCTGCCTGTAAAGTGCGCCATGCAGTTGGGAGCCGCCTCAGAGTGCTTTGTGTGGGACTGAGAAGTGACTGCAGGACATGAGCAGCTCAGGAGAAGCAGGACGAACAATGTGAGTATTTATCTCGAGGGTGTATTCAGGTTTTTTTACGATGACAAAGCAGCAAAAGTGACTAATAGCTATAAAATTGGATGAACACAAAATAATAAAACAATGAAAAAAGGTAATTGGGCCAACTGAAGGAGTGTTATGAAGTAAGCGTGTAGGTGTAGTCACAAGTAAGCGGAAGTTAGGAAGTTGGGAGTTAGATATACAAAACCCATTTGTGTTCGCTAACCCTCTGATTCGCAAAAGTACAGGGCTTTGCAATTAGGAAGTTAGGGCTACACGTATCAAAAATCCAGTTTGCATTCCCTAAATAGCGAATTTTAGGTAATCCCTATTAAAGAAATGCAAACTGGTATGTCAGAAAATAGTGAATACCTAATAGCGATTCCTGAAGATTTGCAATTACAATTAGGAAATCGGTATTAGGTAAAACTACTCCATTCGTTCCTATGGGCCTAAAGGCCCATAGGTGCAAATGGTTTACATTACCTAATTGGTAATCGCAAATTAGGTAATGCAAACCAAAGGGTGCCCAGGGGCTAAGGACCCCCTGAGGCATCCCCCAAAAAAATGTACACATGTAAAGCACATGTGTGCGCTACATCGCAGTTTGAAAAATGCATTTTTTGTGCATTTTCAAAAATTGCACATGGTTACCATCAACTTGGATTCGATGGTGATAGCATTTCCTAAATGCACAGTTTATATTTAGGAAATGCTTGGTACATGTGCTTCGGGAATCGCAAATTGCGATTCCCTATTTGTAGTCGCAATTTTAGGTAATCGCTATTTTTTGCAATTACCTAAAATTGAGACTACAAAGACTTTCATACATCTTGAAAGGCTGTTTTGCATTCGCAAACGGTCGAATTTAGCGATTCGCACCGTTTGCGAATGCAAAATGCTTTCATACATGTGGCCCTAGGTACCAGATGTAGAAAACCCTTTTGCATTCACTAACCCCTAACTCTCTGATTTGCAGAATTACATGGTTTGCATTTAGGAAGTTGGGGCCAGATATACAAAAACATTTCACGTTCGCTAACTCAGTGATTCGCAAAATTACAGGCCTAGCAAACGCAAAATGGTTTTATACATTGTAGTAATCCAAACAGTGATCAATTACAGACACCTCAATGGAGGCGGTAAATGCTTTGAAAAGGGAAGGGGTGCCCTGAAAGCCCCTTCCCTTTTGGGAATCGTGGTGACCTTCACTGCCTGTTTGTTTTTTTTAAAGCAGCACTGACTCCTTTACGGAACACAGGCTGCTTAAAAACAGATGTTTCTCTTTTGGGAATGTAAACGTAGGCATGATGGTCTTCTGTGTCCCTTGCAGTCTACCATCCCTGTATCTGTAGCCAATCAGAAAGAGTCACAAATTACGACCTGCTTAATATATATTAATTAGGCATGTCGTTCTACTCTCCCTCACCCTAAAAACACTGGAGATTTTGTAATGCAACGTAATAATGTAATAATGCATAGGTGACATCATAAAGACTGGTCGCAAAAAGTCAGTACAATTTGCAAGCACTTTTTGCAGACAGTCTAATAGCACATCTGTCTTTTAATTGTTTAATGTAGTGGGTTATATTTAGTTCCAGAGGCTACTTTCCATGAAGGATAAGAACAAAATAAAAAGACTAAACAAAGTAACTGCCAACATGGCACATGGTTCTAATCATATGTTCTATGAAGTAGGCGCACATATCAATTTAGTTTGGAAAAAGTGTTAGGAATAGAGGATGGTGTGAGAGAAGCATTTAAATTGCTCAAGGGAATAAATATGGTATTTTTTTATGTGCATCAAGCAGTGGAATAATGACTCCAGGCAGTCTCTGCGAAGGGAGAAGTTGTATCTGCTGTTACCACAGTGTTGTGTACATATAGGTCGCCTGTCTATCCATTCCACCTTAATGTTTAGATTTCCTGCACTTTGTGTGTTACTGTGCATGGGTGGGTGTGGGGGGTCTCTCTCTCTCTCTCTCTCTCTCTCTTTCTCTCTCTCTCTCTCTCTCTCTTTCTTTCTCTCTCTCTTCCTCTTCCTCCCTCCGGCTCTACCCAGTTTATGATCTGGTTCAGCTGAAAAGGAGAGCTGGTTGCAATTGTCTTCCCCAGAAATATGAAGGTTGATTTGTCCAACTCACTCAATGCCATAGGTTTTTCTTTACAACTCAATTAAAGTCACTATGCTTAAAGGCTTTCCTTAGGTAGAGAGATTGGGGAGGGGGGGGGCAAAAATCTGAATTTTCCCAACAAGCAATGCAATGTACCCAATTAAAAATGGGAGTGAGTTCAGTGTAGATAGTGGGATTTTAGGGGTTTGGCTTTGTGTGTTAGGGGTACCAGTGGGAGGGAGGACGGTGCTGTGAAAAGTAAACTGCATTCCTGGCAGCATGTATGTAAAGAGCGGTGAACATCAACATAGTAAATGCAAAACGCAGGTAAGTTTTAACATTACTGACGGGCAAGCTAGTTAATACCATCAGTTATAGTAGTCCTCGACCAACCACTGTCTCATTAACGAGTCTTCCACAGATCTCTCACAAAGCAAATCTCATCGCAATCTTGGAAATGAATTTAGTTCAACCTGTTTCAGTAGGACGTTGAAGCAAGTCCGTCCTTCACTCAAGATAGCTCATGGGGTTAACATGTCGACTGCGGGCATCTGCTCAAGCTGCAGCTGCAACTTCACAAAAAAGGAGCCCACTTAAGTTTGTGCTTTTAAGGTTGGTAAATTAATTAATACCACTGACTTCGGTAAATACAGCATGTATCGTTAACTGACTCAAGGCAAATATCTTTACATTTGCAGTACAAATATTACATCTGCATAACCTCAGCATTTACATAAAGTCCCTCACACTTGCAGAGACTTTGAACAGACTTCGGTTTGCTTGACCAGGCTGCAAAAAGCAGAATGTGATGAGGAGGAGGAAAACAACACATTTTTGGGGGCAACACTAGACAGTGTCCTAAGAGCTGGGGTTGAAGAATGGGTGCCTTGCTTCAGAGACTTCTTTGTTGCTGTATACACAGTCTCACCCTTTCCAGTTGACAACCAAAGTGCCAGGAACTATTTCCCCATTTGTTCTTCTCCAAGAAGATGGGATACTCCTGCGTATCCTTCGTGGCGATTGGTGGCTAGCATAGGAGCACAGAGATCTCAATTTCACCCTCATAATGCATCAGGATGTTTCATAGTCTCTGTACGGCGGACTTTCAGGGTCTGGTCTACAACTATGAGCATCTTTCATTAAGGAGGGAAGTGCGTCTTTCTGTAACATGCACCCACCAGAAGCCTCAACCTAAGCCTAACTAACAGTAGACGGCAGCACTGTGACATATTTTTAAGCAGTGAAGGGTCAGATACTCCATTGTGTACCATCATTTTTTCATGTATGAGCAGTGTTGCTGTAGATATTTAGCTGAAGGAACTCTAGCACAAAGCCTGTAGGGCTGGCACTTTCAGTTTAGTTTCATAAGGTGGAGGAACAAAGCATCCTTAAGTTCTTCCATGGCTAGTTCTGAGGAAGCTTCAAAATCACACACAAATAGGGAGTTGTGGAATGGAACTTTTCATGAGCAATAATGTCATTCGCTCCAGCCATGTTTTTCTGCTCATGCTAACAAACGCCTAATGTAAGTGCCCGCCTATGATGATTTAAGCCTCTTTTTCTCATCTTGGCTTCCAAGATGAGAAAGTGTTGATTAGTTGCTCAGCCATATGTTTACATTCTTGCTGCAATCTGAAGGTCGTGTTCTTCCATTTTCATGATCTAAGTCTTCTAACACCTGTGTGCTACACTTCTTTTAATCTAACACCTGTCCGCCATTGCAAACCTATATGTACAATTTTATAAATTTGTTCTTGCCTTTGCTTTTTAAGCTTGTTCCAACACAGTCTGTCGCGGGACGCCCCGGGCTGACTGAATCTGTTGTTCGCAGACTACAAAAGTTTTCTTTTGTTAATAAACCCCTTCAGACTTCGATTGTCGCATGTGTGGATTGTCTTTGACAGTTGTATTCATCGGTGTCCTTACAAGCAATGTGACCCATTTACATTGACTGCCTTCGTATTTCAAAAAGTACATTTCTCTGAAGAAGTGCCTAAAAGTGTTCCACCTCCTGAGAGTAAGGCTCTACCACATAGAGAGCCACATATTGCTTTGCTATACTCATTGTTGTAGTATTTTCATTCATATTCTTGTTATTGAATGGATAACAAACATTAACCATTTAAATTATTTTATCCAATCTCCTGCAGATAGATTATGCTGACAGAAATACTTGATAGGAAGTATTTTGTAGACCTCTAGGGCCATATCATACAAGTGCCCCAGGTGTGCAACGGACGTTTGCGCCCGCTTTGCGTGCCCCCGGGCACTTTGGTATTACAGAAGGGGCCGCAGACGTTTGTGCGGCCACTAATGTAATACCAATAGCACTGGCGCACTTAAAGCAAATAACCTTAAATAAAGTGCTTTGCCTCATTTGCCTAGTCCCTCTCTTTCTCTGCCGGTTGCTCCTCCTTTTCTGCTGCATCATCTGGTCTGGTGTGAGATCTTTTGTATCATACATGGTCCACAGGACGATGTCTGTCTAATGCTTTTAAAATTTTTGCACCGACTATTATTGGGACTGGAATGTCCACTGCATGGTGTGCTGGCATGGACCCCTGCCCTGAATGAACCAACTGCATGTGAAACTGGTATCCTGAGTTTTGTCGGCCCAGCTAGCACCCTAGTCTATCATGTGTGCTGAGGCCTAGCCCTTTCAATGGCAAGCCAAGGTCCAGAATCTGTTCTGTGACCTGAGGGACGCACCAAACTGGCCCTATTTTATGACATTGGACTGCTCTCCATGTCCTGGGTTGTTGCCTCTAAACGGTGGTTGCAGAGTGTCGATTTCTGGAGGATTAGTAGTCCTGAGCAGACCTTTTTTTTGCTATTTTAGGAGAGAGCGTGACCTACTGGTCCCACTTGTAAAAGTTCTACCTCAGTGTAACACCCAGACTCTTGCACTGACATTCTGTGTTTGTGTCGAGTACATGTATACTGTGTGTATGTTTGGCACTTACATGACAGGGAGACTGTGTCCAATGTGAGTATAGTTTCTGGGAGCAGTGGGATCCCTTTGGGTGGCCTCTCTTTTAGAATGATACAAGATGGAGGGCTGATACAGCTTCTCCAGGCAGTGCAAGTTTTTTGACTGCATTCATGAAGATGGAGTGTTTAGGCCCAGGCACTGAATTGAGGGAGAATGGAGGCTGCCCTTAGAAACTGCTATTATATTTTCCAGAGCACTGCTGTTTGGTGGATGATAGGGGAGAGGGGGTAAGTCAGCTGATTGTGTTGTCAATGGTCAGAAAGTTACTAGACAGGACCTGCCCTTGTTTGTCTTTTCCTGATGTCTTCTTCAGGAATGCTGATGACAGCCAGATAGAGAGTCTTCACACTTCATTGTGCCCATGTTTTGTATACTCCTACTTAGAGCCAACACCATCGCTACCTGCTGTGAGAGTGATCACCTTGCAAATAGTCTGTGTCTACACTACAGGCAGAATATCACATTTGAAAGGAAAACACCTAAAACCGGCTCATGCAGCTTAGACAATGGCTCAATATCATTTGTGTGTAAAATGAACATAAAAGTGGAACCCAAACCACCCCACTTTGTTCCAGTTCCGAGCTGCTTCACTGATTAAGGAAGGGAGTGCTCCGCAAAGTACTTGAAGCGCTGCTGTAAAACTAGGGCTGGTGTCTGCATGACAGCCTGTCTCCCAGATCTGAGGGAACAACACCGGACGTCTGCACAACTTGCTGGAGAAGCTGAAGGTCTGCCTAGTACCTAAAAGCCTGCCTGCCTGCTGAGAGAGGTAAGGAGTGTGCAAGGCTCTGCATAACGAGAGACTGTCCAGGAGGAGAAACTTTGCTGTGTTCCCGGTATGTGGAACAGCTATACTACTGGGAGTAGCCAACTACTTTTGGGGGTGTAACTGGCCCAACCAAGATGTGAAGGGTCACGCAGTCTCCCTACATGGTTCATAAAGTGAACGCTGTGATGAAAACTTGCAACTCAAGACTGCTGTGTGCTGTCCGGCATATCTGCATTGTTCCGAAGGGACTAGTGATGCCGCCACACACCATGAAATGTGCCAAAGAGGATCACTGTTAATGCTGTGGACTAGAGGCCACAACTGCCTAGGACAAAGCAGCCTAAAACCAGACCAGCCTCAATGTGCACCCAAGTCTCTCCAGCACGGAGTAAGGCCATGGTCCGCGGTCCTGCACTACTTCCGAGGACGCTTATGGCACGAAATTGAAAAGGGTGCACAGATCGGAGCTGTTACAGTTACATTCCCTGTGAAAAGGAAACAAAGGACCTGAAGGATAAAAACGGAGACTTTTCTCTTGAACTGTAAAGAATAGACTGCCATAGAAGCATGGATTCTAGCAGGAACCGTAGTCATGGATACTAAACCTTGCATTGAGCCTCATTAGCGGGGTGTATTGTTTCATTTTGCTAAGGCATTACAGTATTTCTCTTTTCATAAGACAAGCACTGGGATGGACAGGGAATTATTGTTTCAGATGGTTGACTGTTGAGTTCTAAGCCTTTGCCCCCTACAGCACCTCCCTAAGAAGCCTTTGACTGAAGCAAGTGCGGAAGGGGTGTACTTGACCCAGTTTGCATAGCCATAGTAGGAAAGACCCCAGTACATTTTTGGCAAATGACCCCACCCACAACGGTTGAGACCCAGCAGCCATTGTTTGCACTGTTCCTCCTCCCCCTGCTGCATGGGGTCTGGCAGTTATCATGCCATAACTCAGAGAGGTTTTGAGTCTTTCTCTGTCAAATGGATTTGTCCTTGCACAATGGCCATGGAGAACTACCTTCTGATCTCTGTACTGTCTGCACCAGCTAAACATCTGGAAGTAATTTTGGCTACGCAGCAGGCAGGTGCACTGAAAGACTGGCTTTGGATAAGCTGAGGACCATTGTGGATGATGGAGATGTGGCTGCAGTTATCGCTTTAGACCTGCTGTCCATCATTCAACAGACTAAAGGGTCTTGAGGTCGTTGGTGAAAGAAAGATGGTTCAGAAGACTAAAGATTAGAGAGAGGTTGTTCCCCAGTTTGGGGAGTAAATATCAGACTAATCGCCACCCAACTTGTGAATGTTTCTGTTTAGCTGCATGTAAGATTGTTTGGATGAAGGGCTATTACACAGCTATATCTGGAGAATATCTCTCGAAGATAGGAATATTCAATGGAGCTTTAAATTCTGTAATACAAATGTTATTATGCCTAGCCACTGCACCTTGCTGGTTTCCATCTGCTTTCGATACCATTTTGCTTTTTCATATGTGTCTTGTGACAGTAATAGGGGGAGTTGCTATGAAGGCATTACACTACTGTCTGCACTGTATGAGCATGGTATAAATAAGAGGCTATCGGTTGTGAGTTAATATACTATGTATGTTGCCAAAACAGTTCTCTGATGTCACTGGAGAGTGGGGCCAGGACAAACTGCAGATACTCTCGTACGGTGACATCTCTCCTCTACTTTTAGAGAGCCTCAGCATAGGGTGACCATTTATTTGAGCCCCCCTCCTCACCTGCAGTTGTCCTAGGGCCTTCAACCAAAGGCTAGTGACTCTTGGATACAGTTGCTGTATCTCCAGCCTCTGACTTTTTGTATGAGATGATTGAGAGGTTGTCCTTGGAGGTTCCCCCCAGACTTAAAGGGTAGACTGCCTTATGGACTGGAACACTGAGGAACCCAGCCTAGTTATTGTGCGTATGACCCTTGCAAACACTAACTAACCTGACGATGTGAACTATTTCCTAAAGTAAGCTAATGTCTGTCTCTGAGGTGTGCATAGCCGGGGGCTTTATGGTGGCTGAGTCATAGCCCTCCTTCCATATGCACTTTGCATCTTAAATTTTTAAAAACAGAAGCTCTGCCTGAGTGAATGGTAGTGTATGCATCATCCCTCAAACAGGCAAAGATCTCCCCAAATGCTCCCTGGACCCCATCGTTACGGTGACCCTTCCATAAGTTGCACTCCCACCCCGTTCATAAATCGTATAAGGGTGGAAGTGGCTTCATGGTTCCCATCTTTGATATACAGTCTTTCATACTTCACCGCATCCTCTACCAACTGCACACAATAGGAATAGGATAAGAGAGATAGCAGAGACACTGGATATCGCCACTTTGACTCATTACTCTGCCGGGGCTGATTTCTAAAAATTATACTGGATATCTAGGAACAAGAGTTTATAGATTAGTATTTGTTATATTGAGTCATTCATCTACACTGACAGTAGAAACAATATACTTTAAGGGTATCCCTATATCTGTTATTCTATGTGCTCTGATGGAATACTTGATGTTCCTGAAACTAGAATCTAAACAATGTCTGAAAACTTTGTTATGTATCTGAAAATCCTCCCCTATTCATAAAATAATTACCTTATATCTTTTAGATATGTGTTCTCTGATAGGCTTAGTTTTTAGTTTGTCTTTTGTGTAACTGAAATATAACAACCAATCATATATATTGTGCTGTTCTTGCTAATAATCACGTTCCTAAATACACAATATATATATATCATGGACATTAAACAGCCTTTGTCTCATCTTCTCGTCTGTTCATGCGAAAGCAAGATCCAAAGTGCACAGTGCATACAAAATATAGTTCTAAAAAATAACTTGGAATCAATCTTCAAATAGATTTAAGTTTGATTTGAAACACAAATCAGTTCCCAGAACAATTCTGTGTATCTCTTAACAGTTCTCCAACAAACTCTAAAGGGATAAACAAGCTGCTCTCCAAATATTTATTGAATACAAGTAGCAGCAATTTAGTAGCTTGATTGCCTAGAAAGGACATTGTAAAATATGAGTAACCGCATCACCAAAGATTCAAAATGGCAGACACCATTTCCAAACTATGTGAGGGTACAAGGATTCATGGAGAACGTAGTTTTGTTGTTTGATATTGTCGTAGTGTGTCTCAAGAAACTCAAAATGAGCTTAGCGTGAGCAGGTTTGCAAGATGGCACCTACACATTCGCCAAGCACTGAAAGGTGACCCAGGAATCATGACAGTTGTGGGCATTGGCATAAAAATGGCTGTACCTTGCAAAATTGTGTCCATCCTTGATGTGATGTGTTGATAATTCAGGCTATGGTTGGCTTAATGATGGCAAACCTTAATATATTAAGGCCAACCTAAACATAATTTAAGTTATAGCTAGCATAATGACATCCATCCTTGACATGTTGTAGGCATGAGTTACTTAACTCAGCAGTCCTCATTGATGCCAAAGGGACTAACATAAGACCTAAGACCTACCCGGACTTACCAGGAGATGTTGCTGTGTAGGGGAAAGAGGAAGACAATATGGAGAGGGCGGGAAGGATGTGTAAGCCTCGCCCATCTGCCTGTGTTATGTGGCTGGGTCCACTGCTACACCATGGTTGCCTTGATAGGCCTTGTATATGGTAAAGGTAGGTGGTAGTAAAGTTTGAGTAGAGTTTGTGCACTGGATAACTCTGACCCAGTGAAGTCTACCTTGGATTATTACCGCAAGCTGTACAAGATTGATTGCCAGATGGTCAGACTAGCACTGTGTATTGCTAGTACTCCTGAGGACTTTGTATAGCAACATACTCTGAAGTGTGGCAGGATAGAGATATTGCTTCCATTAGATGTGCAGAAGTGACCTTACACTTTGTCCTGATGATTGTTCCTTCCTGGAGCACTTTCTTTAGATTAGATGAAGTGGTGGAGAGTATGGAGAGGAGATTGGAGACAGCGGTCTCCTCTGAAGTGAAGGGTTAACCTATCTCAGGCATGTTCCCTTTGATCCCCCACTGATGCTGCTCCCAAATGGCTGATGGGTGTCCAGAATGAAACATCTCTCCTTTTTTGGTTGTGTTGTGGGTTTCTTCCAGTGGGAACTCCCACTGTCACAACCTTCTGTCTGTCAACACATATAGAGAAAGAGTGTGTCTGCTCTGGAAGAAGTGGGATGCATAAAGTGAAAATAATGCCTCAAACCAGTTCCAGAACAGCACAAGTGGAAAGCATTAACCATGCTGGGAAAGGTGAACAAGAGGACTGAATCTGCCAGTCAGTATTTCAGGATCTTTCACTGCCTGATCCTGTGCTTTGTGTTCATGACATTCAGCCACCGAGAAGAGAGAGGACATCACCTGAAGGAGTTTTCAACTATCTACTGGAAGAAGCTATGGGTCTGCCTTGGTAAAGGAGTTTGTCTGACCTACTGAGAAATGGATGCTGGTGGTATCAGTGCCGGAGGAGTCAGCCCAGAGGCAGAAACCCAGCTGCAGCCACCTGGAAGAGGAGCTGCCCAGAAGATGGTTCACTGAAAAAATGCCAGTTCACACCTAGAATGTGCCAGATATGCTGAGTTCTCTGCTGCTGCAGTGTGTGTGCCTGGTACTCTCATCAAGCCACAATGCCCTTTGCCCCCTTTCTGGCCTGGGAGCGATTGGAGGAGTGGCTGGCGTGGACCAATGGAGAGACACTGCAGGAGATGACGCTAACATTACTGAAGTTGGTCTTCCTGTGTCTCCTGCTCGAGGCATATTGTGCCGAGAAAGAGAGCAACCACATCCCTTGCCTGTGGCCGAGAACCGAACTGTGCTGAAGAGGAGTGTGCTGCCAAAAGGAAAAGATATGAGGTTGTCACTGTTATCCACATGTTGATGCTTGTCCTTGCACCCTGTGACGTTGGCTCCTCATAGTCTTTGTGTGCTGGGGATCGTGGAATGTGGGCTTCTAGGACAAAGTTTCAATCCCTTTATGAACTGATGTGAAATCTCCTCAAGATCCTTGGGTGGGCTGTATACCTTTGTTTGGGCTTGGGGTTTTGCTTTAGGTCCAGACCACATCTGGAACTATGCATGCTCCTCTGCACAACTGCAGCCTCTCCATTAGACATGGTGTTACCCTACGCAGAATACAACACCTGAAAAGTGCCAGGTGTCTCCTTAAGAAGGTCAAAGTAACAAAAAGCACTAAGTAACCTCCTTGGCAATCTGCTAATGCTTGATTGAAGATGTAGACTTATGTAGCAGTGGATAAGCCAGTCATTAAACTTCCCCTGGCAACAAGAAGAGAGAAGAGCCAGGCCATACAATTCCCAAGACGAGTCGAAATGGAATCCAGCTGTAAGAAGCAAAAATCAAGACAACTAGTGGGTGATGAATGCAATGAAAAATAGGCAACGAATATGTCGCAACGTATTTTATTCTTGTGATTGCTTCCTTTATATATGAGTAAAACGGGAGCTGACAGCACAGGAAAGACTCATGCTTCATCATGGATTCGGAACCTCCAATAGTGCTCCCTGGACTTTGTACAATCTTGGAAAGGGTAGTTTATAGCCTTGATAACGCCTCAAGAACATGACGGCAGCTAAACATATGAAGAAGAATTCCAAGGTTGACACCCTTTGCCTGCTTCTGGATTCTGCAGCTCCACCGCCATGTCTCTAACTGATTGTGGAGCACCTCTCCAGGTGAATGTGACAGAAGAGTCACAGAACCAACAGCATGGCTCAAGCTTCAGGGATACCCAGCTATGCGCTGGGAGTGGCATCCATCAAAATGCCATCTGAGAGTGTGATGTGAGCACCATCTTCCTTTGAATGAGGACAGTCCTCAATAGGTCATGGGCACCGATGTAATAGTAGGCCCTCTCCTGAAGCTATGGGGTTATCAGGGTGTTTGGGTAAAAGGTATTTTCAATGTTTTTCAATATAACAGCAAATGATTACAATGCTTGTGTAGGTACAAATAGTGAGAGAGTCAAGTAAGTTAGCGTATTATTTAAAGGAAGACAGTAGCACAAAGGTACCATAACCTCATACGCAGTTCAATTATCCCCAGGAAATCTTCAGCAGATGCAAGTACGGTTGTCAGCATGTATCAACACCAATATACCTAGGAGATCAAGTTGTCTCAGTGAACATAAGAACATAGTAGTTCATCAACATCATTTTAAACACATAGACGTTGCATTGACACATTATGGTCACAGTGGCAATATCCCCTTTATTTCTTCACCCGATAGTATACTATATAAACACAGATAAGTAAAGTTACCATCCATAACACTGATATTAAGAACAAAGCAATATAAGAATACATTTGAAAAGAATAGCAAAGAAAGGAAAGAAACAAAAAGGAAAAAAAACAGAAAAGACCGCACTCCCTCTGAACCTTTGAACCCCTTTGGGGTATATCAACCTTTTTTGTATCACAATGATGTAACCAGTCTATTCCAGGGGTTATCCCCCCCATAAGTGAGAATGTCCCTCGTGTAGGTCCTGTCGGTCTCCATCCCCAGGGAACCTCCTAATGTGCTTGTCACGGTTAGCCGAGGAAGGTGAATCTGATGCAATGTCCCTGACTGCACCCGAAGTCTCCGAGGGGCTAGAGTTACAGAGACCCGTGGCCTGGATAGCCTGTAGGAGGTGACCTGGGACCAATCCCATTCTCTCCTGATTTTTCATATATGTGCAGAAAGGGGCCCATGTTTTTTCAAATTTGTATCAGGATGTTTTTAGAAGAAACGGTGAACCATAAAGTGTGCCTGAACAGAAGAAAGATCTTCCCACAATAGCTCACTAGATGGATAGTATTTTCAGTGAAGTAAGACTTGAAGATGGCTGCTGAAAATGCAAGAGTCTCAAGTTTCCTGCACTTCATATTCCTATTGTTCTTGTACCTTGCTTGGCAGAGGTTCAGATGAAACCAGTGAAAAGCATCTGATAAATATGGTTTCGACTGAGATAATGAAAACAAAACTGAATGAATGTTCCATGTGTGAAGCAATGTGAACCAGAGTGCTACAGGACTGATGTGATGAGTGATAACAAATGGGCCAAAGAATCGTGGTCAAAATCTAAGTGGCACTGTATGAACTGGAATGAAGCAAGAAGACAGCCAAAGCTTGACTCCAGGAACAATAAGACAGGGACTTGAATTTGATTTATCATAATGTTCCTCCATCTTGATCTTTGAACAGTGCAGACTTTCAGAAACAAGTTGTCTAAGAGCTCCTGTAAATGATTCACATAATCAGTAGCTCCAGAAACTAAAAGGCTCAACTCAAGGAGCAGAATGAAAAACTCTTGGATAAAAACTTTGTATACAATAAAAAGGCCCAAACCTTGGTAGTAGGACTAAGAGTTGTATTATTGTAGGACATTTCCACAATGGCTGCTATTGCATAAATATTTTGGCTTGCATTACAGTAACATCAAAAATACTATCCATACATTGATTGCTTTGCTGTGTTAAATTGAGGCATTTCCTCTTCTGAGGGTAACTGTCAAGGCTAGAGCCCTGACATGCTTAAAGTGCTTGATCCTTTGGGAGCGAACTGTATTCCAGAGACAATGAATGAATGAATTAATGACCGGTACTTATAGAGTGCACAGCTACTCCAGCTGGAGTGTCCCGGAGCTAACAGTGCACATATGACTGCCCTACTAGGAGGCTCAGTTTTTAAAAAGCCATGTTTTCAACTGTTTTTTGAAGTGGGAGACAACTGTTGACGCTCTGAGATCTGCCGGCAGTTTGTTCCAAGCGTGGGCTCCTAGGAAAACGAAGGACCTACCACCTCTGCGCACCAGACGTGTATTGGGGATGCAGGCCAGATCGACGCAGGATGATCTGATTGCTCCAGTAGGTGTGTTGGCTGACTCGTTTTCTAAGGTAGGCGGCGCCCATGCCATGGAAGGCTTTGAAGAAAATAACCATGGCCTTGAATTTTATCCGTTCCCTCACTGGGAGCCAGTGTAAGGACTTAAGATGGGGGGTCATATGCAACCTGGGTTCCAGTTTGCGAATCGCCCTAGATGCTGAATTTTGCACTACCTGAAGGCGCTGGAGAAGGTATTCCGGTAGTCCCAGGTAGAGGACATTGGCATAGTCCAATCTGGACGTGATCAGCGCCTGCACCACTGTCTTCCTGGAATCCAGGGGGAGAAGCGGCAGGAATTTCTTCAGCATCCGTAGTAGGCCAAATCAGGTTTACACTAGAGCCTGAACCTGGGATCGAGAGCACATTATCGATGTAGATACCCAGGTTTTTGACTGTAGATTGGGCAGTACTGGGAGGAGAGAGATCTTCCAGCCACCACTGGCTCCAATTGCTCACAGTGGGTTGGCCAAGGAAGACAATCTCAGTTTTATCGGGATTGCACTTGAGCTGGTTCTCTTTCAGCCATCTAAAAACCATAGTGAGGCAGGATCTAATTGCATCTCCATTGAAGTCTGCGCCTTTGTCGCTTGTAAAGATCAGCTGAGTATCATCAGCATATGAAATTATTTTGCCACCCTGTGCCTCTGCCAATGATGCTAGAGGTGACATGTATAAATTAAACAGAGTTGGATTTAATGAGGAGCCCTGCGGGACTCCAATCTGCATGCTGGGCATAGAGTCTGAAAACGGGGGGGTCCAGATGACCTGTTCTCTGTCCTCCAAAAAGGATGTAATCCAGGCTAATGCTCTCCCTTCAATGTCCATGTTCCTCAATCTGTCTAGGAGCATCCCGTGGGGCACTGTATCAAATGCCGCCGACAGATCGAGTAAAATAAGCGTTGCTCTGCCCCCATGATCCAGCTGGTCTCTAAGATGTTCCATCACTTCCAACAGGGCAGACTCAGTGCTGTAATTGGCCCTAAAGCCGGATTGCGTGGGGTGCAGGAGAATGTGATTCTTCACATACTCCATGAGTACTTTGTTGTCATGTTTCTCCAATACTTTGGAGAAGGCCGTGAGGAGGGAAATGGGTCTGTAGTTCGTGGGAATGTTAGGGTCCGCATTTGTTTTTATCAGGAGTGGCAACATTTTTGCCTGCTTACAGAGTGGTGGCACAATGCCAGTTTCAAGCGAGGAGTTGAGTACCTTATTGACAGGTGCGTTTAAGGTGGCTGCAAGAACAGGTATCAGTTTAGCTGGGAACGCATCTGTTGGTGAGCCCGACTTGAGGCCCAAGAGATATGTGAGTGAGTCCTCAAGTTCTATGGCAGGGATCTGCAACAGTGGTGGCCATTGTGAGAGTGCCGCGGGGGGGATGGGTTGAGTGATGCTTCCCACCTGGGTGAGAGGAGAGGAGATATCCTCCTCCGCCTCCGTAGAGAATGACTGCTGGATAGTCATTATCTTTTCATGAAAGGAACGGGCCACCTGGTTCGTCCAATCTGCTGAAAGCGGTGCTTCTTTGTTCACTGCCTTAGGAGCTGTAAATGATTTTATGATTTTGAAAATGTCCTTGCCACTGTTGTTGGTTTTTACAATCCTATTCTCCAGATAGTTCATTTTGGCCATTAGCGCCAATTTGTAGTGTGATTTGAGAGCTGCCTTATAAATGTTCCTGTCCTCTGAAAGATATTGCCTATGCCACTTTCTTTCCAGGCCTTTGCATTTGCTTTTGCTGGCTCTCAAAGATTCGTTGAACCAAGGCGCCGAGCGGCCAGTCCTCCTAGAGGTGCGCGCGGCCAGGGGGGGCGACTGCATCGATATTTGTCCTCAGCCATGCTTCTAGAGTGTGAGCGTCCGCTACGGGACTGCCCACAAAAGAGGGGGCTGAGGAGTCAAGCGCACTCTGAAGAGAAGGCAGAGATACTTTCTGGAGGGCTCTGTAATTGTGTTCCGCCTTTTCCTCCCCTAATGGGATGTGCTTCCCTATGACTGGTATCCGAAAGTTAACAAGGAAGTGGTCTGACCATGTTAGCGGGATTGGAGGATCCACCTCCACCTGCAAGTCGCAAAAAAACTGGTATAAAGTGTGTCCAAGTTTGTGAGTAGGACTCGTGATCAAAGGTTTAAGATTACAAGCTGCCATGATTTCGGACAGGGCCATCACCTGGGGGTCTGAGGGCTTGTCACACTGCAGGTTCAGGTCCCCCAGAATGAGAAGATGCTTATATCTCAGGGCAAGCGATGCATTCGTGTAAGGAGTTGATAAAGTTTCTAGGTGCACCCGGTGGTCTACAGATTAGCATCCCAGTGATGCATTGATGCGGTGAAACAGTGCAGCGGAACCCCAGACACTCTGGGCCATCCACCTGGTCCAGTAAAATAGGGGAGCACTCTAGTTCCTGTTTGAAGACAATGGCTACTCCCCCTCCTATCCCCGTCTGTCTGTCTATCCTCATGATTTTATAGCCTGCGGGAATAGCCGAAGCAATGCTGGGATTAGAGGAGTCTGAAAGCCATGTTTCGGTGAGGAATATGAGGTCGGGGTGCTCATCTGATAGAAGGTTGTGAATTTGCGCTTCGTGCTTTTGCAGGGAGCGAGTATTAAGGAGTGCAGCTTTGACATACTTCCCCTGTCTGCCTGAGCTAGTTGCCTTTTTACTCTGGACTGGTGCCGTCGGAACATCCACCCGTCCCTTGACCAGAAACCAGTTGCAGTGAGGTCAGATAAATGTGATTATATTGTCAGGGCTTACCGCGATATTCCGGCACCTGTGGAGGTAGCCTATGTTGAGGCGTCCCCGGGGTTAAATACCCTAAGGCAGAAGGAACCGGGAGGAGACTAGACCGTCTCCCTCCCAAGATGGCGGCCGCTGGATGGCTCACCTAAAGAGTGAAACCCAGAGGGTAATCCTCCCTCCACACAATCAGCGAGAAGCTGCGGTGGACCGGGGAGGATTAGCGGGGAGAGGAGGCAACACTGGAGACTCGGTGAGTGTCCAGGGGTATGGTGTCCAGTGGACCAATATATGTGCAAAACTCGCAAGCAATTTAAAAATTAGTTCAAGCAGTTTAAAAATTAGTTCAAATACAGAACACACATAGTTAAAAATTCGAATAACAGAACAAATGCCTCAGCGCTGCAATCTAAGAATAGACTGGCAGCCAGAGTGTCGCACAGTCTCTCCCAGAGAGTGTTGTCCCACAGAGCTCCCAATACCAACATCAGATTACCCGTGCTCACTGTAGTAGTCAAGGTACACAGTATGCACAAGAAACCCACCAGGTGAAAGGGATGAGAGAAAGAGAAACTCCTTGACTCGAGCTATAGAGGTGATGACATCCTTGTGTGGTGGTGTTGCAAAAACCTACTGTTGATAACACCCCCTGCAGTAAACGGATTAAATAAGTACACAGCATGTCTTCACCAAAAACACAAGGGAGATTTAAAAACCCTTATCATGAAAAAGCAAAATGCCCTTAATACCAGCCAGACTTGCACAGACTAGCAGCCACATCCTATTAGAAGTACTCACATCCCACAGACTAGTTGCACAGTTCAAACACCACACACTGCTCACAGAGCAGCAGTCTGACGCTGACTGCAACACCGCACCCCTGATACACTGGGAATCTAATACTACAGAAAACACTATTTACAAACTAAGGGACATATTTGCAAGCCCCTTTCGCCACTGGAGTGTCACTTTTTTTGATGCTCCGGTGGTGTTACACCATTCCCCTTATTTACAAGGTGGCACTAAGCCATTTTACGTGGCTTAATGCCACCTTGCAAATATGCCCCTTTCCGCCGCAGTGCGCTGCGGCAAAGGGGCGTGCAATGGGTATTGCAGTGCGCGTTCCACCGCAACACCCATTGCTTTTTGATGCTGCCCAGATTTACAAGGCTGGGGTTGCACCAAAAACGAAGGCCAGCGAATACCTGGTCTTAGAACGGTGATACAAGGAGAAATTATTAATTTATTCTCGTTTTTTGCTCTTTCAAAGAGCAAATCGCCATGAATGATTGTTTGGGAAGGTGTCCCTTCCTGCACATACTCAATCGCCCCTGCAGCGCAGGCATCCTTGCAACATGGCGGCAGGGTGTCCAGCGCTGGCTCTAGGCAGCTTTTTTTGCGCCAGCGCTCGGGGAAATACAGGGGCGCGCCGTATTCTTGTGAATACAGCGTACCCCTGCATTTTAAAAATGTCGGCGCGCGGCTCCACCATTTCTTTTGTAAATATGCCCCACAGAGTCATACACTACCTGACTCATACTCTACACAAACTTGCAACAAAGCTGTTGGGTCTGGCTGATAACTAAAGGTGCCTCTTCACTGATTGGTGGTGTTTTATGTGTGGAGTTGTTGATGGGTCAGGTAGTGAATGCAAGAATGAGTACTAAGAAGATCGAGTGACTTAGTGCTTGTGTGGAGTGGATGGACAACCGCATGGAGAGAAGCATCCAGGCAACTTGTTATTGGCTAGAACTACTGGGTTTGTGCTCTTAGTTTGCCACTTAATGCATGTTATAGTTACATGTGCAGTAGCACTTCCTGGTACTTGCTATTAGTCTCGGCAGAAGCAGTAAGGAATGAACAGCCATCAAATGTGAACTCCCTCTTTAGTCTTCTGAACAGGTAGCACTGCTGTTGGCAGAGTGCATGTTCACTAAAGCATCTTGGCTCTAGAAAAATGATAACACAAAAGCAGCAGGGCAGGAGAGCAGCAGTAGAGGAGTGATGGTTGGAGAGAGCACTGAAACTGGCCAAAGTTGGAAGCACCATGTCATTTCAGTGTGCGGACTTTGCAGAGCTGGGATCCCGGAACCGAAAGACACTTCCTACACTCTTGGAACATTTAAATGGAGCAAATCAAGCCGAAAAAAGAAGCTGGACCATAGGTTATAGTTATGAAGTCAGTTTCTGTAACAGAAAGCTAAGTCCGTTTTGTAGAAGGCTGATGCATTAAGGAGAAAAAGATCTTTACATTAAATTCACTGTTTCACAGGTAACCCGTGTAAAGTGTGGCAAGCCTAGGAGACTTGCCATGGTTTGGAGCCGCTAAATGTTAACAAAAAATTACTCTATAGGACCAAGATTAATCGCATTACATTAGTCTAAATAGGTCAATAGGTTCTTCAGCATTATCAGATGAAGAAAGTCCATCAGGCATGTCCTCTTGACTTGAGCAAGAAACGTAAGTTCTCAGTCAAAAAGAACACCCAGGTTCTTGGCCTTAACAACAGAAATCTAAAGCAGACCTTATTGCGAAGGTACAACTTCAACAGACCACCACAAGGTATCTCCCTCTTATAGTAAGACTCCCATCTTATCACATTTAATTTAAAAAAAAATTCTCAGACCATTCACCTTTTGGAATTGTTGTCTTATTTAATCTGGACTGGAGCTGTGTTTTATCTGCTGAGGACCAGGAAGTTAATTAACCTACACAGAGACTGAGGGGCAGATTTACAAGCCCCTTGCGCTGCCAGTACTTCACTTTTTGTGACGCACTGGCAGCGCATTACACTGCCCCATATTTACAAGGACATGAAAAGCCACCCTGCGTGGCTTTTCCTGTCCTTGTAAATACGACCCCTTTACACACAGCCCTGTGCGTGAAAGGGGCGTTCTATTGGTGTTGCTGTGGGTGTTCCCACGCAACACCCATGGAACCTGATTCGTAAACCTGGAAATGCGTCAGTATGGTGGCGTACCGAGGCGCAACGAGGAGAAATGTTTTCATTTCTCCTCATTTTGTTCCCCTTTCAATGCGTGCTGCATTCTACAGCACGCATTGAAAGAGGAAAATGCCTGTAGTGATTGTTTTCATGCAGGAAGGTGCCTCTTCCTGCACAAAAACAATCTCCCCATGATGCAGGCATTCCTGCACCATGGTGCAAGGGTGCCTGCGCTGGCGCATGGCAGCTGTTTGTGCGCCAGCGCAGTGGAGAGCACAGGAATGCGACATATCATTGTAAATATGTCACATTCCTGTGCTCTGAAAGTGCTGCAGCGTGGCACAGCCAAAGGGCTTGTGGTGCCACGCTGCAGCACCTTCTTGTAAATCTGCCCCTGAATGTATAGATTAAACACAAAGGGCAGACCCTAGAGGGGCTCCACGAGCCAGGTTCTTTTTCAGGGAATCAAACATTCAAGAGAGATTAAAAGCAGTACTCCAAAAAGGAAGGGCCCGACCTTGCATGCCAGCATTGCTGATGCGCTCAGTAAGCAAGAAAGGACCATATCAAATGCTGCAGATATTTCAAACAGCAGCATGCCCACCGTCTCCAGCTGCTATATATGGAGTTTGTCTATAATGACCACATGCATGGATTCCGTGCTGTGGCCAGGATGAAAGCCTGGGCTACCCTAACCCAAAACTTTGTGGGACTCCATTAGCAGAATATCTCTTGAGGTGCTTTTCCAGTGAGAGTTCTCCACAGTCACAGACGCACTCCCCAGAGCTCCTCACTGGGTTGCAGAGTTCAAGCGTGCTGACACCGCGCTCCATCAATGCCAGTGGCGGTCGCTGCTGTCTTGAGCCTCTCCACCATGGTTGTGGGAGGTCTGAGCGCTGGTTGTGATGCCTTGGTGCCGTCTTCATCAAACACCATCAGGACTTGCACGAAGAGTCGCGGCGCCACGCCGGTTTGGGCTTTTGTTTCCCAAACCATCATGTCCGCCATATTTCATTGGTGGGTGCTTTCTGCCCAATTCAAGATGCTGGTTTTGTTCTCTCTAGGTCACAGCTTCCCTTCCTTGTCAAAGCATGCTATTTAAATCCCGTAGTCTGTCCCCTGGATAGGTCGCAGTGCTCTCAGGAATAGGTTTCGTCCTTTGTCCGTCTTTATCCTGGTTCTCCTTCCTTGAATCGTGTTTGTACTTTGTACGCTATTATCACCTGCAGTCCTGCCAAGTATCACGCATCAGGTGTGACACTCAAGCATTTCAGTGCGGTGTTCCGCATCACCGCACTGAAATGCATTGTCACGCATTTTGCCGACTCGCCAGCTCGCGCCACCGGCGGCGCCTGTGCACGGCTCCTGCTGCTCCGAGAGACGTGCTGCCAGTGCCAGCAGCTGCTCTAGTTCATAAATAGTTAATCACATGTCATGACTGCTCTCAGCTCGTGGCTGAGTGAGAGCGCGGCAGCGCTACGCGGCTACAATGTAACAATCCGCGTGCTGGCTCCAGGCTGGCGCTGCAATTATTCCTGCCGCGCGGCTTAAGTTTGACACACAGTTGCTGCCAATTAATTAGGAGGGGGCGGGCCGCCCTCTCAGCACGATGCTGTAACTGGCTCACAGCCAGGCACTCACCAGGGGCGCCCAGGTGGCTATAATCAGGATGTGACGCCGTACTTGCCGTCACGTCCGGAGGAAGACAAAGTAGTGAGCACACTGAGGCAGAAGCGGCCGCGGCGGGGGACTCAAATCGAGTCAGGGAGTCCTTGCCGTGGCGTGCTGCACTGCTGTCTCTTCGTGCGCAGCTGAGCGCCGCAAACTACCGCGTTGGCCAGCCCAGAGACGGACGGCGGGGACTCACTCAGACAGTGACCATGATGACCCCGAGTGAAATTCACTGTCACCGGCGGCGGCGCGGCGATAACAGTGCCAGGAGGACACACAGACACTGAAGTGTCGACTCGCCGCCCGCCGCGCAAGAAGAGGCATTGGTGATCGCGGGCGGCGGCGCAAACTAAACTGCGGCCAAGCGGGGGGACGAGGAGTGTGTCAGCAGCCAGTGTCTGGGGGTCGGACTCGAAGAACAAGACTGATGCAGTCCCGCAGAGTGCATCATGCAGTGCTGTGCACTGCAGAGCAGTCAGTGCTGCAGCTGAGCTGTGTGGCCGCGGCGGGGGGTCCCTGTGCGGCCCGCGGCCTCCGGACGGACCGGGAAAAGTCTCTGAACTCTTCTAGTTCAAGTAAGTGTTTACTACTACATTCATGATGTTGTTGGGACTCCAAACTCTCACGGTGCTGTTGGGCCGGCCGGGTCACGCCAGTCACTCCCATCACAGAGAGGGGCCGGCCCGAGTCCTGAGATTGATTTTGCCTGCAGCGGGAGGGGGCGTGGGGGGACATTGGCTGGCTCGCAAACTGTATTTTGTTTTTCTGTTGCCCGCTAGTTGTTGGGGCCTCACACATCCTGTTGGGGCTGGGTCCCAGATGCGGGAGAGAGGCCTAGCCTGGAGTGATGCTAAGCTGCCCCATTTATGTGTCCCTACGTTTTGGTGCGAGTTCCCTCTGCCTTTCTACCCAGTTTCTGCATTAAGTTGTAGTGGCAGTCTGCCCATGTCTTTATGCCCCCGTGTCATCTCTCTGTATCTGTGCCCCAGTGTCAGTTAATCCATCTCTTTCTGCCTCCTTGTCTCTCAGTTGAAGTGTGCACAGTACCACTGCATAGGGGCCTTTCACAGCCTTCAGATGCTCCCATTGAAGCTTCACTGATGTCCATTTCACACAATGCATTAATGCCTGCCAGACATTTCACTCCTGCAACAAAGGAAGCAGGGGTGCACTGAGGAACTAGTACATGGTTTCTCATTGAGTAAATGGTTGTAATTTGCAATATTTATATGTTTCTCTCGTCTTCAATGCTTTGTTTTGCTCGCGAGAAAGTGTCACTCATACTCGTTGAAATGTCACTCATAACACTGAAATTACAAAAATTTCACACATGGCAATCTGAAACCTTGGCAGCTTTGCACCTGCATTCTCTGGAGGTTTTTTTATGCCAATCTTTCCACAAAAGGAGACGTTAAGCATTTTTTTATTGATCTTCAGAAATAAAGAAGAAAGGCACCAGACAAGGGCGTGAAAAAGATGGATAAAAGGGTGGGTCAAGGAGGGAGTATCAGAAATAAAGGGATGGAGGAGTGATTGTGAACAGGAAGGATGCAGTTACTGCTAATGTGTGGTGTGGAAGGAAGAGGAAGAAGACGTATGCTGACAGAGAAAGAACATTTTGATAAGTAGACAGTACGATTATTAAATGTATAGAAGCATGTATTCATGTTTTTAGTATAGTTCCAAGTAATTCTTGATAAAAAATAATTTAATCGCATGAAATACAAACTTAAAAAAATGTAAAACAGTGTATAACAAGCATTTACAGAATCTCGATCATACAATAAGAAGATTGCATCTTTAATGGTAATCAAATCACTTTTAACAATTAATTAATTGTCAGTCAGTTGTGGGCAAATAAAAATTACATTGGTAGTGTCCTGTAAAGGGCACCCAAATAGAGTATACATTGCTTACAGCTGATTTGCCCACCGAATCCCCCAGTCCAATGATTTTCACATACTGGAAACCCATCCATTCTCAAATATATATATATATATATATATATATTTAAAAAATCCACGTTTCCTTCACATCACATTCCAAGTTTCCTCGCACATAAAATTTTATTTTCCTGGCAGAGCAGCAAAACAGATATGAAACGCCCTTGAGTTCTTAGAACAGTGATCAAAATGATTGCTTAAGCTCGCTTGCTAATCCATAGTTTCAGCATATGTTTTAGAAAAGATTTTTATTTTTTTATTTTGTAACAAGCACATCAATTTCTGGAATGTCTAACCTAGATAGCTTGCTGAAGTGCATACCAATATCTGATTTTCTGTGTATAAGCTTTAAATTGCAAGCCCACAATACCTAGGTCTAAATAAGGGGTACTGGAATTATGCAGCAGGGGAAAATAAAATTATGAGGCAGAGTTGACTAAATAGTGCGGTGAGAAAAGGCAAATTGTGCTGTATAATTTGGTACATTTTGTGATTTTATTACTTCATTATTTTGTCATTTTTACACAGGGTAAGACAGTCTTGGCAAAATGTCATTAATACCAGTTTAACAACCAAATACAGCAATAAGCAACTGGAAGTCAACCTTTCCAAAGGGCCTTCCACTGCACAGGAACACATTGTCATGTTTTTAGTAACTTTTTATCCCTTTGACTTACTTTTACTTACTTATGCCTACTACCCCTCATGGGGTATAGGCCATCAACCAGGACTCTCCAGCCACCTCTGTCCTGGGCTTTTCTTTCAATATGACTCCAGGTGCAACCCATCTCCTTACAGTAGTCTCACGGTCTCAGCACCAGGTGTTTTATGGCCTTCCCCTTTTCCTTTTCCATTGAGGGTTCCAGGTTAAGGCTTGTATGAGGCAGGCTTGCGGAGAGTGTGACCTATCCAGCCCAAGCGTCTTTTCATGATTTCTTCATGATCAGGGAGTTGGAAAGTCTGCTGCCATAGGTCATTGTTGCTGATGGTGTTTGGCCAGCGGATTTGGAGGATTTTCCTCAGACAGGTGTTGATGAAGGTCTGAACTTTGTTGGTGGTGGTCACTGTTGACCTCCAAGTTTCTGCTCCATACAGAAGGACAGATTTTACGTTGGTGTTAAAAAGTCTGATCTTGGTTTGCAGCGTTAGGTCCTTGGAGCTCCAGATCTTCTGTAGCTGAATGAAGGCAGCCCCTGCTTTGCCAATTCTTGCTTTGATGTTGGCTTCTGTGCCACCCTGCTTGTCATTGACACTGTACTGGTAGGTAAAGGCCTCAACCTCTTCCAGTGCATCGCCTGCAAGAGTGACTGCAGTTGTGCTGGCCATGTTAGCCTTCAGGATCTTGGTTTTTCTCCTGTGAATGTTGAGGCCAAGTTGTGCTGATGTCGGTGTGTTCTTGTCATCAGTTTGAACTACAAACAATTTTCTTGTTAAAACCTACAAATTATGGATGGATGGAGGCCGGGGCGACGAATGTGGGAGACCTATATAGGAATTTTGAGATGCTCTCGTTTGAGGACTTCAGGGCGGAATATGACTTGCCGCAGGGGCTCTTCCTGCTTCATAGGGTACTTACGTCAGCGATTAGGAAGCACTGAGGAAGGGGATCCTTGGAACCTGCGACGTCCCAGAGCTGTCAATATATAGCGCTCTCAGCAGGTGTTATACAGACAGTCTCATGCCTTTATAGGGCACTGCGGACGGACCAACAATTACTGTTGGACGCACTGAGGACTAGGTGGGAGGAGGACCTTGACACCCCTATCGAGCAGAACGACTGGGAAAAGATACTAGAGTGAACGCCAAAAGTCTCCAGAATGCACGTTTTAAACTTATCAATTATTACATACTACACCAGGCATACTGGACACCTGAATGCATAGGCAGATACTTCCATATACCAGACCCAGCCTGCCTTTGATGCGGCACTGATAGAGCCCATATGTTACACATGTTCTGGGCGTGCCCCACACTACACCCTTTTTAGGAAGGAGTAACACAAACGATCGGGGAGTGCATTGGGAGGGAGATCCCACGAACCCCGGGGCACTGCCTGCAAAGCTGGTTCCCCCACCCTGCAAAGACCAAGATAACGGGGAGGTTTCAGGACCTTGCATATATCATTGCCAAGCGCAAGATAGCTCAGAATTGGAAGGCAACAAGAGGTCCGCAACTGACAATATGGAAGAGTGAGCTGATAAAATGGGTGGACTGCGAGGGAAGGATTCTTCTGAGGGAAGCACGAAGGGGCATAGGGCATGTGGACGGAGCCCGAGCCTGGGGTGCGCTGGTGGATGATCTGATCAACCCAGAGCTGGACTCACTGGCGGGCACCCCTGTGGTGTCACCGAGATGACTTATACGTTCTAAAGTTGATGGCCCATTGCACGATACCTGCCTTTATAGCCCACAATGCACACCAGCGTTGTCTGCAGGATAGGGTGCCCCCCTGTCCTAAAGTCTATTTTCTTTTCCTATATGCCAACCTAGATACTACCTGAGAGGTGATGTACTGACACGGGGAAGGGGAGGAAGGGGGACTGTTTGAGTGCTGTTTTTTTTTTTTTATTCATAAAGACAGGTTGTATCGTTCACTATGCCAAAGTTTCCCATACTGTAATAATGCATGATAATTGTACTGAATGTCTTGCTTGCCTCTGAAACCCAATTAAATCTGTTTAAAACAAAAAATCTACAAATTATGGAATATGTGGCAAATTCATTATTATGCGGAACGCTCCGAGGCTGCAGAACGGCATAATTCCAATGGCCATTGTCTAAATGAATCACCTCAGTTGAGGCTCCCTGTCCCAATTAAAAAAAAAATTGACTCCTTCAGCTTGCCTTCCTGTTTCTCAAACTTTGCAAGTGCAGCCGTATTTAGACACTCGACGAATCTCAACGGTTTATAATAAATAGGGCTCCCGGTTTTATGGTATTTATTTTTTTGCCATTTTTGTATTTATCCATATTTATTTTTTGCTAATTTTATCTGTATTTATCCATATTTATTTTGGGTTTTGTGGAAAAATTAAGCTGAAATTAGTATATTTCCACATTTATTTAACCAATAAATATGCGCTCATGCTTGAATGTCTGCCAGGTTTCAGTGCTGTGAACACCCACAGAAGATAAATCCGTGCACTAATATGAAAATATGCAAATTTCAGTATCAGCCTTGTGCATATCTACTGCTGTTAAAGCCTCTTTACTAAAATTCCTTTCTTTTTTAAACCCCTTATCTATCAATCAACACATCTATTGGCCTGGCAGTCATGGCAGACAGTATTTAGAATTACTCAAATTGCAACCCAATTTCCGTCTTTATCCACATTTAAAAATAGATACAGACAAGAAAATGAATGTTTTCTGTCTGTATTTATCTGTAAAAACGGAAAACAGGGAGCCTTAAATAAAGTAAAGGGAATGTTTACGTTATCCGTCCTGCACAATGCGGGTATATTTTGATTTCCCAAAGACAAGAAGGATTAATTCTTCACCATCTCTAGGAAATATGTTCAAGCCAGTTGCGACTGGATGTTTCTGAGGCCATGCTGCGGGAAAATAACCCTGAAATATTTGAAACATTTTCAAGTTGAACATATTAGGCCACAATGATATTAATCTGCTTTCCATGTTCAGGAAAGACCATGGTTTTAGTCTAGTCAGATTGAATAAAAGCCCATTTTCAGGGGCGAATGTGGAAAAAGCAGCTCTTTGGAGCCAAATAGGGGTTAAATCAAAATGACCAGATCAGCAGCAAACATAAACACTGGTATTGATGTGCCCCCGATTATGGTGGGGTGCACCCTTACCTTAGCGAACCAGAAAGGCAAGTCAGCAGTGTAAAGGGATAAAAACAAATGTTTCAAACCATCCTAAATCTATTCATTTATGTGAAATGGTTGTTTGGACCAATCGAAACTCTAAGCCTGGCATTCGAAATATAGTGCTTTAATAATTTTATGTGCACAATTTATTACTGTTGTAATTGGTTTTAATTAACTTACAAAATAAAATTACCTTCCTACCTAGTGCTTTAATAATGTGTAATAAGTCAAATGAAATAACCCCTTTATATAGTTTTGACCAAAGCGTAACTCCCACACAGTCAAATGTGCTAGGGAGAGCTCGAAACACAGTTTATACCATGTGCACTTCACATATTTCACAACAATTAGTCACCATAATACATTCTGTTATTGAACATTGTGGTCTAAATCGCCACTGGTGCTGAGGGATCAGATTAACCAATAGTTGTAGTATCTATAGAGTGATGTAGATCATGGCTGTGTTGGAGATTGTCAGCATTGAGGTGTTGTCTATGGAATTATGAAATGGCTACTAGACGTGGTCTAGCTTAGCTTTATTCATTGTCGCTCTAGAGGGTGTTCTCGAATGTGCGTATGAGATTAGGAGAATTAAAGGAATAATAGAGCCTGTGATGCAGGTTACACACCCGGCTCAGCCCCCTATGTCCCTGCCTTCTCTGCGTCATTTTCTTCTGCTGATTGTCGCTGGTTAATCTCTGCAAAGCTCCTGGTTGCTCATAGTTTTTTCCATTAAGTGATTTTGGCCTCCACGCTAAACAACCTGCTTCAGACCTTACTTTATGGTCTGGTTTGTGGTGTTCATGACCTGATATGATAAGTGCTGTTCTTGTCAAAGCTCTAAGAAGCTGAAGTACTAGTACTGGCGTGAGCCAAAGAACTTTTGTTTCTAATAAGATAAAAAATATATATATATAGATTGACAAAGGCTGTTGCTACAGCCGAAACGCGTCTCTCCTGTTTGCTGGGTCGAGGGAGGCCCAACGCAATAAAGAAGCCTTATCTCTGCAGACCTCGTGTGCATGCTCTCTTCCGTCTGGGAGTGGAGGTTGTATTGAGATATATATATATATATATATATATATATATATATATATACACACACACACACACACACACACAATTACAGGGTCCTTCAGTCAGCGCTCTTCATCCATTGGTCTGCTGTAGTGTCATTCACTTTTTGCTTCAGCTCGCTACAGCATACACCATGGGGCACAGGGTCAGCCCGCTTGAGCCATTGGCTTACCTGACTGTGAATAAAGGCATTCAGCTCTTGCACAATGTGCACATCCACAATAATAAGTCCCCTTCAGAGCCTGGGACTATTGCTGCAGTGTGTACTTTTACATTAAAAATTTACTTTTTGGAGTTTTAAAAATGCTTGTTTTGATACAATGCGTGCCTTCGTACAGAAACCATTCACAAACAACAAGCATTGCTACAGCCAAAAGGTCAACAACCAGTGCCAGAGCTATTGGCTTTGCCAATGCTTGTTATATCCTGTTGTAGGAAATATAAAAGATGAACACACTGCAGAAAATATAAAACACAAGACTATAGCGCAACAAGCCCCAGCAGAAACCACACAGCTGTTCGTGGTTAAAAACCAGTTTAGGCCCAAAGCCCACACTGACATGAGTAGGGTGAAAAGTTCACTTAAGGATGCAATGGAACAAGAAACTTAAAAGAATTTTCAGTTTAAGGCCAACTCATGTTTAAAAGGCCTGAAAGCATTTACAATTCTAATACACAAGTCCACAGGCAAGCACCCTGTGGCTTCAAATAGATTGTGGCCTGATTAAACAATGGGTACATGTAATCGAACTAGCCCAGAGCACACGAAGGTCCAAGGTGCCTGATTAAACAATGGGTGCAGGGAAGTGAATTAGTACTGAGCACACATAGGTGTTAGGCGCACAATACTGGAAGCACACACTTCACTTAAAGTGCATTTACCATGAAACGCACATTCATTCACAAGCAGAAGAATGCTCGTTTGCCAAGCCTTGTTGGGAGTACAATAAAGAATGTGTAATGGATTAGGTCCGAATTCAGAGTCATGAGGTCACATGTCTTCAAGTGTTTTTCCATCTTAAATATGTAACTTGCAAGTCAACTACTAGTTAGTAAATACTGTCTTTGTATTGCCAAGAGGATTCCGTGTGGTTATCCCATTTCTGGAGGATTTGAGTCACCCCGCAACACTCCTCTCTTACATGACTCTTTTCTAAGCATCCCTGGCTTGACTGCACTCTCTCCATCTTATTTTACTTTGGTCGCACAGCTGTCCCTCCCGTTGTGGTCTTTTTTGGGTGGGAAGGGATCTCTGCTTAACAGAATCTCCTGAACTTCAAAGGAAAGGTAAGGTAAAATATATAAATAACTAGCATAAACCAGAGGGCAAGGAAGATACGTTACCTCCCCCTACCCGCTCCATGCATATGTAGTGAATATTCTTGCTAACTTGTTACATTGTGACTGATTTAACTACTGAATTTTTTGAGATCCACCTAGAGAAAAGTAGATTATGTGTTTGATTGCAGCTATTTGTGTGGTAAGCATCATTGGCTTGCATGTGTAATTTTGTTGTGGGGCTGATCATTTGTTTAGGAACAGATATGTACAGTGATAAAACCTTTACGATGGGCCCTGTCAAATGTCTTTTCTATTAGTCGTGCCAGTTTGTGAAAACCATGCTCTAGCAGGTCCTGTGGATGGAGAGAGACATGGCCAGTTTCCGCTATGGGATAGAAAAACCTTCCTCATGTGAATCTGCTTGTCCATTCTTTTGACCCTAAGAAAGTTCAACCAAGAATGAAGTTGTGCAGGTAAGTCTATAGGTATACACAATTTACTGAGGAGTGTCCACTTTGGCCTACAAGGATTTCAAGCAAAAGCATCTAACAGTATTGTCACAGTGTTTAAGGTGAAGCCCCTCACAGCAGGGTAGTCTCCAGAATAGAGAACTCAAAACAGAAACACAAAGAGGTGTGAGCTATCGGCACTTACCTTTGGTCAGCCCAACTGAAAGTGTGATCAAGAAAGAAAAAAGGCTGGGCCTCCACTAAAGGGTCCCATCACCTTCCAATACAGAATCTGCTGTCGCATCACCCTCATCCCTACCGTCTATCAAAAGACAGTACTTCAAGACGTCTAATCAGCAGCATCTTGTTAACAAAGTCTTTTTTGAATTTGTAAAGGGAGCCCTGTGACCATCCTCTTCACCCTAGTGTCTGTATCTCCATCCTCCAGCAACAGCAATGCAGAGAGTGCACTTGCACTGTCTGGGGAAACTCTCCTCGCCCTCCATCTTGTGCAGCGTGAAACCAGAGGCAACCAACATGGATCCCTCTTTTCTTTGTAATAATGCTATGACCTTAATTTGAGTATAAACAGTGAAACACTTCCATTCCAGCATTTGCAGATCCTCCTTTTTTATTGTTTGCATTAGTCACCCATCTATATTCTCAGATTGCAATGTTCTGAGTGTTATTTCTTCCACTGAGCACAGCTTACAGCTTTTGAGATTTCCCTATATACATCCAGCTATTACTTAATGCTTCCAAACCTTGAGTTGATCAGATCTCCTTGCTGAAACAATGGTCTGATGGCAGCCTAGCAATGGTCATACTGTTCACCTTGAGACAGAACAGTGCATGGGTGAAAACTACTTTCTGAAGTATTACACTACGAAAACATTTACAAACAAAGAAAGCATTAAGTAAAGTTTCATGAGATGGTGTGCCGCTGGACATTTAAGTGCATACAAGGGCCAAGGTGCTTATCACAAGTACCTAATACAGCACTATCCTCATATGCAAATGTTTCTTCTTACATTCTTGCACCCTCAAATTGCATGCTATCTCAAAAAGCATCCTTTATATTTCTATTTTTTTCAAATGGTTCTATCCTGCCCTCCGATCTTTTGCATGCTTCCTGTCTCTGAGCATGACCTTCTGAATCACATGCATGTTTGCCTTAATCTTTGGTAATGTGTTTCTACAAATTGCCCACAACTAATTTGAAACACCACAACTTCTCCTTCATTGAAAGTTATGCCCCTGCAATTTATCAATACCTAATCTCTTAGGCAAGCTCATCTATTAACCCCATGAACCATTTGCATGAATTTATATAGCCGTCTAAACTACTTGCCTCACTAAAGATCAAACCTACTCCTATCAATTTAATCTACTACAAAGAAACTGGAGTGAATGCATGGAATGTCTTGCTAGAGCGCAGAAGACTAATCCCTAGAACAAACAATATCCGATGACACTGGATTCTATGTAAGGACCGGAGGTGAGGATTAAGCTTTATCTTTCTTCACTTTTATTACAGCATTCAAACAAACAACGGACAATGCAGTCCAATCAGTCCACAACTGTCCAATCCCGAGGCAGCTTCCCCTTCACAGTACTTTGTCTCTGTTCTAGTGCCTCTTTCGTCACTGCTCGCTGGCAGATAAGTTGCGTTATATTTTTCTCCTTATAATTCGGTAGTGTTCAGTGATTTGTACCGCGTGAGTGTCTCTGATTAGGTCGCGGGTCCACTTTTGCCCTCCTACGTGACCATATACTATATCCTGATGACTGCAGAGTGCGGAGGGGTCCTCCCTCCACTGGATGGCGTTGTCATAGCGCCGTTTCTCTAAGGTAGGCGTCGCACGATTTTGGAATTCCATTCAGCCCGAATCCAGAATCTCAAGCCGCCTGCCTGAGCCTCTGCTGCCCCTGAAGAGTGACGCCCCTTCTATAGGGGTCTGTACAGGCATACCAGGTTGTTTTTGCCCTTTCAATTCTGAGCCAGATATTTATGCGCAACCACTTATGTTCACCAGTTTCCATTAGCTAACACTGTGAATAGCAGCCTGACTACAGGATATTACACACAGGCTGCAATGTAGTTGTTACATGCGAAGGCACTGGAAAAACCTCAGTGGTTACTGTGTTTTATGAACTGGCGTACTGTAGAAACCTGCTTGGCTGTTATGCTTGTGTGCTTTTACATCCTGGGGAGGTGGGTGAAGGGGACTGGCTATTGTGCATTACTGGCTGCGGTTGGGGGCTAGGGGCTGGTGCTTTAGATGTGGTATGTACTGAGCATCCTTCTATTCGACTGCAACATATCAGGGCTTGGGAGGAACCAGCCGCGGCCCGTGCAGGTAAGAGCGGTGGGCCCTGGGGGGAGGGGGTTTCTACAGACAACGACAAAGGAAAATTAATTATTTATTTTTCCCTTATGGTCGTCTGTTGAATCCCCCCCACCACCCCACCGCTCTTACCTGCATGGGCCGCGGCTGGGAGGAACCAGCCTTTACTACACATATGGGGCATCTGGTCAATGCACTTTGTAGTCTAAAGTATAATCAAATGATCCAGAGCTTTTGAGTCTTAGATACTGGAGCACATTGAAACTGACCTGAGGTTGCCTCTCACTTTGGGTTTCAGAGTGGCTCAATATGAGGGTGGCACCCCTTTTCCGGACCTTTTATTTAACAGACCAGTACTTTCTAGTAATTGTAGTTCTGGGTCTATTTTCGAGCTCCTGGTGGTCTACTCTTGAGCTCCTGGTAATTTCATCTGCATATGACTGGTCTTTTCCTGCGTCAGCCTAGTGAGCAAAAAAAAAAACCCCAATGGACTGGAATGTGGCTTTAAGAATTTACCAATCGCTGAGATTAATTCAAGCATTCCTCCCTGTACTTTTTTGGTTTTCTTTCATAATTCCAGGCATAATAGAAGCCTATTGGCAAAATATTGTGTACATTCATAACATTCATGCTATTCCAGGCACAATAGTGGTCTACCCTCGACATACTGCGAGAATTTTTAATACCTCCGGGATTTCAGAACAATATTTTGGCTATTTCGGCGTAACAGTGGTCCATCAATGCCATATTATGACCATTCCAGACAATATTCTGGCTTTTGGAGGCGTAATGTTGCGCATCCTTAAAACGCTGTCGGTGTTCGTGATATAAATGTGGTTGTCCTTTACATAATGGTGGACTTGGCATGATGGTACCTACCCTTGACCTATTTTGATTCCGGCTAGCAGCAGTGCTGTAAATCCCAGCCTTATCATGGTGTTCTCTGGTATTAGATCATGATGCTAAAGAGGCGTGAAGGGCAGGTACTGTCCATCTGTGGTACCTGTGAGTGCTTGGTGGAAATGGCAGGCCGCATTTTGGGGACCCAACGTCTATTTACAAAAAGATAGAAATCTGATATCTCAGAATGAAAATGCATTTTTTTCCTGAAAATGACAACCTTCAGTGGGGGAAATGAGCTTATTTATGTAAAATGAGAATTCTGAAGTTCATTGTAAAATGTCTGCATTTTCATAAATGAGAAATCTGGTGTTTCAGCTAAAAGGATTACATTTAATGAATATATTTTAAATTGTTTTTGCTTGTGCTGACTTCTGGAGGCGTATTTAGGATTTTAATTGTGTGGTAACAGAGGGCACTTGCTGGCCTGGCATGGCTGTTATTTCATGATGTGTGTGGAGGCATTTCATTATCTATATTGATGAAGCTTTCTCTGTGATATTGTTTCTAGAGCTGTGTGAGGCCTGAGCATGCACAATTGGTGTCACCTCTCTGATCCTATCAGTCCTATGTAATTGACCTGTAGCATTTCTGTATGAACTTGTAGCACTTGTCTAACTCCTGAGTCTTACTTTCGAGATCAGCATTACTTTGTCTTTTTCCACCCGCCCCTTCTGGGTAGTAATCCAGCTGTGTGACTTTGATTAACCGTATTTTAATTGCCTGTAATACATACAGCCCTGTAGCAAATTGTTAGGGAAATCCAGCTGAAAAAATACATTAGTTTGCCACCATTAATTCTACATTTTCTTGGCGAAGGTTTAGTCCTAACAGCCTTGAGAAAGACGTGCATGGAGCACCTCAAAAGTATTGCAAAAGTCCATTCACAACCTCGGAATTTGTAGCCAATATTTGTAAAATGCACCACTTGGCCCTGTTCAGTCCTGCTTTTTCAAAATTTTGTCAAAGAGAGATGCCCTGCGAACATCAGCAGAGGTAGTCTTTAAACATGACTCACTTACTTCCTTTACTCACTCACGGAATCCTTTTTAAAGAAGGTATTCTTCTAAAGCTCGTCGGTTGTCAGTGTTAACTAATGGTTCAGACCCATTGGTGATTTATCAGCTGTTTATGAATTGACATTTTGCCACCAACTTCCCCTATCAATGAGACCACATTGGTAGGAAATGCCTGACGCTCCTCTGCTGGTTGCCTTAGGTGACCACATAGGGCCTGATTACGAGTTTGGCGGTGCGGGGCCGCCGCACCGCCAAACCCGTGTGCGCACCGCCCACCACCACCACAATGGGAACGTCAAAGGCAGTACCTGCACAGCATGGACTGCTGCAGTCCATGCCGTGCAGGTACTGGTGTGCATGCACACATACCCCCCTGCCTGCACCCATAGCCCAGAGGCAACATGAGGCCCTGTCGAGCCCCCCCTTTGTTTCCTCTCTGCCACGCTCTTCATGGAGGAGGAGCCGCCATGAAAACCGCGGCGGAAAGGAAACTCATAATATTCTTGGCGGGACCGCAGCGGTCCCGCTAAGCATTTTGCGGCCTCAAGACCGCCACGCCACTGCCTGGGATCTCTGATCCCTGGCGGTTGCGGCGGTGCAATGGCGGTCCGACTGCCCTAGGTGTAATAGGGTGGTTGGAAGACCGCCCCCGCCCCCGCAAGTCTGGTGGTCTGTGGATTGCCAGACTCGTAATCAGCCGCATAGTATTGCCCTATAATCAGCCGTGCACCTTGCATTACAGCTTCCTCAACCCATAGAAACTTGATGGTCCAGCTTCTGTGCAGCAGGGGTTGGTGGCATATGAGTTGGTCTGCAAAGGTATAAGAGAACGACCTGGGGAGTCTGCAGGTTATTACAGAAATTCAAAGATGTACAAAAATGTTTGATACAAAAACTTTTTAATACATAGCGCCCAATCCAATTCTTTAACGTTTTTTGTAAATAACAAATGCTGCTATGACCCAACTTAACCTTTCTCAATTGATCGACCACAGAAAGATGAAAGGTTGACTTGGTCTTGTTGAGATTCAGACTAGTAACCTACAAATATCAGTAGCAGGCCTTTAACCCGCGAAGCCATCTTTCCGGCATGAGGGTGAGCATGTGGGAGTGAAGCTGTGTGTTTTAGGGATTTTATGCAAGGGTGTATTAAGAAGCTTCCTCGTAGCAATTATGAGAGTTAAGCTCAAAATCTGCCTTGATTTTGAAACTATCATCAGGGCTTTCATAAGGGGGGAGCAGTCAGGACTATTTGCCCCAGGCCTTTTCAGGGTCCCATGCTGCCACTGCTAAACCTATTTATATTTCACAAAAGTAGGCTTGGCTCATGTCGCCATAAAAGCAGAGAAGGGCTCTGCATCATGTTTGTGACCTGGGCCCCACAAAAGCTTCTGGAAAGCTTGTCATTAAAACTTGCGTTAGTGGCAGGTCATTTTCTGGCCAGACTCCGGCATGATCGTTAATTCTCTCCCCAGGGTACCAGTTGGTGTCAGGTGCAGTAGTGTGTGTGCCTTCAATGTACAATGCAAAACAACATATGGGATGCATATGAGAGTGTGCCCCCAAAAACAAGAATAGATACGCTGCCCTAACAATCCCCCACCCCATAGTAAACCAAGAGACGCGTCGAACTGAATGAGCTGCAAAGACAGCTAATCGTGCCAGTCATAGTTAAACACCTTTTAGACATATCCCTCTGTGGGGGCAAAGACATGTTTATCTGTCCATTACTATAGATTGTGACATTATTCTGAGTATTTGCCAGAAATCCTTGAATATAAAAAGTTCGGCTACCCTTGATAATGTGAATATTACCCTATTGTCATATTTCAAGGTGTATTTTTTACCTCCACCACTGTTATTCTAACATCATTTTTGGGATGTGGCATTCAGTTACTGTCAGTGGTGAGCATAGGGCAGTGTGCATTACTCTGTGTGGCTGTCTATGGCTTCAACCTTTTAAGTGTGGGTGTCGGCCAATGGCAGACACCCCCACTACCTCCCCAGGGCGTGTGTCGGTAACTGGCCCAGACAAACATAACATAAACCTAACATAACGTGTATTTGTAAAGCACACGTTCACCCGTCGGCATCTTAGCGCCGAATAACAGATGTTTATTGCTACCCAACTCAAAGGTACTCATTTTATCAACCTCAGATGGATGAAAGGCTGAGTGGACCCACCAGGATTTGAACCTGAGAACATGAGGTTGAACACAGGACCCTGCAGCGGATGCATTAGTCCACAGAGTCATCAGACTCGGCCACTTGGGAGGTATTTAAAGGCTACTCTGGTGCTCTGGACCAGAGGGAGTCCTTAATTTTTTTTTACATCAGGCTGCTGTGGAAGAGCTTCCCAAGCAGCCAGATTGTTTTGTCTTTTTTATTGTGAAGATGATTAGTGCGCAGGGCGTGCTGACGTCATTACAGGACGTAAAAGTAAAACAAGCTGATGGGCTCGTTTTACCTTCACTGAATCAGTGCTCGACGGATTATCTCAGCCCAGAGGACCTGATCCTTTGGGAGATGTATCACTGTAAAGGGAAGATTCTACCCTTTCCAGTGCAACCCCCTGCTTCGGGATCGCCACAGGAGAGTGGTCCTCAACAGAGATCCACCCACTAGACACCAGGAATGGGGAGAGCTGCCCCTTAGCCAAGGGCTTGTGCTCCCCCCAGCACATTTTATTATTAGTCTTTCTGCCCCCCCCCCCCGGGGGGGCAGATATGGTAATTACCCCCGATCTACAGGGGAGCAATAGCCCTCTAGTCACCAGGGAATGCTTTTAAAAAAATATATATATTGGGGTGGGGACTGCCCGACATGGCCATGCCCCACCCTAATTAAATGGGGCATCAGTCTTTCTCCCCGGGAGCAGATGGAGGTAATTACCCCTGATATGCCACCCCGGTGGGGGGGAAGGGCAGAACGCCCACTAGATGTCATGGAAAGCTTTTTGGTTTTTTAAAATCTAGGAGTGGGGGCTGACCACCATGGGCATGGCCATGCCCCACCCCAATTAAATGGGGCATCAGTCTTTCTGCCCCGCTGGGAGGGCAGATGTGGGTAATTACCCCCGATTTGCCCCTCCAGGGGCCAGAAAGTCCACTAGATGCCAGAAAAAGCATTTTTATTTTAAATATTGGGTGGGTCTCCCACCATGGGCAAGTCCATGCCCCCACCCCAACTAAATGAGGCATCAGTCTTTCTGCCTCCCAAGGGGGATGGGGTAATTACCTTTGATGTGCCCCCAGATGCCAAGGTAAGCTTTTTTTTTAAATGTAGGGGTGGGGGCTGCCCACCATTGGGCGTGGCCATGGCCCCCACCCCAATAAAATGGAGCATCAGTCTTTCTGCCCCCTGGGGGAATAAATGTGGGTAATTACTACTGATCTGCCCCCCGAGGGGCCAGAAAGACCACGAGGCGCCAGGGAAAGTTTTTTTAAATATAGGGGTCGGGGCTGCCCCCACCCCAACTAAATGGAGCATCAGTCTTTCTGCCCCCTCAGGGGCCGGATGGAGGTGATTATCCCCGATCTGCCCCTCCCCGAGGGGCAGAGAGCCAACGAGACACCAGGGATTTGTTTTCAGAAATATAGAGGTGGGGCTGCCCACCATGGGCATGGGCATAACCCCAAACCAGAGCAGAACGTCATTCTACCTCCCCGTGCATTTTGTTTTAAATAAAGGGGTTGGGGCTGTCCACAATGGGTATGGCCACGCACCCACCCCTAACAAAAGTGCCAACAGTCTTTCTGCCACCCCGGGGGGATAGATGGGGAGTGATTGCCCCAATATGCCCCTCTGGGGTTGGGGGGGGGGATGAAAGACCACTAGGCACCAGGGATTTTTTTCTCCAAAATAAAGGGGTGGGGCCACGCCCCCAAACCAAAAACAAAGGAGGCAGCCTTTCTGCCCTCCCTGGATGCAGATTGGGGCAATTACCCCCAATCTGCCCCGCCGGGGGCCAAAAGACCACTAAACACTAGGGACTGCATTCAGGCAATGTTTTAGGGGAGAGAAGCCCCCCATGGGTATAGGTTCATGCTCCCTCCATCCTGAGGTTAAATAGACTTTCCGTCCCTCCTGGGGGTACTCACCCTCAATCTGGTACTCACCCAAAATCTGCCCCTCACGGAGGGGCAGAAAGCCCTCTAGACACCAGGGATTTCAAAATGGTCCCAAAACAAATAAAAGGATGGGGCAGCCTACCCTGGCATCAAGCCATACCCCTGCCCCAGTGGGGTCAATAGTTTTTTTCTGCCCACCTGGGGAAGGGGTAGAAAATCCACCTGGGGGTCAGAAAGCCCACCGTAAGGCAGAAATATATATTTTTTAATAAAGTAATGGTGTGGTTCTGGCCCATCCGAACATCAGGCCCCACCCTCATCCCTAAAGCCATAACAGTTTTTCTGCTCCCCTACGGACTAAAGCATCTCATCCCAATGGCACACAAGAGGACATTTGATTCTTTTGGGTGTTGTTTTTACATATGGGCCAGGAAGGTGTGGCTAAATTACAAAATAGTGAATGGCTGCACTTTTTGGGCTGAGGTAGGCTGCCACATAGAAAAACCTACAAGACCCAGACAGGTTTGAAAACTAGACATCCAGGGGAGCCCAGGATGGTGTGCTTCGCATGAATCCCACACCATTTTCTTACCCACAAAACCCTGCAAACCTCAAACTTTGACTAAAAACACACATTTTCCTCACACTTCTGTAAGGAATACTTCGGTAATCTGTTGGGAGCCACAAATTTCCTACCACACAGCATTCCCCCAAGTGTCCCGATAAGAATGGTATACCTCACTTGTGTGGGTGGGCCAAGAGACCTTGACATAAAAGGCCCTATGGCAGCACTACATGGAGGGATCAGCATAGGGATAGGGATAGGGGTAGCTGCAGGATTTGGGCCGTGCTTGGCCGACACCCATGGAAACCTACCAACCACAGACATTTTTGAAAACCAGACAACCAGTCCCTAGAAAAAGTCATGCAAGTCATGCACTCCTGGACTCCCTAGTTGTCTAGTTTTCAAAAATGTGCAGGTTCGCTACGTTTCCCTAGGTGCGGCTGAGCTAGGGCCCAAAATACACAGCCACCCACATTGTAAAAAAAAGAAGCAGTTTTCAGTATAAAATGTGATATATCCATGTTGCATTTTGGGGTGTTTCTTGTTGCGGGCACTATGCCTACCCACACAAATGAGGTATCATTTTTATTGTAAACCATGTGGGAGCATAGAATAGTAGAACATTTGTTTTTGCCGATTAGATTTCGCTGCATTTGTGCCTTCCAAATGTATGTCAGTGTGTAAGAAAGAAGACATTTTGAAAAACACCCTCAAAATCATATGCTGGTACAGGTACCCACAAATTCAGAGATGTACAAATAGCCGCTGCTCCTAAACTCCATATCTTGTGTCCATTTCAGAAATACACAGGTTTCCTTGATACCCGTTTTTCATTCTACATATTTCACCATATGAATTGGTCTATACTTGGTACACTGTGAGAAGGTAGCCTCTGCGCCCCCCTACTTACCACTAGACCGTCCCCAAGTCCACGCAGTCAACTGCTGTTGAACCTGGAACTCCTGTAATCAAAGAAGAGAACGGGTTAAACAGGGAAGATCCCTGTGACCAACGACACTAACTGTTTCCTGACAGGGAGACGGGGCTCCTATTGGCGAGGACCAAACCCCTGGGAGGGAGGGTGGAAAAAAGGACGCTGCCACACGACGGGAGGAAAAAGCAGGAAGAGGAAGGGCTCGACGATTGATCGAGGGAGAAGCCATCCAGCAAAGCAGATATTTCAGAAGAAGGAGCTGGCCTGGATGGGTGAGTATCCAAAGGGAGGGTATGAGATAGTTGGGGGGGAGGGAGAGAGTTCATGGTGCGGGGTTGTTTTCTTTGGGGCTGTTAGAAATGGGGGTCTCTAGTTGGCAGAGGTATGGACCTTTGTCCGAATAGGGACCTGCTTCTAGTCAGGGTAAGGGGGATACACACTTTAGATAACCCCTGCTCACCCCCTTGGTAGCTTGGCACGAGCAGACATGCTTATCCCAAAGACAATGTGTAAAGTATTTGTAACTCAAAACAGACAGTAATACAGTGATAACACCACAAATGGACACCACACCAGTTTAGAAAAATAAAGTATCTTTCTCTAAACTCAACAAGACCAAAATGACAAAAATCCAACATACATGTAGTAAAATAGCACTTAAAAACAGTTAGTTGCAAAAGAAAGCTTGTGGAAAACAAATAGCTCCACCTAGGGCTATTACGACGTCGTGACAGCAATAAATCAAAAATACGGCGTCGACCGCGAGGTTCCCAGCGTCGGGCACGGAGTCACACTGACCCCCGAACAAACAGTACCTTTGGATAACGAACTCTATGATGATGCACAGCGTCTTGGAGGTGAGGAGTCGGTGCCGAGGCCGTCTCCCTGGCTGCCACGGGGGAGGCGAGGCGTCGTGTCCGCGAGGAGGTGACGTGTCGAATCCAGGACAGGAGAAGTCGGTTGCGTCGGCGGTGAGGCATCGGTTCCAGTGATGGCGCCGCGATAACAGGATGGAGGCGATGACGGAGTCGGTGCGAGCGCTGGAGTTGGGAAATGTTAATAATGGCACACGTCGGCAGCCGTCTATCGGGGCCTGTCCGGGACTGCTTCGGACACAGTAGAAAATGTAAGCAGAAAGATGAGCACAGCGATGCCCAGGATCTCACAAGAAGTCAGAGGAGAAAAGGGATTCAAAGGGGAAGTCTGCACAAAGGAACAAGATAGCTAGAACTCAGAAAGAATAGGCCCTCAAGAGGTGATTTAGCATTCAGAATAACTACACCCAGGACGGATGTGCAAGACATATATATAAAACATCATTAACAATAAAGGGAATGTGTGGGAAAGCACTCGGGAGCTCCACACGGTAAGACTGAAGCTCAGTAAGTACCGCACCCACAATTGCTGTTACAGATACTGACTGCAAATACCCACATATAGGATATGCATTCAAAGGCAGGGTCGGTGGAGCTGATACCTTTGGTGATGTTATAAATGTAACTCAAAGACAATACTCACAGTAAACAAGAAACATCACCTAGGTTGTCAGCTGTGCCCACGGTCCTGGATCCTGGCAATCAAACAGGAACACACAAGGCAGTAACAGCAAGGGGGTAGAACTAAACACATGCACAATAGACAAGGAGCTAGCAAGGAGGAGTGCTTAACCGGAAAGGATGGAAATCACAAGGCACCAGTGCTTAATTTGAGCCGGTGTTTTCCGGTGCTCGGCACCAGCACTTATTTGTCAGCACCGGCACTTATGATAGCTACCACATGGTGGTGCTGTTTGTGTAATTTAGAGATGAGCAGAACAATAGTTGTTTATTCATTCAATACGCATTAGAAACATCTAATACATATTGCCTAAGCTAGTCTTATAGCTTTGGGGGCCTCGAACAGTGTGAATTGTCACACTTGTAGCAGTATGATGGTTAGTAGTTGTGGAATATGGCTCATTACATCGCGATGTGTTACATCTCGTGCTTTTACAACGCGGTCGTTACAACGACCACGTTGTTAGTACGCGATGCATTTACATTGCAAGTCATTACAACGACTTGCACTAGGGGGCGCGCTGGATTTAGGAATAATATTAATTACTATTCCTACTCCAGTTTGCGCAACAGTAGGGAAGGTGTTGGAATTCATTTCCAATACCTCAGCACCCCTAGTGCAAGTCGTTGTAATGACTTGCGATGTAAATGCATCGCGTACTAACAACGCGGTCGTTGTAACGACTGCGTTGTAATGGTAGCGCGATGTAATGACAGCGTTGTAAACGCTGTTTCCCGTAGTTGTGTAGGTACTGTCTTTGCCAGATCTGGCAGTGCAATGGGTGGTGCAAGGGCCCTGCAACTTATGCTTTTTACAAATTAAGCAGAAAGCAAGTAACAAACATACAAGGTAATAGAAGCAAGACAGCAGGAATAGAAAGACAGCAAACTAGGAACTGGAACCAAGGTAATGGGAAGAAAGGCAGGGACTGGAAAAGGATATACAAAAGGGGAGGCTACAAGGGTATACTAGAATAGTGCTGGATCTGGAGTCAAGAAAACAAAGTAGCACTAAAGGCTATGCTGGAGCAGGAACAAGAATTAAGCAAAAGCTCAAGAGACAAGGTAGTACTGCTAGTTCAGGAACAGGGAATTATTAAAGCTCAGGAGTCAAGGTAGCACTGCAGGCAGTGCTAATTCAGGAACAAGGAAAACAGTAGTAGCTCAGGAACAAGGAATAACTAAAGCTCAGGAAACACTGGAAACAAGGATTTCAAAAGCTCAGGAAACACTGGAAACAAGGGTTGGTCTCACCGGTACACAGCTACAATGACCAACCCTGGACTGAAAGGAGCTGGGGCTTAAAAGAGCTCACTGTAATTACATGCATCAGGTGTGAGTAGGCTCACAGCAGCCAGCCACAGGGATGTTGGATTCCTCCATCCATCCTTGACCTGCAGGGTTGGAGACGAAGCAGTGGGCAGGGAATTCTAGGTAATAGAGTTTCAGGAAGAGCAGGCTGGCATCCACAAAACCCGGCATGGATTGGGAATGGATGGCCATTTCCAAGTAGAGTCCAAATGGCTGGAAGTCAGAATGTGCATGAAGGGGAGGATCTAGAAGCTTATTATAAGAGTGGAAAGTCCCACAATTCAGCCCCATGGTGGTGGGCACGAGAGCACAGGGAGCGAATCCTGACAGCGTTAAAGGGCGTCAGAGCTGCGGTGCAGGCCGGCTGTTGCGTCGTGCACTTCTCAAGCGCGGTCCCTGGCCTCAGTGCAGGTCGCGGCGTCACAGCGATGTCACTGACGGCGTCAGAGACAGGCTTTCTTGCTTCTTTCAAGTTGCTTCCAGCTCCCAACAGCAGGAACAACCTCCAGAGGCCCAAAACTGGAATAGGCACCTCTTGTCAGGTCAGAACTCTCAGCAATAGAGTTCAGGGGAGCTGGAGGTGAAGTCTTTGTGTCCCTGAGACTTCAGAACAGGAGGCCAGCACACACAGGTCCTTGCAAATTCTTATTCAAGCAGGTTCACAGCAACTGCAGGCCAACCCTTAACAGCACACAGCAAAGGGGCAGTACTCCTCCTCACAGCTCTACAGCTCTTCTCCTTGGCAAAGGTTCCTCTTGAGTCCAGAAGTGATCTAAAGTTCTGGGGTTTAAGGCCCGCAACTTGTACCCCATTTTGGGGCATCACACTATGATAGTGGAATTTCGACCTCAGAAAGATGAAAGGTGTGTAATAGCATATACGGACTAAATCCAAAACCGTTTTTTCCACACATCATTGCCACGTGCTTGTTAGACTTGGCATCTTTTGGCGTGTTTCCCCTGACTTTTTGCTTTCTGACCTCCCGGTTTTGACTCTGTTTTTGCTGGTGTAATGATTCTGCGCACTTTCCTCACTGCTGTCCAGTGGGAAAGTGCAAGTGCTCCTGTATAAAATGTGTTATGGATTGGTGTTTCCATGATTGGCCTATTTGGTTTATGTATCAGTCCCTTGTAAAGTGCACTGCGAGTGCCAGGGCCTATAGACCAAATGCTGTTGGTGGGCTGCAGCACTGGATTGTGCCACCCACGCAAACAGCCCGTAAAGTGTAACTCGGGCCTGCCATCGCAGAGCCTGTGCGCAGCCTGGGGCTGCCATGTCGACTTGGCAAGTGCACACACTTGCAAGTCCCTAAACCTTCCCTTTTCTACATGTTAGTCACCCCTAAGGTAGGCCCAAGGTACCCCTGTGGGCAGGGTGCGTTGTATGCGAAAGGTAGGACATGCCCTGGTGTGTGTGGCATGTCCTGATAGTGAATTACAGCCTAGTTCGTTTTTCACTATTGCAAGGCTACCTGTTCCCCTAGGCCAGAACGGGCAGTTTTGATTATTACAGCTTATAATCCTAACTGACCCCGGGAACATGGTAGAAATTCGAGTTTAGTATGCCTGGACTCAGAATGATAAAATGCATCTTTTAGTGAAGTTGGTTTTAACATTCTGTGTTCGAAAATACCACTTTTAGAAAGTGTGTATTTTCTTGTCTAACCATCCAAGCCCGCCTCTGCGAGGTTGTGTATTCCTTGTCTGGAGTGTGAGTGACAGGGGCTGGGGGATGCCAGGAGACAGGGTGAGTCAGCGCAGGGCTGAATAGCAAGATCTATATGTAGATGGGTGGGAGGGGTCGCACCTGGGCCCTGAATAGGACAGTGCCTTCCCTCCACAATGCTGGCTCCACCTCCTGTGGTGCGTCTGATGTCCCTGGCCTACTCACTGAAAGAAGGGACGGAGACTTGTCAACAAAGTGCTCCAGAACTGGTTTGGACTAGGCAAAGGCCTCTCTGCCTTCAGAGAACAAAGGAATTTGGGATATAAATATTGGGGCCCTGACCCCATGAATTTAGATCTCGCTGGAATCAAGGAACCTGCCAAGACGAAGAGCTGGAAGAGCTGCCAGGAGGAGTACTGCCCCTTTGCTGTGTTGTTGCTTTGTTGGGTTGGCCTGCAGTTGCTGCTTCTGTCTTGGGCAGTGAAAGGACTGGACTGAACTTTCTACAAACTTGTGCTGAGTATCTCCAAGGGCCTGGAACCGAGCTGGCCTCCTGTTAAGAAGTCTCAGGGACTGCAAAGACTTCACAAGCCTCTGGGTACCGCTTCTGGAACGCTGTTTCAGTTGCCACAGAGGAAGGGAACTGCAACCGACTCCGTCAACCGAATCCATCCCTGGCCGATGACCTGTTTGCACCGCAGGCCGCATCGCCCCGCTTCGCATCGCAACCCTGGTCTCACCATGGGCGACGTCCAACGCCGCCAACATCGAGCCGCTGCTTGCACCATGACCTGTGGGCACCGCAGTTCGCATCGCTTCACTGAACCAGCCGGACCCGACCGACTCGGTCGCTGCAACTGGCTCAAAAGTCGTGACCGCACCGCATTTGGGGCACCGCTCGCACGTCTGCGACGCACCGCTCCAACTCGCACCGCTGTCCGACGCCAGCTCCCGCACTCCGGCTTGGTCGCCTGCATCGCAACCTGCCAGCACCGCATCGAGCATCGTCTCACCCTGCATCGCACGCCTTGGACTCACCGACCCCGTCTGCACGACGCTCATCGAGCCGCTGCCTGCACCGCATCGAGGGACACCGCACCTTGCATCGCTCCGTCTTGCACCGCAACCGCGACGAACGCCGACCGGCTCGTACACTCCGTACCAGCCACAACGAGAAAGGTACTGTAACCGAGTCTGTTCACGACTCTGCTGGCCCGTATCGACGCGGTCGGCTGGAACTGTTAGACTCTGTGGTTTTCAGCCTCGCGGTAGGCTCAGACGGAGCTACCGACTCGTACGAACTTTGTTTTTGGACTATTCCTGCAAAGAAGAAGTTACCTTATCAAGTATTCGTTTTTAAAGTACAGTATTGTGGATTTTCATCGTAATTGGTCTTGTCTTGAGTATATAAAAATTGGTTATTTTTCTAAACTGGTGTGGTGTCCGTTTGTAGTGCTTACACTGTATTACTGTTGGTTATGTGCAAATGCTTTACACACTGCCTCTGAATTAAGCCCGACTGCTCGTGCCAAGCTACCACGAGGGTGAGCAGGGGTTACTTCACGAGTGTAACACCCTTACCCTGACTAGGAAGAAGGGTCCCTACTTGGACAAAGGTGCAAACCCTTGCCAACTAGAGATCCCATTTCTAACATTGGTTGTCAGCGGTGAGGATAGGACTTGTGTTTGCACTTGACTTACAGTGATTGGTGTGCACTACTACCATATCGCAGACCATTACGTACCACATACTGGTTCTTTTTCTTTTGGCCTATTTTTGATCTTGCCAGTTTTCAACTCACTACTTTTGTCATGCCTGAATCAATTGCATCATCCGTTGCATCTCTGGAAGTTATCTTTGAGGAGGATAGGTTGGAATCCTACGCCGTAAAGGAGCTACGGGCGATTTGTAAAAACCTGAAAGTCCAAATTAAAGGCCTCACAAGGAAGGAGGAGCTACAGAAGGCGCTGAGGGCCTGGGTAGCAGCCAGACATGCCAATGGGCAGCCTGGTAATCTCAGTGAGGAGGTGGAGGAGCCTATTTCCAGGGTGGATGTGCTTTTGGGTAGGGGGAACCCGCCAGATCAGGCAGCAGCAGTCTGTCCCCAGAGGAGCTGGAGGACAGGCGGGAGGCAAGGCAGTTTGAGCTGCAGAAGCTCAGACTGGAGAGTGAGCGGGAGGAGAAGAGATTGGCCATAGAGGAGAGGAAGATGCTCTTAGAGCATGAGAGAGAACTGAAGGAGCTAGAACTTAGGAGTAAGTCAGGCTCAGATGGTGGCAGCAATTCGTCCAGAAAGGCAGACAGGATTGTGCACATTCCCAAGAACGTAGGCAAGGAGTTCAAGAAGGGGGATGACATACAAAGGTGGTTTCAGGGTTATGAGGCAGCCATACACATGAATGGGGTCCCTGAGGAGAATTGGGGAGCAGGATTGTGGCCACTTTTCCCTGAAGAAGCAAGGGATGCTCTGATAGCTTTGGGTAAGGGGTATCACCTCACCTATGCTGACATGAAGGATGCCCTTCTCACGAAGTATGGTCTTACTCCTGAAAAGTACAGGGATCAGTTCAGGTCCAGTAAGAAGTCTGATGCCAACACTTGGTTGGAATGTGTGGATGTGTTCTGCAGGTCTCTGGATGGTTGGGTGAAGGGCAGTAGTGTAACAGATTTTCAGGGGCTCTACAACTTGATTGCATGGGAGCACTTGTCTAGTCTATGTTTTGCAGATCTGCGCCAGCACCTAGTTGATAGTAAGCTAACTGACCCCAGGAAGCTTGCTATGGAAGCGGACCGCTGGGTGAGTACCAGGGTCCACAAGAAAGCGTTTGGGGAGACTCAGCCAAAGGTGGGCAGGGTCCCCAGCAGAATGGTGGGGGGACAAGGGTATAGCACAGGAGTTCTCTAAAGGGCCCCAAACTAGTACCCAGGGTAAAGGTTCCCAGCCCCCCGGTGATAAGAAGAAAGGGGTCTCCACAGGGAAGCCTGTTGAGACCGGCCCCCGCAAGTGTTATGCATGTGACCAGGTAGGTCACTTTAAGGGGGACCCCAAGTGCCCGAAGGGGACACAGCCGCCCACCGGTGGACAGTCCAAAGTGTTGGCTAGTGTAGCGCTTGGGGAGGAGGGGTGCCCACAGGAGGGTGGGGATCCCGCAGAAATGACCCTTGTCTCACTAGGGGACAGCGAGATGGTCCCAGGAAACCAGGTGCCCCCTAACACAAAGAAATATAGCACCTGGGTGACCATTAATGGGAACAGGGTAGAGGCTCTCAGAGACACTGGAGCCAGTGTGACCTCAGTCCGGTGTCACCTGGTGTCTGAGAAGCAAGTAGTCCCAGGAGCATTCCACCAAGTAGTTGCTGTAGACAACTCAGAGCGCCAATGTATGGTGGCGCAGGTTCCCTTTGAATGGGGGGGTCTCAGGTCCCTTGAGGGTGGTTGTGAGCCCTACCATGCCTGTAGATTGTCTGCTAGGAAACGACCTCGAGCAGTCCTTATGGAAGGAGGTTGAGCTCAGGTCTCACTTGGAGATGCTTGGGTTGCCAGAGTGGGCATGCGTGTCTACTCGGTCAATGGCAGCCAAAAGGGTGATCAAGAGGACTTGGAGCCTGAAACAGTGGCCCAAGTCCCTGCCAAGAGAAAGGGCAGGGGTGCGGGAAACCGGCCCCGAAGTTCCCACGGACCGGGAGGAGGCGGACCTCGAGGGGACGCCCCGGTGCCTACAGGGGAGCAGGTAGCCGAACTGGGAGACATCTCTGAGCTGACCCATTGGCAGCAAGAAGGGGGTCCCACCAGGGAGGAGTTCTGCAGGGAGCAGAACGAGTGCCCTACTCTGGAGGGTCTGAGGCGGCAGGCTGCAGACCAGGCAGCTGGTAATCAGTCCGGGTCACATCTGATCTACTGGGAGAGTGGTCTCCTATACAGTGAGCCTAAGGTTGCTGAGCCTGGGTCAGCCCGTGTGCTGGTGGTACCCCAGCGCTTCAGGACCTTCCTACTGGGTCTGGCTCATGACGTGCCTTTGGCAGGACATTTGGGGCAGGACAAGACATTTGACAGGCTTGTCACCCACTTCTTTTGGCCCCAAATGCGAAGGCAGTCAGATGCACACTGTAGGTCTTGCCAAACTTGCCAGGCAAGTGGTAAGAGTGGGAGGAAGGTCAAAGCTCCTCTCCAACCTTTTCCTGTTGTTGGAACACCCTTTGAAAGGGTAGGGATGGATATAGTGGGGCCACTGGATCCCAAGACAGCCATGGGCAACAGGTACATCCTGGTCTTGGTGGACCATGCCACCCGGTACCCGGAGGCAATCCCTCTCAGGACAACGACGGCGCCAGTGGTGGGCCGGGCGTTAATGGGGATCTTTTCCCGTGTGGGATTCCCCAGAGAGGTGGTTTCTGATAGGGGGACCAATTTCATATCCAAGTATATGACATCCCTGTGGAAGGAGTGTGGTGTAACCTACAAGTTCACCACTCCGTACCACCCACAAGGAAACGGTCTGGTGGAGAGATTCAACCAGACCTTGAAAGGCATGATCAAGGGTCTAACAGAACCCATGAGGCGTAAGTGGGACGTCCTCTTGCCATGCCTACTCTTTGCATACAGGGAGGTGCCTCAGAAGTCTCTTGGGTACAGCCCCTTTGAGCTCCTGTATGGCCACCCTGTCAGAGGACCTCTGAGTTTGGTAAAGGAAGGCTGGGAGGCAGCTCCCAGGAAAACTCCCCAGGATGTATTTAGCTACATGCTGGCCTTTAGAAACCAAACTGCCCGCTTCAGGAAACTCGCTCAGGCGAACCTAGAAGCAAGCCAGGAGGAAATGAAGAGATGGTATGACCAGAATGCCACTCTGGTCGAATTTCAACCTGGGCAAAAAGTGTGGGTCATGGCCCCAGTGGCACCTTGTGCCTTGCAGGACAAGTGGACTGGGCCATATGAGGTAAAGGAGCGCAAAAGTGACGTCACCTACCTGGTGGATTTGCAGGCTCCAAGGAACCCTTTGAGGGTCCTTCACGTGAACCGCCTCAAGCCCCACTTCGAGAGGTCCGAAGTGAGTATGCTCTTGGCGACAGATGATGGGGTGGAAGAGGAGAGTGAGCCTCTCCCTGACCTCCTGTCTACCAAGGAGCATGATGGGTCAGTAGAGGGTGTGATCCTCTCCCCTACTCTGACTCAGGAGCAGCAGGGGGACTGTCGCCAGTTGTTGGGACAGTTCGCCCCACTGTTCTCTCTGACCCCCGGTGTTACTCACTGGTGTACCCATGACGTGGACACTGGTGACAGCCCTCCTGTGAAGCACAAGATTTACAGGTTGACTGACCGGGTCAGAGCCAGCATCAAGGAGGAGGTCTCTAAGATGTTGGCATTAGGGGTGATTGAGCCCTCCCACAGTCCTTGGGCCAGCCCAGTGGTCTTGGTCCCAAAGGCTGCGGCGCCCGGTGCCACTCCAGAACTCCGGTTTTGTGTGGACTACCGTGGGCTCAATGCCGTCACCAGGACTGACGCGCACCCCATCCCCAGAGCTGATGAGCTCATTGATCGGTTGGGAGCTGCCCGGTTCCTCAGCACGTTTGATTTGACGTCTGGGTACTGGCAGATTGCCTTAACCGATGGGGCCAAGGAGAGATCAGCATTCTCAACCCCAGAAGGTCATTACCAATTCCGGGTGATGCCCTTTGGGTTGAAGAATGCCCCTGCCACCTTTCAGAGGTTGGTCAATCAGGTGTTGGCTGGGCTGGAGGATTTCAGTGCCGCCTACCTGGATGACATTGCTGTGTTCATTTCCAGCTGGGAAGAACATTTACAGCACCTTGAGAAAGTGTTGAGGGCTCTGCAAGGGGCAGGCCTCACGATCAAGGCCAGTAAGTGCCAGATCGGGCAGGGTTCTGTGGTGTACTTGGGACACCAGGTAGGAAGCGGCCAGGTGGCGCCCCTACAACCCAAGATTGACACCATTCTGGCTTGGGAACCCCCAAGACCCAGACAGAGGTGAGAGCCTTCTTAGGTCTCACCGGTTACTATAGGAGATTTGTTAAGGGCTATGGCACCATCGTTGCCCCCTTAACAGAGCTGACCTCTAAGAGGCAGCCCAGGAAAGTGATCTGGACTGAGTCCTGCCAGAAAGCTTTTGATGCCCTGAAGGCAGCCATGTGCACGGCGCCCGTGCTCAAGGCACCTGACTTCTCCAAGGAATTCGTCGTGCAGACTGACGCTTCAGAGCATGGTGTGGGAGCGGTGCTCTCACAACTGAACGAAGAGGGCCTGGATCAGCCTGTAGTCTTCCTTAGCAGGAGACTACTTCCCAGGGAACAGAGGTGGAGTGCCATAGAAAGGGAAGCTTTTGCTGTGGTCTGGGCGCTGAAGAAGTTGAGACCATACCTGTTTGGGACTCACTTCCGGGTTCAGACAGACCACAGGCCCCTCAGATGGTTGATGCAAATGAGGGGTGAGAATCCAAAACTGCTGAGGTGGTCCATCTCCCTACAGGGAATGGACTTTACGGTGGAACACCGTCCTGGTACAGAACACGCCAACGCAGATGGTCTGTCCAGGTTCTTCCGCCTTAGTGAAGAGAACTCCAATGGGGTTGGGTAGTTCTCCCTACTTTCAGCTGGAGGGGACATGTGTTAGACTTGGCATCTTTTGGCGTGTTTCCCCTGACTTTTTGCTTTCTGACCTCCCGGTTTTGACTCTGTTTTTGCTGGTGTAATGATTCTGCGCACTTTCCTCACTGCTGTCCAGTGGGAAAGTGCAAGTGCTCCTGTATAAAATGTGTTATGGATTGGTGTTTCCATGATTGGCCTATTTGGTTTATGTATCAGTCCCTTGTAAAGTGCACTGCGAGTGCCAGGGCCTATAGACCAAATGCTGTTGGTGGGCTGCAGCACTGGATTGTGCCACCCACGCAAACAGCCCGTAAAGTGTAACTCGGGCCTGCCATCGCAGAGCCTGTGCGCAGCCTGGGGCTGCCATGTCGACTTGGCAAGTGCACACACTTGCAAGTCCCTAAACCTTCCCTTTTCTACATGTTAGTCACCCCTAAGGTAGGCCCAAGGTACCCCTGTGGGCAGGGTGCGTTGTATGCGAAAGGTAGGACATGCCCTGGTGTGTGTGGCATGTCCTGATAGTGAATTACAGCCTAGTTCGTTTTTCACTATTGCAAGGCTACCTGTTCCCCTAGGCCAGAACGGGCAGTTTTGATTATTACAGCTTATAATCCTAACTGACCCCGGGAACATGGTAGAAATTCGAGTTTAGTATGCCTGGACTCAGAATGATAAAACGCATCTTTTAGTGAAGTTGGTTTTAACATTCTGTGTTCGAAAATACCACTTTTAGAAAGTGGGTATTTTCTTGTCTAACCATCCAAGCCCGCCTCTGCGAGGTCGTGTATTCCTTGCCTGGAGTGTGAGTGGCAGGGGCTGGGGGATGCCAGGAGACAGGGTGAGTCAGCGCAGGGCTGAATAGCAAGATCTATATGTAGATGGGTAGGAGGGGTCGCACCTGGGCCCTGAATAGGACAGTGCCTTCCCTCCACAATGCTGGCTCCACCTCCTGTGGTGCGTCTGATGTCCCTGGCCTACTCACTGAAAGAAGGGACGGAGACTTGTCAACAAAGTGCTCCAGAACTGGTTTGGACTAGGCAAAGGCCTCTCTGCCTTCAGAGAACAAAGGAATTTGGGATATAAATATTGGGGCCCTGACCCCATGAATTTAGATCTCGCTGGAATCAAGGAACCTGCCAAGACGAAGAGCTGGAAGAGCTGCCAGGAGGAGTACTGCCCCTTTGCTGTGTTGTTGCTTTGTTGGGTTGGCCTGCAGTTGCTGCTTCTGTCTTGGGCAGTGAAAGGACTGGACTGAACTTTCTACAAACTTGTGCTGAGTATCTCCAAGGACCTGGAACCGAGCTGGCCTCCTGTTAAGAAGTCTCAGGGACTGCAAAGACTTCACAAGCCTCTGGGTACCGCTTCTGGAACGCTGTTTCAGTTGCCACAGAGGAAGGGAACTGCAACCGACTCCGTCAACCGAATCCATCCCTGGCCGATGACCTGTTTGCACCGCAGACCGCATCGCCCCGCTTCGCATCGCAACCCTGGTCTCACCGTGGGCGACGTCCAACGCCGCCAACATCGAGCCGCTGCTTGCACCATGACCTGTGGGCACCGCAGTTCGCATCGCATCGCTTCACTGAACCAGCCGGACCCGACCGACGCGGTCGCTGCAACTGGCTCAAGAGTCGTGACCGCACCGCATTTGGGGCACCGCTCGCACGTCTGCGACGCACCGCTCCAACTCGCACCGCTGTCCGACGCCAGCTCCCGCACTCCGGCTTGGTCGCCTGCATCGCAACCTGTCAGCACCGCATCGAGCATCGTCTCACCCTGCATCGCACGCCTTGGACTCACCGACCCCGTCTGCACGACGCTCATCGAGCCGCTGCCTGCACCGCATGACACCGCACCTTGCATCGCTCCGTCTTGCACCGCAACCGCGACGAACGCCGACCGGCTCGTACACTCCGTACCAGCCACAACGAGAAAGGTACTGTAACCGAGTCTGTTCACGACTCTGCTGGCCCGTATCGACGCGGTCGGCTGGAACTGTTAGACTCTGTGGTTTTCAGCCTCGCGGTAGGCTCAGACGGAGCTACCGACTCGTACGAACTTTGTTTTTGGACTATTCCTGCAAAGAAGAAGATACCTTATCAAGTATTCGTTTTTAAAGTACAGTATTGTGAATTTTCGTCGTAATTGGTCTTGTCTTGAGTATATAAAAATTGGTTATTTTTCTAAACTGGTGTGGTGTCCGTTTGTAGTGCTTACACTGTATTACTGTTGGTTATGTGCAAATGCTTTACACACTGCCTCTGAATTAAGCCCGACTGCTCGTGCCAAGCTACCACGAGGGTGAGCAGGGGTTACTTCACGAGTGTAACACCCTTACCCTGACTAGGAAGAAGGGTCCCTACTTGGACAAAGGTGCAAACCCTTGCCAACTAGAGATCCCATTTCTAACAGTGCTCAGTTCAGAAAAGCGAGGTATAGGGGTAAACATTTCCAGGGCCGGAATGGCCTGTTAGTCCACAGGGCATTTCCCCGTGAGATGCAGACCGGTTTTGAAAGCGGAAGGTGCTGCTAGTGCATTTGTCATTTTCCCCAGCCCTGAGATTAATTGCAGCAGGAACAGGTGGCATCAAAAGAGATAGAGAGGGGGAGCGAGAGATCAGAGAGAGAGGAGAGGAGGAAAGAGAGAGTTGATGGATGGAAAGAGACAGAACAAGAGAGGAAGGCAGCAGGGCGGGTTTCAGCATTTTTGCCAGAGCTGCTTTTGGTTCCACAGTCCAGCCCTGCACGTTTCCCATGTTTTCCCTGGCTACAGATTTTCTCGCCCCTTAAGTGTGTTTTCTTTAGTAAGAATAGGCTCCCTTGGTCACGCCTTTCCCTCTGTACGTCAGACCCCTGGTTCATTTCTTTCTCAAGCAAGAGTTCAGCTGTGCACTCAATTTAACATTTACAGCAGCATTGTTCTTGCGAGGCAAATGTGCCTATTTTTGCGCACAGTGGCAAATCCCTCTGGTATTCCTCTCACATGCTCAAAAAAGAAACTTTCTCAATAGGCTTGACAGTAAAAAAATCTTTTTTCCTGCCAATATCAGAGCTTTCATGTATCCATTTCTAATGGGTATAACTCACACTCACAAATGGTATTTTATTTGCCTTCACTTCGGAATACTCCCTGGAGACAGTCCGTTTGCATTACGTCCTGCGATCTGCTGTCCCCTCCAGCTCCACCGGCTCCCACAGGGCACATAGCGGATCGATTTTGCAATCTCTGCGCAACACCTTTAGATCAATGTGCCCTCTGAGAGAGAGGTGTGCATTAGAGCAAAAGAATGTCTACATTTCAGCTGATCTGGTCTCTTCAGCTAAACGGAATGTCCCCTGGATTGGAAGTGTAGAAAGGTCACCAAGGAGCAGGCAGTAGGCAAGCTGTAAAAGCCCATCAAAGTCCCAGTGGAATTCACTTTCATGGTAGCCGCCTTGAAACAGAAACCCTGAAGAGCTGAATCAATGTGCAGAAAATTTCCATCCATCAAACTTCACAGTCTGGAGGCACGCCAGTACCAACGGAAATATCATTAGAGCACCCGGTGGTAAGGCCAGTGTAAAGGGCAGGCTAGTCAACCGCTTTAGTGGGGCCTGCGGCAAAACCTAGTTGCGGGACCCTGACTCGAAGAACCTGGTTTCAATCCTGGCTTCCTAGCTTGACCACACGATATGACCAAGGGAGTAGCCAGAAAATTAAAATACCCCCACTTCTAACCAAATCTCTTATGGTGCCAAGCAAACAAAGCAAGTTATCAGAACCCTCCCCAGAAGAGCTCTCTTGTCTCTTCCATCTAAGCATCTATCCTTCATCCTACCATCTACCTACTGATATCCACAATTTCACCTTTGTATTCTACCATCCATTCAATCTTTAATTTATCATTCAGTCTTTCACCATTCCGTCTGTCCACCCATCCATATCAAACCTATGCATCCATCTCCAAGCCTATCCATCCATCCACCCTTTCACTAATCCATCCGTTCTGTCATCCATCCATCCATCCACCCTTTTACTACATTCATTCGTGCACTCCATCCATCCTCCCTTTCACTTATCCATCCATCAACCCTTTCACTTAGCCATCCATCCAACCATCCATCCTTTCACTCATCTTTCCACCCAACCACTCATCCATCCATCCATTTACCGTTTCTCATCCATCCATCCACTTACTCATCGATCCATGCTTTCACTCATCTGTCTATCGATCCACCCTCCCTTTCACTCATCCATCCCCCACCCTTTCATCCTTCCACCCATCCATCCTTTCACTAATCCATCCATCCTTTCCCTCATCCGTCCATCCTTTCCCTCATCCGTCGATCCTTTCGCCATTCATCCATCCTTTCACTCCATACATCTTCCCTTTCAGTCATCCCATCCATCAATCCATCCACCCTCTCTTTCACTCCGCCATTCATCCTTTCACTCATTCATCCATCCTTTCACTCAGCCATCCATTCATCCACCCTCCTTTCATCCATCCTTTCACTAATGCATCCATTCTTTCACTCATCCATCCTTTCATCTATCCTTTAAGTCATTCATCTGTCCATCTACCAATCAACCATCCTTTCACTCACCCATCCGTCCACCCTTTCACTCACACATCCATCCTTTCACTGACTAATTCCCCTTTGTCTGCCAAGTTACAGACAGAAGAGTCCCATCAAGAACTCCACCTCACTGTAGCTTCTAAAGTTGGGGGTTCACAAAGTCCCAGCATCCATCGTTCCATCCATCCATCCATCCTTTTGCTCATCCATCTAGCCACCCTTTCATTCCATCTATCTATCCACCCTTTGACTTCACCCATCCATCCACCCTTTCACTAATTCACCCATCCTTTCTCATCATCCATCCACCCTTTCACTCATCCATCCATTTACCCTTTCATCCACCCTCCCTTTGATTCATTCATCCTTTCTTTCACTTATCCATCCATCCACACTTTCATCCATCCATGCATCCACCACCCTTTTACTCATCCATTCATTCTTTAACTCATCCATCCTTACTTCCATCTTTTCACTCTTTCATTCACCCATCCATCCCCCCTTTATTCACTCATCCACCCTTTCACTCACATGCCTATCCGCCACTCCTTTCACTCACTCACTCAACCAACCAACCACCCACCCTTTCATGATAATTACAGCCTTTTTTCAGCCGAACTGCAGACAGAAGAGGCCCATCAAGAAACTCCACCCCCGCTTTAGCTGCTACAGCAGGGGGGGGGGGGTTTCAAGATGCCTCTCTCTCACATTGGAGAGTGCCTTGAAATGATTCACTTCAGGATGCGCACAGTAGAAAACAATCTTGTATATAATGTGATAAACCATAATGTTGCTCTATCTATAACAACAATAAAGGATTAATAAAGGCTTTATAAAGGAGGCACAGGACAACTGGCTTGCCTCTTGGATCACCAATAAAATTGTCATCAGTGCAGTAGAGGTAAAGAATGCACTGCCCAGCCAGTGTTTGCATCGTACTGTGTGTAAGAAAGGAAGGACCGCCCCAACCGCCCAGAAGGAGGACTCGCCATCGCACACAAGAGCTCCCTCCGACTCACAACCTTTAGCACGAGCAACTCCCGTCCACCACCGAACACCTCCATTTCCAGATCCAGACCAGCCCCAGAACGACCCTACGCGGCACCCTCGCCTACAGACCCCCCGGACCTCGAACCACGTTCACCACCACCATCGCCGACCTCATCGCACCCCACGCCATCGCCTCCACGGACTACATACTCATTGGAGACCTCAACTTTTACCTCGATAACCTCAGCGACCCCAACTCCGCCACCCTCTTGGACAACCTCACCAACCTCGGACTGAAACGTCACCACCCCTAACCACATGGCAGGACACACCCTCGACCCCATCTTCACAGGAGGTAACAACATCCACTTCAGCCACACCACGCAACGCCCTGGACGGATCACCACAGCATACACTTCCGCGTCTACAAACCCACTGCCCCCAAACCTGCATCCCACCCTCCGCGAAGGAACTGGAGCAAGGTCACCGAGGAGCACCTCAACTCCACCCTCAACCGCGATGTCCCCTCCACCTCAACCGACGCCAACTCCGCAGCCAAAGAACTTCACAGATGGATCACCAACTGCACAGACCAGCTCGCCCCCCTCCGCAAACCCGACAGACAGCGCCCCAGGAAGGCCATCTGGTTCACTGCCGACCTCCAAGAATCCAGACGCACCTGCAGATGTCTCGAGAAGATCTGGAGAAACAGCAGGACCTCTGCAACAAACTCGGCTCCTACCTCCACCTGAAAATATGATCCCTCTACGACAACTTCAACGAACAGACTACGGACACCGAACCCACTCCTCCCTCCAGCAACGACAGCCAGCCTACCATCTCCTCCTGGACCTCAGTCACCACCGAAGACACCACATCAACCATGAAAGGCATTCTCTCAGGAGCCCCCACTGACCCCTGCCCTCCGCACATATTCCACAGACCCGCCGCCGCCATTGCACCCGAGCTACGACGCACCATCAACGCAACCTTCGAAGCCAGCACATTCCCCGATGACTGGAAATGCGCAAAAATCAAACCCCTCCTCAAGAAGCCCTCAGCAGACCCTATGGACCTCAAGAAGTACCGACCCATCTCTCTCCTCCCTTTCACGGCCAAAGTTACCAAGAAGATCGTCAACGCTCAACTAACGAAATTCATCGAAGAGAACTCCATCCTCGACCCCTCCCAATCCGGATTCCGCAGCAACCACAGCACTGAGATCGCCCTACTCGCCGCTACAGACGACATCCGCACCATCCTTGACCAAGGCCACACCGCGGCCCTGATCCTACTCGACCTATCTGCAGCCTTCGACACCGTCTCCCACTGCACTCTCACCGCCAGAGTACACGACGCCAGCATTCAAGGAACCGCCCTCGACTGGATCCGCTCCTTCCTCACCGGCAGAAACCAAAGAGTCAGACTTCGCCCCTTCCTCTCTGAACCCACAGAGATCAACTGCGGAGTACCCCAAGGATCATCGCTCAGCCCCACGCTCTTCAACAACTACATGGCCCCCCTCGCCGCCATCATCAGACATCATGGGCTCAGCATAGTATCCTACACCGACGACACTCAGCTCATCCTCTCACTCGCTAAGGACCCCCTCACCACCAGACTCTGCTTCCAGGAAGGAATGAAGGACATCGCTTCCTGGATGAGCAGCAGCTGCCTGAAGCTTAACTCAGAGAAGAGAGAAGTCCTCGTCCCCTCCCCCTCTGCATGGGACAACAACTGGTGGCCCGCAGCCCCCTGACCCACACGGACCACGCCCAGTACCTCGGCACCATTCTCGACTCATCCCTCACCATGACCCGACAGATCAACGCTGTCGCCTCCACCTGCTTCAACACCCTCCGCATCCTTCGCAAGACCTTCAAATGGATCCCCACCGAATCAAGAAAGACTGTCACCCACGCACTCATAACCAGCAGACTGGACTACGGAAACGCCGTCTACACCAGGATCAACAAATCCCTGCTCCGCAAGCTCCAGGCCATACAGAACACCACAGCCAGAATGTCCTCGGCATCCCTTGACACGAACACATCACCCAGCACCTGCGAGACCTCCACTGGCTTCCTGTCGAGAAGAGAGCCACATTCAAGATACTCACTGTAGGAAGGTGGAATCTGACTACATGGTTGCCCCCACTTTTTTCCTGGTGTTTTGTTGGTTTTTGACTTAGTTTGGCTGGGAACCTGCTATTCAGGTCCCCAGCCTATCTGCTTTCTCTTTAAACGATTTGGAGTGCACTCTAGGTGCACTAGTGATTGGATTCTGTGGTACCTTATGAGTCCCTAGTATATGGTACCTTAGGTACCAAGGGCATAGGTACTTCACAGGCCTACCAGGGGCTGCAGCATGTATTATGCCACCCCTGGAAAGCAGACTAAATCTGACACCACAGGCCTGCTACTGCAGCCTGGGTGAGGAAGTGCTAGCACCCCTCACTGAGATATAGGTCCCCTATATCTCTCCTACACACACATATAAACCTATCAGTCACCCCTAAGGCAGGCCCTATCAATCCTGAGGGCAGGGTGCTTGGCTTCTATGTGAGGGGGTGCCTCTGCCTGAGCAGGGCCCCTCTGCAGCTCTCAGAGTCCATTCTCTGGTGCTGTTTGTGGATGCGGTTAAACCATATGCTTTTAAGTGCATTATATCCTCGCGGTAAAATGCTAACTTTGGAATGGCTGCATCGAAACATGTCGTGTTTGGTGTCAAACACCTTGGAATACTACCCCCCCGCCAGTCCTGGCAGCGGGGGTAGCATTCCACCCTTCTAGAGGGATAGACATGTAGCTACTGTGGAAACGCGGTAGAATCCTGCAGAGCCCTGGCATCACAAAATGGATGCCACCAGTCACAGACACTGGGCTGCCCTCCTGCTGATGACCAACACTCGCAGTGGAGGGAGCCCAACAATAGATATCCTGTCCCAAGGGGGTGTGACCACCTTCCAGACAGGGTTTAGTGAATTGGGGCTGGGTGGGTGCACTCTTAGAGTGCTTTGAAGTCCTGCACTGGGGGAGCAGAAGGCTCCTCTGTGCATATGCCAGTTCAAACCGGCTCAGGGGCTACCTGTCTCTGCTCTGGCGCGAAACTGGACAAAGGGAAGTGGGTGTAGCCACCCACTCCCCTGACCCTCCCATAGGTAGGGTCATAGAGCTAGTCCCTCCCCTTCTTTTGGTATAAGAGGGGGAACCTGTGCATTGCACCCCAGATTTCCCTGGACGACGCTCTACAAGAAGAATCCCGGACCTTCGACGTTCCACTACCTTTGGAAGACTGAAGAATCTCCCTTGGAGTCAAGGAGTGACTCCCCTGCTTGGCAGGCACCAAAAACTACAAACGACGGTCGCAAACTACGCCGCTCCCGCCAGAGTCCGAAGTCCCTGCAGCCCAAGAAGTGGATTTCCTGACTTCTCAAAGGCCATTGTGAGTCCCCAGCGAAGCTGAGGCCAGTGGACCCCAAGAGTAACGAGGAACCGCGACCCCTGGGTACCGTGCACTATTGTCGAGTACAACCCCGTCACAACGTTCCACGAACTTGTGCTTTGGACCACGTGTGGTCCCAGCCTCCAGCAGGAATCCCTCCTAAGATCAGAGGCCTACCACGTCCCGATTGACCGTGGGCCCCTGTGAGCGGATCCTCCCAAGGCGTCTTTGCGATCCCTTGCCAGCCGGCTTGTGGGTCCCCAGAAGACTCTATAAAGAAACTGAAGGGCTCCCCTGGTTGCTCCAGGCCTGCCCTGACTTACTCTCGCTGGGTGAGTCCGACAGACCTTGCTGGTCTGTGCCATTGTCTCTTCACCCTTTCCCTGAGACTTGCTGTTACCAAGGCTTGGTGGCTCCATTCGAGTCGCCGACACCGCCGTAAGCTGCAGACATCGTGGGACACGCCGAATCCAGCTCCTGGTCGTCGACGACGCCTCCTGGACCTCGTGGCTGAAGAGTCAAGGCAACCGCGAACGACCTGAATCTTGCGACGACGGTGGGCATCCATCTTCCTTGCCCCGAGTCACTGCCAAGTGACTTTGAACACTGTCCCCTCTGCTTTCAGGTCTTCCATCTTCTGAATCCAGGCTTGGATTCCCCCGGACACTTCTCCAGTCGCCGCAAGCAGCAAGTCTTCACTGGCTCCCATTGAAAACGACGCCGCGACCCGACACCAAAGAACACCTATGCACCCGGCTCCCCTGGGTGAGGTAACTTCAGCACTACGGTGCTCCTGTGGGTGTGGGCCCTAGAACCACTTACCCTGTAAGTGGCATGCTTGTAGCTTCCCTAGAAGTGTCCTAAAACTCTAACTTTCTAAGTGCGATAATTGCATTGACTCGTACAGGGTTCGCGTCTGTGTTAGACACACCGCGTCCATCTCCTTTGCAACACTATCTAGAACTGTATCCTTCGACTCGTACTGAGTCCGATCGGTGTTCGCCTCAAACACACAAAGGGCCTGTAACTCCGAGTTCTCCATTGCACCGACTCGCACCAGGTTCGCGTCTGTGTTAGACACAGCGCGTCCAACTCCCTTGCAATACCATCTGTAACCGCGTCCTTCGACTCGTACAAGGACCGATCGGTGTGTTCGCCTCGAACACGCAAGGGACCTTTAACACTGATATCTCAATCGCGTCTGAGTGCATAGACTCGTACAGGATTCGCATCGGTGCCAGGTCACCGCGTCCGTCCCCTGTGGGTCTCCTACAACTACCTGGGGTGGTTCTTGGGGGTCCCTCGATTCTAGATGCCCTAGACCTAGGTCTAGCAAACTAAGATTGTAATATTCAATTGTGCTAAACTTATCCTGATCATATTTGACTTGTACATATGTTCCTATCCTCTAATCTCATAAAGAGATTAGTAGAGAGTGTTTATTAATAAATACATATATATTTGATATATATACCTGTGTGGTGTCTTTTCATTTGGTGATTCAAGAGATTGTGTGGTAAAACAAGCTGCTTTACATTCCTTCAAGACTTAGCCTGAAGGCTGCTCTCCACAGCTACCACTAGGATAGCTTTATATAAAGGTTGTCTTAAACCTATCTACCATAAGAGTCGAATTGTTCTGGTGCAAGGTGTCCACTTTAATTAGTGAACAGCATATACCAGGCCAACTTCTCACATTGGTGGGCAGCGTGTGGGATTCCAGCTTGCTATTGTTTTACCAGAAAATCTCTATTTGAATTACTAACTGAAAACCACTATAGGTACTTAAGGTACATATAAAGTCAAGCTTAGTATCGATAAGTTCTACTGAACTTAGAGCTGTGTGCCAAGGGATAGCACACCCTTTCTACAGCTCAAGCTAGTATCAGTAGGCCACAAACTAGTGTAGGTAGTACAACACTAGAATGTCCTTAAAGGGTGGAACCAGTGGATCCACTCAGCCTCAGTATAAGGACATGGCTTTCTCTGACTTGAGAGCCATGTGTGTCGAAAGACACCTGAGACTAGGACAGAGTCCCTCAACCCTGCACCTGATAGATCTGCTGACAGCAGATGATCTTAGATTGGCTCTAGGAGCTAATAGGTCTGAATCAGTGGGTGGGTCAATTACAGTATCTGGGTCAGAAGATGAAAATCCGAATGACCAGGACTCTGTGATTGAAGGGCCAGGCCTCAAGGGACCTGAAAGGGACAGAGGAATTCTCCCTAAGAGAACTGACAGAGTGGACGAGAGGCATAGGTCCCCTTCCAGGGAATCTGAGCACTCTTATCACTCTGGCAGAGAATTTGTCCATCAGAGGAACTCATACTTTCCCATAAGAGAGACCTCCTCTGAAAGAATGTGCAAACTGCTGCAGTATGAGGAAGCAAGAGTTGCCCTCAGAACCAAGCAGTTGGCACTGGATAGAGAAGCCCTGGAGATCCAGAGAGCTTCTAGAAGAGAGGGGTTAGAATCCCTTGGTGGCAGCAACAGTGTCCCTAGAGGCAGAGAATCTATTCCAGACCATAGGAACCGGAGCAAGGTTGTTCCTCCCTACCAGAGTGGGGATGATATCCACAAGTGGATAACTGCTATGGAGAGGGCCTGTAGAGTACAGCAGGTCCCCCAAAAGCAGTGGGCAGCAATCTTGTGGCTCTCCTTTTCAGACAAAGGTAGAGACAAGCTCCTCACTGTTAGAGAAGAGGATGCTGATAACTATGAAGTCCTGAAGAGTGCACTGATAGATGGGTTTGGCTTAACCACTGAGCAGTACAGGTTGAAGTTCAGAGACACCCAGAAGGCACAGACTCAGGACTGGACTGACTTTGTAGATTGTGCAACCAAGGCTCTGGAGGGTTGGCTGATTGGCAGTAGGGTTACTGATCTCAAAGGATTGTACAATTTGATCATGTGGGAGCAGATCCTTAATAATTGTCAAAACCAGCTTTTACACCAGTACCTGGTGGACTCTGATCTGACCTCTCCCCAAGAATTGGGAAAGAAGGCAGACAAATGGGTCAGTACCAGGGTAAGGCCTAGGAACCAGGGTGGTGACCAGAAGAAAGATTCTACCAAGTCCCAAGAGAAAGGTGGGGATAAATCTAAAGATAAATCCACTACAGGGCCCAAAAGTCCTCTTCTGGGGGTGGGTCCCAAACTCCTTCCTCTCCTGAAAAGAAACCCTATTGCCATGTCTGTAAAACGCCTGGGCACTGGAAATCTGATCCCAGTTGTCCCAGGATTGGCAATAAGGAAAGTGTTCCTCCAACAACTACTACCACCCCTCCTGGTACTACCAGTAGTAATCCTCCAGTTGGGAGTAGTGCACCCAAAATGTTAGGTGCTTTTGCAAGGGGAACAGAGGTGGGCCCTAGTTTAGACAGGACCCCCTCAACAGACTCCTCAGACTCTGATGGTGGTATAGGATTTGCCACCTTTACCATGGGTCCCATTGCATTGGGCAGGTACAGACTGGAGCCAATGATTAATGGTCAGAAGGCTGTGGCATTCAGGGACAGAGGGGCTAGTGTCACCATGGTGGCAGGGAAACTAGTCCCCCCTCACCAGCTTTTACCTGAGTTTAAGTACCAGGTGACCAACATTGATGGTGTCAGGACAGATCACCCCATGGCCATAGTCAATCTCAGCTGGGAGGGGGTCACAGGCCCAAAAAGAGTGGCAGTGTCCCCCAACTTGCCTGTAGATTGCCTGATGGGCAATGATCTGGAAATTTCAGCCTGGGCTGAAGTTGAACACCAAACCCATCTGAAGATGCTAGGCGTCCCTGAAAAAGCTAGTGGGGCTGTGATGGCCACAGCCCCAGCCCAGGGAAATGCTGGAGGGATGGAGCCTGGAAGAATGGCCCACTCTCCCCCAAAAGAGAGCACATGGGTTGAAGAAAAGTCTCCTTCCCCCCAGACAGCAGGTAAGGGTCAGCCTCCTAAGGGAACTGATCCTACCCCTAGTGAAGGAACTGCCCCAGAGGTAGTCTGGCCTGGCCCCACCCCTGATGGCAGAGGACCCTTCCAAGGTGGTACCCAGTCTGGAGCAGGTAACCTGCCCCTCTCTACCCTACCTCAGTCAGCCCAGGGCTGCAGAGGTCAGGGAGGTCAGTGGACCCCACAGGGCCCCCTGTCCAGAGGAACCCCCCCATCAGCAGATATGGGGCACCCAGTCTAGTAGCCCTAGCCAGGTGAAAACTCCTCTACACACTGAGGGATCCCCCATGCCTTTATATAGGGACCTCCCCCAGAAGGACTCTGGTAGGCAAGGGCAAACCTGGGACCTGAAGGTTCCAAACCTGCCCTGTCCCTCCAGTAGTCCACCCAAAGGGACCCAACCCCCAGCTGTAGGCAGCCAAAGGTTGACCCTTAGAGCAAAGTGCAGCTCAGTCATGGAAAGACAGGCATACATGGTGACCAGTGATCTGAGGAAACTGAGACCAACTTCCCTAGGGTCTCACTTCCCTGCTCAGACACCTCATCAGCCTTGTCCTTTACCAAAACACCCCACAGGTAGTAATTCCCCATGGTAGAGACCCTCTCATACCCTTAGGGTGAGGGATAACTTAGTGGACCATAAGACAGGGGGTAACCATGCTAGTGCAGGTACTTCCTTATATGGCCACTCAGTAAATACAGGCTCACCTGGACAAGGTTAGCCTCATCTCCTTTCGTTTGGGGGGGGGTGGGGTTATGTAGGAAGGTGGGATCTGACTACATGGTTGCCCCCACTTTTTTCCTGGTGTTTTGTTGGTTTTTGACTTAGTTTGGCTGGGAACCTGCTATTCAGGTCCCCAGCCTATCTGCTTTCTCTTTAAACGATTTGGAGTGCACTCTAGGTGCACTAGTGATTGGATACTGTGGTACCTTATGAGTCCCTAGTATATGGTACCTTAGGTACCAAGGGCATAGGTACTTCACAGGCCTACCAGGGGCTGCAGCATGTATTATGCCACCCCTGGGAAGCAGACTAAATCTGACACCACAGGCCTGCTACTGCAGCCTGGGTGAGGAAGTGCTAGCACCCCTCACTGAGATATAGGTCCCCTATATCTCTCCTACACACATATAAACCTATCAGTCACCCCTAAGGCAGGCCCTATCAATCCTGAGGGCAGGGTGCTTGGCTTCTATGTGAGGGGGTGCCTCTGCCTGAGCAGGGCCCCTCTGCAGCTCTCAGAGTCCATTCTCTGGTGCTGTTTGTGGATGCGGTTAAACCATATACTTTTAAGTGCATTATATCCTCGCGGTAAAATGCTAACTTTGGAATGGCTGCATCGAAACATGTCGTGTTTGGTGTCAAACACCTTGGAATACTACCCCCCGCCAGTCCTGGCGGTGGGGGTAGCATTCCACCCTTCTAGAGGGATAGACATGTAGCTACTGTGGAAACGCGGTAGAATCGTGCAGAGCCCTGGCATCACAAAATGGATGCCACCAGTCACAGACACTGGGCTGCCCTCCTGCTGATGACCAACACTCGCAGTGGAGGGAGCCCAACAATAGATATCCTGTCCCAAGGGGGTGTGACCACCTTCCAGACGGGGTTTAGTGTATTGGGGCTGGGTGGGTGCACCCTTAGAGTGCTTTGAAGTCCTGCACTGGGGGAGCAGAAGGCTCCTCTGTGCATATGCCAGTTCAAACCGGCTCAGGGGCTACCTGTCCCTGCTCTGGCGCGAAACTGGACAAAGGGAAGTGGGTGTAGCCACCCACTCCCCTGACCCTCCCATAGGTAGGGTCATAGAGCTAGTCCCTCCCCTTCTTTTGGTATAAGAGGGGGAACCTGTGCATTGCACCCCAGATTTCCCTGGACGACGCTCTACAAGAAGAATCCCGGACCTTCGACGTTCCACTACCTTTGGAAGACTGAAGAATCTCCCTTGGAGTCAAGGAGTGACTCCCCTGCTTGGCAGGCACCAAAAACTACAAACGACGGTCGCAAACTACGCCGCTCCCGCCGGAGTCCGAAGTCCCTGCAGCCCAAGAAGTGGATTTCCTGACTTCTCAAAGGCCATTGTGAGTCCCCAGCGAAGCTGAGGCCAGTGGACCCCAAGAGTAACGAGGAACCGCGACCCCTGGGTACCGTGCACTATTGTTGAGTGCAACCCCGTCACAACGTTCCACGAACTTGTGCTTTGGACCACGTGTGGTCCCAGCCTCCAGCAGGAATCCCTCCTAAGATCAGAGGCCTACCACGTCCCGAGTGACCGTGGGCCCCTGTGAGCGGATCCTCCCAAGGCGTCTTTGCGATCCCTTGCCAGCCGGCTTGTGGGTCCCCAGAAGACTCTATAAAGAAACTGAAGGGCTCCCCTGGTTGCTCCAGGCCTGCCCTGACTTACCCTCGCTGGGTGAGTCCGACAGACCTTGCTGGTCTGTGCCATTGTCTCTTCACCCTTTCCCTGAGACTTGCTGTTACCAAGGCTTGGTGGCTCCAATCGAGTCGCCGACACCGCCGTAAGCTGCAGACATCGTGGGACACGCCGAATCCAGCTCCTGGTCGTCGACGACGCCTCCTGGACCTCGTGGCTGAAGAGTCAAGGCAACCGCGAACGACCTGAATCTTGCGACGACGGTGGGCATCCATCTTCCTTGCCCCGAGTCACTGCCAAGTGACTTTGAACACTGTCCCCTCTGCTTTCAGGTCTTCCATCTTCTGAATCCAGGCTTGGATTCCCCCGGACACTTCTCCAGTCGCCGCAAGCAGCAAGTCTTCACTGGCTCCCATTGAAAACGACGCCGCGACCCGACACCAAAGAACACCTATGCACCCGGCTCCCCTGGGTGAGGTAACTTCAGCACTACGGTGCTCCTGTGGGTGTGGGCCCTAGAACCACTTACCCTGTAAGTGGCATGCTTGTAGCTTCCCTAGAAGTGTCCTAAAACTCTAACTTTCTAAGTGCGATAATTGCATTGACTCGTACAGGGTTCGCGTCTGTGTTAGACACACCGCGTCCATCTCCTTTGCAACACTATCTAGAACTGTATCCTTCGACTCGTACTGAGTCCGATCGGTGTTCGCCTCGAACACACAAAGGGCCTGTAACTCCGAGTTCTCCATTGCACCGACTCGCACCAGGTTCGCGTCTGTGTTAGACACAGCGCGTCCAACTCCCTTGCAATACCATCTGTAACCGCGTCCTTCGACTCGTACAAGGACCGATCGGTGTGTTCGCCTCGAACACGCAAGGGACCTTTAACACTGATATCTCAATCGCGTCTGAGTGCATAGACTCGTACAGGATTCGCATCGGTGCCAGGTCACCGCGTCCGTCCCCTGTGGGTCTCCTACAACTACCTGGGGTGGTTCTTGGGGGTCCCTCGATTCTAGATGCCCTAGACCTAGGTCTAGTAAACTAAGATTGTAATATTCAATTGTGCTAAACTTATCCTGATCATATTTGACTTGTACATATGTTCCTATCCTCTAATCTCATAAAGAGATTAGTAGAGAGTGTTTATTAATAAATACATATATATTTGATATATATACCTGTGTGGTGTCTTTTCATTTGGTGATTCAAGAGATTGTGTTGTAAAACAAGCTGCTTTACATTCCTTCAAGACTTAGCCTGAAGGCTGCTCTCCACAGCTACCATTAGGATAGCTTTCTATAAAGGTTGTCTTAAACCTATCTACCATAAGAGTCGAATTGTTCTGGTGCAAGGTGTCCACTTTAATTAGTGAACAGCATATACCAGGCCAACTTCTCACACTCACCCACACCTACAAATGCCTCCACAACACCAGACCCCAATATCTCAACAAAAGAATCTCCTTACACGCACCCAAGAGAAAACTCTGAACCGCTGACCTCGCCCTCGCCGAAACCCTGCGCTTCTGCAGAGCCAGAACGGGTGGAAGAGCCTTCTCCTACATCGTGGCAAAGACCTGGAATGAGCTCCCGATCAACATCAGACGCGCCCCTACTCTGCACATCTTCAGGAAGACCCTCAAGACCTGGCTCTTCGACTGACCGGAGCTGCACCCTCGTGACCCCCAGTGCCTTGAGACCCTCACGGGTGAGTAGCGCGCTTCACAATTCCCTGATTGATTGATTGATTGATTGATTTTAATCAGGAAATCTGGGTTCAAACCTGACTTCCCACCTTGACTGAACTGTTGTTCCCTAGGCAATTACTTTTCTTCACTGTGCCTCCTCCTGCTCCATGATCTTCACATTTAAGAGCACCTTGAAATATTTCTGTTCAGGATATGTACTGTACAAAAATTTATTTTGTATATCGCTTAGTAGACCATAATGTTGCCACATCTATTACAATACAGGTTTATATAAAAGGCAGAAGACAACTGGCCTGTCTCTTGTGTCTTTAATTGAATTATCAGGACAGATTTTAGATGGATAAGCATGTAAACTGTGTAAAGGGTCTATGTTGCCAATTATTCCCTTGATATTAGACTATCTCATTATAATATATGGGGTGACTTGACCTTCCTGCAACCGCAGATATTTGTCTTTAACAAGCACTAAGGGGTCTCCCACCAGCGTTTAACTTTTCCAGACAGAGTAAAGCACAAAGATAGTCTTTCAATATTCAGGTTTCCAATTAAAAATCAAATAAAAGTAGGGATATTAGTTATAAAATGTGAACAATTCTGTATTGTGTATGTTTTCTAAAATTCCTTAGATGTATTCATATCACATGGAAGAAAACATTAGTGAAAGTTTAGTAAAGGCGAATAGTGCCTACTACAAAGAACTTCAAATGATAGAAAATACAATATCTAAAGTATTAAATAAGGGCCTGAGTTAGAGTTTGGAGGCCAGGGTACTCCTTGACAAATGTGATGGATATCCTGTCTGCCAAATTATGAGTGCATTATCCTATGGCATTTGTAATAACACAGAATCGTCATCTTGAGAATATGAAACACTGAATAATTAGCAACAAATGCTTAACATAAAATCCAATTGTACAATTACCAATTAAATATATTACTCCACCAACAGAAGTTTTAAGAGGGGCAAAGCTAAAATGAAACCCTTTTTTGGCTTTAAAAAAACATACTGCCTCGCTTACATTGGCAGTTCAGGCATATCTTATCAGCACCTCACCATGAGAATCAATGGGCCCAGTCAGTAAGGGCTCTGAATGGCCCCTGGTATTAAAAAGCATTAATGGCCACAGGCAGCAAAAAGTGGCAATGGCATACTAACTTAAAGAGTAGTACGGCTCCCAGTCAACTTGAGAATTATGAACAAGCTAAGTTTACAAGCATTTCATGGAGTGAGCAATACTGAAAATGCACGCAATGAACAAACTGTCTAAGGAATTGCGAGGACAATATTAATACGGACATAAGTTGTTTCAGAAGGGAGTGGATCTATTCCCATAAATATTAATTAACTGGGAAAGTCGGGGAAACAGTGGGATTTAGGTAACATACCAGGTGTAAGGGGATACGTTATTTTGCATTCTGGGATCGGTAGTAATACTGGCTTAAATACTGTGGAAGGAGTAATAGAGTGAACATATTCAATCACCTGTAGAGTGTTAAGAAGGGCGGAAACCTAGAAAAATAGCTTCTGGAAGCATTAGATTCAGTTTTCATTTAAACAAGACACGCGCGCCTGGGCACGCTGGAGAAGAGGAAAGAGAGGTTACAGATCTCAAATAGGATAAAGTTATTTTTGGAATCGTTTATGGAGGTTCATAGATCATTCAGCATGTCATGGTAAGCGTTTAGAAGCTCATAGAAGTTTTCGGTTCTTTAAACAAGTGGCACTGTTTTAACCACGATAAGGGGTGGACTTACTCAATACCTTGGGGTGATCGGGTCATGCGAAATATGCATGAATAAACGTGGGTATAGAAATGATGGTATACAGTTTGTAAGAGGCAATTTCTTTGTACATATGTCTGATTAATTCGTAGCGCTTTATGGAGAGGTTTATTGCTAACATTTTCATGGTTTTTATTTATGTATAGTTTGAATTTCAGTGAAATGCTTGGTTGTTAATAACAGTTACAAGTACATATTTGCTTATATTTTTAGATGCCCCTGATGAAGGGAATTCATTCCCGAAATGCATTGGGTTTGTTACAACAAAATAAATCATGACATGGAACCCACCTTATGCTTCTGAGCCTTTTTGAACACTAACATTGAACATGGATTGAACAATAAAAAGAAGGATGAAAATTAATGAAGAAAAATGGAAAATGAAGTTTAAAACAGATGAATTTAATTCATTGGATTCAGGCAGTGACGAGGCTGTGCAGCTTGGTGGAACCAAGGATGGTTCCTTCGTTGTATACTAACTTAAAGAGCCAGAATGGCTCATGGACGTAAGGAGCATTAAGAACCTTTTGGAGTAATAAACATAAATAGCCCCAGGCACTATCCACAGCAAGTAATGTGCATCAACAGCCCCATGCAGAAATAAACATCAATGGCGCCAAGCAATAATGACAGTCAAAGGTTGCAGCATTAACAAGCTTCATTGGCCTCATGCCTAGTAAACCTTAGGGTCCTCACACCCAAGCAGTAAAGAGCACCAATGGCCCCACTCAGTAATAAACATCAATGGCGCCAAGCAATAATGACAGTCAAAGGTTGCAGCATTAACAAGCTTCATTGGCCTCATGCCTAGTAAACCTTAGGGTCCTCACACCCAAGCAGTAAAGAGCACCAATGGCCCCACTCAGCAATAGACATCAATGGCATCAAGCAATAATGACAGTCAAAGGTTGCAGCATTAACAAGCTTCATTGGCCTCATGCCTAGTAAACCTTAGGGTCCTCACACCCAAGCAGTAAAGAGCACCAATGGCCCCACTCAGTAATAAACATCAATGGCGCCAAGCAATAATGACAGTCAAAGGTTGCAGCATTAACAAGCTTCATTGGCCTCATGCCTAGTAAACCTTAGGGTCCTCACACCCAAGCAGTAAAGAGCACCAATGGACCCACTCAGAAATAGACATCAATGGCATCAAGCAATAATGACAGTCAAAGGTTGCAGCATTAACAAGCTTCATTGGCCTCATGCCTAATAAACCTTAGGGTCCTCACACCCAAGCAGTAAAGAGCACCAATGGACCCACTCAGTAATAGACCTCAATGGCATCAAGCAATAGCCCTTCAACCTCAGCTGCTCCCTTGCCCAAGGGCCGGAGGGTATTTTGATTTTTGAATTGCCCAAAGGTGGTGGGAATTGCCTCCTTCAACCCCCTTCATCTTGATCAAGGGAAGATTAGTATTTGGTATTCACTCTCCTTCCCTCCTTCCCCAAAGACGGAGGGATATTTGTTGCCACCTTGGCTCTACCCACATGGGCCAAGGGCTGTGGGGAAATCCCTTCCTCTAACCACCCTGGCCTCACAGCTCTCAGCTGTCCCCACTCTTTATGGCCCTGAACAAACAGTGGGTCAAGAAGGACAGAGACAGGCGACCGTTGCCCTGATATTGTGTGTGCAATTGTGAGCACACCACCGGGGCGGGTCTGAGGTGTCTCGGTCATTCATTGCCCTCATTCATTTGATGGTAAAGGAGGACCCTTACAGCATGCACCCAGCCTGGTGGCAAATGTCAGTAGAACACTGGGACATCTGTTAGTTGGCCTGGTTATCATCCAACTAACTGTCCAAGGGGGAGGGGGGTGTGAAGAAATGAGCACTCCCTTTGGCAATGTGGGGGGAATTGTAGATTTCCTGCAGTGAAATCCCAGTCCAGGGGCTTTTCATTTTTACACAGTTTCTCTTATAACCCACACATCCATCTATGCCCACATACATTTCTTAACTGTATGCTTGCCGCCCCGCCGGGGAACTCTTGTTCTTGGACGGAAAAGTGGCAGACGTGAGCAGGGAAAATGGGGGTGCGCAGGACAATCAGAGTAGAAGACTGCGGCCACAAAATGAAGCTTTTGGGGCATGCTTGCGTGTTGTGGCCTGAGCTCCTTTGCCCTGCCTGTACTTCCAGCATGGTGCTTGGCAGATACCATGGTTGGGGGGCATTCCAAGGGAACTAAGTCGGATTCTAGTCCGCTCAGTATATGTACCTTAGATTTTGCTCTATTCAGACACTGGAAGTGCTTTCTCATACATTGGAAAATGTGATCCAAAAAGGTAATGATGCTAAACTGCTTGATTGGCTTGTTTTACAGCTGGAAATGAAATGAATTTGAATTTGGATGTCATCTGCGTACATTTGTAGTTTCATCTACTTGATGAGTTGTGCAAAGTGCCCCAGATAGACAAGATAATGTCAAGCTTTGTAGTACTCTGCATAAAATGCCATATGCAGAGTATTATGTTGGCCCAGTACAAACTAGTTAGCTGTGATTTCAAAGAAAGGATTGAATCCATTTATGGGCAGACCTTTCAATTCCAGTCCACTCAAAAGGATGTCATGGCTTATAGTGCTATAGGATACTGAAAGGAGTATGGAGGCTGAGTTTCTGTTAACATCGAAAGCGAAAACAAAAACCTCACTGATGCTAGCCAGGGCAGTTTCCACGGTCATGTGCGAGATTGTTTATTTTCTAGGTGTTCTTCGGAGTGTCATGTCACCTCCTTTTTCATCCATTCAACCAGGACACATCATGCTGTACACTTTCCATCACTTAATTAACTCAAACTGATTTTTTCCAATGGTTGTATGTGGTGCTAAGTGGAAGGCGTCTGTCTTTATTTTCATCTCTCCTCTCCAGTTTCTTTCTGCACTTGGCACAGTTTATATACCCTCTTTGAGGTTTTATTAAGTTTTTCTAACATGCTAGTAGTCTCTGGATAATACAATGGCCACTTTTGTGTGCAATACCGTACATCCTTAAGATGTCCTCCATCTATTTAGAGACTAGTTGAATCCTGTTATCAGTCAATATGCTCCTGGGATATTCTTCTGTTTGGAAAACCTGGTCCAAAAACGTGTTCACACTGGTAGTTGACACTTCACTCACCACTGCCACCTCTGGCCACTTGGAAAAAAGATCCATGAAAACTAGCAAGTACTGGGGAATATTATCACCGTGTATTGGACCTACTATCTCAAATGAAATGTCTTCTCATGGTCCCCCAGGAAGTCTCCACCAGACCATAGGAGTAGTTTTTTTTTTCAGCACTTTGCAACTGCAACTGTATTCTATAACACTCTGACTTCCCTGTCAGGCATAAAATCCATCCATGGCCACTAGATGCCTCTTTTCTACCTCTCCTTAGTCTTGCTCAATCCTAAATGTCCTGTGTGCACCAAAACTGCCAATCTCTTTCTAATGTTATTCAGCTGCACCAATCAGACCCTCTGAATAACACCCCTTCATCCTCAAACAAGTCATCTCTCTCCATCCAAAAAGCATTGCCATCATTACACAATCTTTTCCCATTTCTCCATCTCTCCTTCATTTGTTGCACACCTCTTGCAACTCTTCATCCATTTCCATTTGTTTCATTCATTCCTTGTGTGAAACAAATCCCTTTGTGACAACAAACACTTTAATCTCTTCTTCTGAACACCTAATTCTCCTCGTGTTCTCTGCGGTTTCTATCCTGCACCATCAATCTGGGCAAACAGTTTGCCTCCTTATTGTCCACACAAGGGATGCACTTCACAATGAAGTACACATCCTACAGACCAAGAACACATTTAGTAGTCTGAAGAAGCAAGAGCCAAACCTTTCTTCAGACATATTTCTCCAACTGTTTCTAATAAGTAACCATTTCAGAACTTTTGAATTTTTTTTTACAGATCAGTACACAACAAGATACCATTTTTCTATGCAGCCTAAGCAGTGGTTCTTAACTATCCTCAGAGTTTTGGAGGAGCACTACCCTCACTCTTTTCTCACTAGCATCTGTTACTATGCTACACATTTTCCCAAGAGCATAGGTACACAAACTGGAAGCCAATTTGAAGTCATTTTTCAGATCTTTAAATTTTAGATCATGTTACGACGGCCAACTAAATTCAGATTTTTTGCCTTGAGTAAATTTTGTACTGCCATCGTCTTCCTAGAAAATCCTCTCATAAACCTGCTACAGAATTCCACTGTCCCCAAGAAAGTGCTAATCTCTTCTTTTTCCCATTTGTGGCATCCACCCTACAGCATTAATCAACTCCTCTTTAGGTATTACACCATATTTTATCATCAAGTGTCACGAGTAAACAATCTATTTATAAAACGATTTTTTTTGTTTAAAAGTCATGCTCACTTCTTTCAAATTCAGCAACACCATCCTTATCCTTTCATCATGTTCAGCCTCAATCTTAATGAACACCAGCACATCATATTCAAACATTGCACCTCTGCTATCTTGCCAAACAAATTACATATTATATGCTGATAAAACTGACAGTACTGATACATGCGCAAAAGGCATGTACACAAATCTAAATACTCCACTTATGAACACTGTCAAGTTTTTAGAATCCAAATCTGGTAGCAAAGATAGGCACTGTGGCTCCTGCGTGCCTTGAAACCATCACAGTTATATTGGGTAATGGGTATTTGTTTACTACCACTCATCTGTTAAGCTTCTGCAGATCTATGCAGAGTCTCACCTCTCCACTGGATTTGTGGGCTACCATTATGGTACCAATCATTCAGCGGCTAGCATCAGTTTGACTATATCTCCCCCATCTAATGTCTGCAGGACTTTCTGTACCACATCTTTGACATTAATGGGAAAGTGTCTGACCTTGTTGACCACTGGTCTAGACCCATTTCTTATTTTGATTGTATGTATATACCCTTTCACGTAACCAATTTCATCTTTGAAACTTCAAAACATTCTTTCACAGACTTATCTGAATCTATCTCTGAGCTATTAACTGCACTAGGAGATCCACACTGGGATTCGGCAAAATTCCTAAGTCATTTTGGTGGAACCAACTAAGAATGCTGTTACCTTCTTCAGGCACTTACATCTTGCCAACCATGCATCTTCCCCTCAACTTAATGCCGGACTCAAGTACCCGCTCAGTTGAATCAGCTTACCCCTATAAACACACAGTTTCACAACAGGCTCATTCAGGACAATTATATTCTTGAACTTATGATATCGAAGTAAGGCAAATGCCAGAATCTATCATCATTTACACATGTACTCAATTTAAACATACCGTATCAACTGGAACACCTTTCCCAGGACTGTTCCAAGAGCACCTCACTTTTAAAATCACTTCCTCATAAACATCTTTGACTTCATGTACCTTTACAACTTCTTTCCCACTTCTACAACACTTTGAGAAGTGTCCTTTTCTGTTACAGGTTCTACATGTCACATGCAACACAGGGCATTCCTTGTTGTATGCCATGTGCAACGTGTGCTCAATCACCTTAGCAATTAATAAAGCCCCATTTATATGAGGATTATCATTTAACCAGAGTTCGCCCAGAAGTTTATCACACCTACAGCTGAGCTTGAACTGATGTCTGATTCTTTCACCAGCACTCACACCAAACGTACAAGAGGCTGATAACTTCCTTAACACTGTCACAAAATCCTCATCAGTCTCTCCTTCCTGCTGCTCCCTCATTCCAAAATGGTACCTCTCAAGTACTGTGATGACTTTGGGTAGATAGTGCTTGCTAAGTTTTTTCATACGCCATTCAAATTCATCTAAAACCTCTTTTTTACCTTCATCTAAATCTGGCAAGCTTTCAAAGACTTCCCATCACTCCTCTCCAAAACAGTGCAATAAAAGAAAAGCTGTTTTCCTTCATCATTTCGATTAGTCCCACACACTTTTGTATAATTAGCAATTCTTTTCTTCCATTTTGGCCCACTTAAGGAGGTTTCCTTGGGTGACATCAAGAAAAAATGAGGTGGTGGTTCATTCTGCATTATAGCACTAATACACGGACAAGAACAACATCACACAGAGAAAGTCAGTAAAACTTTGATATCTGATCTGACGCATGAAAGGCTAAATGTAAAAAAAAAGATACTTCATTGTTGTGTGGTGATGCAATTAGCCACCAGGAATTAAAGATGTGAAAGTAAAAAAAAAAAAACAGACTAGGAGACTATATGACGGAGGTGGCAGACAGCCTGCGCAGGGTGACGAGCACCTGAGTGGAGAAAGAGATGCAGCACTGCTTGCTGGAATTGCTTCTGGCCGCTGCTAAGGGGAGGCATATGAGGCTTGCTTTGCCTTGCTGGGTCTGGTACTGGCGAGGAGACGTATTGCAATACACTGACCTAGTCCTACGCCACCGTCACCGAATCGATGACTGGCAGACCTCAGGGAGTGGGCTGTGGCTGAGGAATGCAGGCTGAAAAAGGTGAGAGTGGATGAACATGCGGAGCATGACCTAGAGATCTGAAGAGAAATGCTGGATGATAAGGGGGTCGATGCAGATCCGGAGTCCACTAGAAAGAGTGGGGATACATCTAGTGGGGTGGAGAACGGTGAGGACCGGACAGGCCCAGTTCCAGGAATTTTTATCTGGGTGGGCCAAGGGTGCGTTTGGGTGGGCCAATGCGGGCCCAATTTATAACAATTCTGATGGTAGACTACAAGCCCTAGAGTTACACGTGGACATCGATTCACCAAAATGCCAGGTGTAGCGGAAATGACATCACACATCCTTGACCTTAATGACATCACAAGAAGTGACATCATATGACCTTTGGCCCTCAATCTTCCTACGAAGTGATGTCACATGACCTTAACCCTTATAACATCACAATAATTGACATTGCTGAAGTTATAATAAAAGCCATAATAAAACATGACTAATACAATAACAGAACGTTGAAAAATGTTTGTTTTAGATACCACTTGTATTAGGGTGCTGACGTCATATGAAAGGAGATCATTAATCATTTTCATTAGTTTTACATGAAAAAATATGTGTTCATCTGAAGAGGATAATTCCATATTTATTCTTAGATAATGGTCGGACATTTATGATTCCCTTGTGGCTGCTTATGCAATGAGTTACATACAACAGGGGCAGCCCTAAGACCTGAACCAGGGGCAAAGTAACACTGGAAACCAAACAAGCGTTCAAGTATAACACTCAAAAAAATTAAACCACCCAAAAAGGAGACTTATAAAAGAAGAGGAGAGAAAAAAGAAAAAGCCCAATATTATTTGGGCACAGGATACCCATGTACAGACTGTTTCATTGAAATAGAAAATTTAGAAAATAATTATTTTTATTATTACGAAAGTTAGACAATCAAAAACAATCATAAGACAATAATGGCGCTCGTGGGTTTACACAAACAATACAGAAAGTGCAAATAATACAGTGTGTAATCAGACCAAGTGGCTGAGGAGCAATATACAAGGGCGAGGTTCAGAAAAAACAGAAACAACACACAGCAAAATATGCATCCTCTTCATTTAGGGCCACATAAAAGCATCGACGGCGTTTCGACCCAAAATGAATTTAGAAGGTCATCATCAGGACAAGACAATAAACTTAGGAGCGTCCAAGCAATTTTCAATACAACATCTAAAAAGAGAATATGTACAGGGGTATCAGGAATGTTTAAAATTGACATAACATCAATTGCTACTAAGGAAGTATTGTGCAAAAAAGTCTATATATTAATGTGCAAAAGAAAAAGAGGAAATCAGAAATAGACCTAGACCAAAAGACCCTCAACCTAGAACCAAAAAGTCAGTGCAGAATCAGAAATAGTGTGTCAGAAGATAGACCACGTAAGATAAAATAGAAATATTCAGTCAAAGGTCCAGGTGCATACCGAAAAACGTAAAACAAATTAATCACCGGAAAAAATAAAATGTAAAAATCTCCAACAGAGACAGTGGAAACTTAATACACAGCAAGAGTCGAACTTCACTTCACAAAGGTGAGGTCACCCCCAATCAATGCAAAAAAAGGGGGGAAGGAGGGGCGGGGACAGAATTAGACCACCTTGTCAGGCAACAATCAATCACCAAAACGAAGATTGATGAACAACAAATAACACACAGGCATTCTAGTCTACAAAGAAGCATGGCACAAACACAACCCTAACAAAGAATGCACAGATATTCCATTCTACAAAGAACTCCGGCACACGCACATCCCTAACAAAGAATGCACAGACTTTTTATAATAAACAACGCACAGGCAATCCAGTCTACAAATAATCCTGGCACAAGCATAACCTTAACAAAGAATGCACAGACGTTCCATACCAAAGAACGCACAGACATTCCAATCTACAAAGAACCCTGGCACATGCACAAAGAAGGTACTGGCATTCCAATCTACAAAGAACCCTGGTACACGCACAACCCTAACAAAGAACGCACAGCCGATCCATACAAATAACGCACAGACATTCCAGTCTACAAAGAACTCTGGAACACGCACAACCCTAACAAAGAACGCACAGACCTTCCAATTCACAAAGAAGTGTGGCATGTCATGCACAACCCTAACAAAGAACATACAGTCAATGCACTCTACAAAGAACCCTAACACACACACAACCGCAACAAAGAACGCGCAGATGTCCAATAACAAATAACACACAGACATTTCAGTTTACAAAGAAACCTGGCACTCGCACAAACCTAACAAAAAATGCACAGACCTTCCATTTCACAAAAAAGTCTGGCACATCATGCACAATCCTAACAAAGAACACACAGTCAATGCACTCTACAAAGAACCCTGGCACGCACAACCCTAACAAAGAACGCACAGACGATCCATACAAATAACGCACAAACATTCTAGTCTACAAAGAACCCTGGAACACGCACAACCCTAACAAAGAACGCACAGACCTTCCATTTCACAAAAAAGTCTGGCACATCATGCACAATCCTAACAAAGAACACACAGTCAATGCACTCTACAAAGAACCCTGGCACACACAACCCTATCAAAGAATGCACATACCTTCCATTTCACAAAAAAGTCTGACACATGCACAACCCTAACAAAGAACGTGCAGACATTGCACTCTACAAAGAACCCTGGCACACGCACAATCCTAACAAACAATGCACAGGTTCTATAACAAATAATGCACAGATTTTTCATTTCAAAAAGAAGTCTGGCACATCATGCACAACCCAAACAAAGAACGCACAGTCATTCCACTCTACAAAGAACCCTGGCACATGCACAACCCTAACAAAGAACGCAGATAAGTTAATTAACAGATAACACACAGACATTCCACTCTATAAAGAACCCTGGCACACGCACAAACTCAACAAAGAATGCACAGACCTTCCATTTCACAAAGAGGCATGACACACGTACAACCCTAACAAAGAACGCACAGACATTCCACTCTACAAAGAACCCTGGCACACGCACAAACTCAACAAAGAATGCACAGACCTTCCATTTCACAAAGAAGCATGACACACGTACAACCCTAACAAAGAACGCACAGACATTCCACTCTACAAAGAACCCTGGCACATGCACAACCCTAACAAAGAACGCAGATAAGTTAATTAACAAATAACACACAGACATTCCACTCTATACAGAACCCTGGCACTCGCACAAACTCAACAAAGAATGCACAGACCTTCCATTTCACAAAGAAGCATGACACACGTACAACCCTAACAAAGAACGCACAGACATTCCACTCTACAAAGAACCCTGGCACACGCACAAACTCAACAAAGAATGCACAGACCTTCCATTTCACAAAGAAGCATGACACACGTACAACCCTAACAAAGAACGCACAGACATTCCACTCTACAAAGAACCCTGGCACATGCACAACCCTAACAAAGAACGCAGATAAGTTAATTAACAAATAACACACAGACATTCCACTCTATACAGAACCCTGGCACTCGCACAAACTCAACAAAGAATGCACAGACCTTCCATTTCACAAAGAAGCATGACACAAGTACAACCCTAACAACGAACGCACATACATTCCAGTCTACAGAGAACCCTGGCACACGCACAACCCTAACAAACAACGCACAGGTTCGATAACAAATAATGCACAGGCATTCTAGTCTGCAAAGAACCCTGGCATACACACACCCCTAACAAAGAACGCATAGATCTTCCATTTCACATAGAAGCCTGGCACCCGCACAACCCTAACAAGGAACGCACAAACCTTCCAGTCTACAAAGAATCCTGGCACACGCACAAACCTAACAAACAACGCACAGACCTTCCATTTCACAAAGAACCCTGGTTCACACACCACCCTAACAAAGAACGCACAGTCATTCTACTCTACAAAGAACCCCTCTACACGCACAACCCTAACAAAGAGCGCACAGGTTTGATAAAAAATAATGCACAGGCATTCTAGTCTGTAAAGAACCCTGTCACACGCACAACCCTAACAAAGAACGCACAGACCTTTCAGTCTACAAAGAACCCTGGTACACGCACAACCCTAACAAAGAACACACAGTCATTCTACTCTACAAAGAACCCCTCCACACGCACAACGCTAACAAAGAGCGCACAGGTTCGATAACAACACACAGGCATTCTAGTCTACAAAGAACCCTGGCACACGCACAACCCTAACAAAGAACGCACAGACCTTCCATTTCACAAAGAAGCCCACCACACGCACAATCCTAACAAATGACGCACAGACCTTCCATTTCACATAGAAGCATGGCACACGCACAACCCTAACAAAGAACGCACAGTCATTCCACTCTACAAAGAGCCCCTCCACACGCACAACCCTAACAAAGAACGCACAGACATTCCATTTCACAAAGAAGCATGGCGCACGCACAACCCTAACAAAGAACGCACAGACCTTCCATTTCACAAAGAAGCCCACCACACGCACAACCCTAACAAAGAACGCACAGACCTTCCATTTCACATAGAAGCATGGCACACGCACAACCCTAACAAAGAACGCACAGTCATTCCACTCTACAAAGAGCCCCTCCACACGCACAACCGTAACAAAGTACGCACAGTCATTCCATTTCACAAAGAAGCATGGCGCACGCACAGCCTTAACAAAGAACGCACAGACCTTCCATTTCACATAGAAGCATGGCACACGCACAACCCTAACAAAGAACGCACAGTCATTCCACTCTACAAAGAACCCCTCCACACGCACAACCCTAACAAAGAGCGCACAGGTTCGATAACAACACACAGACATTCTAGTCTACAAATAACCCTGGCACACGCACAACCCTAACAAAGAGCGCACAGACTTTTTATAACAAACAAAGCACAGACATTCCAGTCTACAAAGAACCCTGGCACACGCACAACCCTATCATGGAACAGTGAGGCACGGGCACAAGAAAAAAACTTGCTCTCAGAGACACAGGACACCTCAGGAGGGTGACACCATCCATCGGGAAAACAAATGTTTCCAGAACGTAAACAACCACATAAATAATGGGTTGTATAAAAAGCACACACACATGACGATGACAGAGTAGAAATTGAGATGCACCAGGTGGTACTTTTACTTCTTGGGTTCAACTGATGCCTTTTCCCACTTTACAAATATTGCATAAGATGGCAAGAGGGCAGGGCACAGGTGCAGGGGCGAAGGACAGAATATTTAGAAAAATACGAGGTTAACCTGAAAACAACATCAGAAGAGACATAACGAGCTTCCTTGCGGGAAGGAAAAACATAATTTGAATGTTTTACTGTCCATTAACTCTCCCGTGATGAAACTCAGATATGATTCTGTGACTAGAAAAATGCATGAGTCACTGTGAATGATGGCTCCAAGCAGACCTAATTAGTCTCAGGGCTGCCTCTCTGATGAGCTCCATTCACTCGCTCCTACAGCTGTCTGGTGGGGCCTTGAGAGGAAGCGGCCTCTCCCCGCTGAGCCCTTACGGGAAGCAATGCTTACTGCTGGCAGCCTTCAGACGAGCTGAGCGCCCACAGAGCTCTCCTCGGGGCCTCTCCCCGTCTGGCCACGCAAGGCGCAGACAGCGCGCGGGCAGAGCAGAGGTTAGCTACAGAGTCCTAGAGATGCTGCTCATTGCGAGAGAGCCGGTAATGGGCGGGCCGCTGACGCAAACTACCAGCTTCCTCGGAATTATGGGGCTTATTTACAAGCCCCTTGCGCCGCCGGTAAGTCACTTTTTCCCATGTTAAAAGTGACGCACCGGCGGCGCAAGGGGCTTGTAAATAAGGCCCTATAAATTTAGTGGGAATATCGCAACGTTACTGTTTTTCACCCGGAGATTAAGGCCCATATGTACTAACGTACCTTCTGAAAATGTAATCTTGAGTGAATTTGCAAGTTGTATATATGTAACTCTAACCACGAGTATCTGTAGTAGACATATGTACTTACTACCATTCTTTTTGAGTTTAGAGTTTATCTGTTTCTTAGCTTTTATGGAATTCATGTACTCTGAAGTCCTTATGTAATGTAACTGGTTCTATTGTAAAGTGCTCTGACACCTTCGGGTAAAGTTCCTGCAATATAAAAATGCATAAATAAATAAATAAACGTATTTTCCCATAGACACAGAGTAGGAAAAACCCTTTTATACATCAGGACCTTTTTGTACTGGGATGAAACGTACTAATAGCATGGTATGTCTGATTTTTGAATTCCTCACTCCCCCTGTCCCCCCTACCCCCGTAGATTTTGGAATGCTTGTTAGTGCCACCCCCAAATTACTTGGCCAGGCCTTCTAGTAACAGTAATTCCGGATATATGGTGGGGTAATAAGAGCTGAGGTACCTGGCCGCTGGTGTGTCCCCAGAATATCAAAGTAGGCCGTTCAGGTTAAAATGGTCTCAACATGATATGGTTTTTAGGATGAGTATGGGCACAACTAATTAAACACAAATGTTTTGTGTTTTCCCGTAACTCAATTTTAACCTTCGGAGTGCCAGAGAAGGCCTCTTTCTTTAATGGGGGTCTATAGGATACCTATTAGTTGGATGTGCACATAAAATGTTTTAGGTCACACACAGCTTTCTTCTCACTTATACTTTGGGAGTTGGTTTACGTTTTCCGGTTGGGAAAGTGCAGATGATGAGAAAGTGAGCAAATTAGCAAGTAGCTGCCAACCGCTCCCCGGATGTTGCTTACGTGAGGCACTTCCCAAACACATCACATTTTTGCGTCTGAACACTGTCACTACCACCCTGGGAGGTTGGACCTGCGTTAGCTTTTCTAAAGATACACATGGGGGGGTCTATGAATAGATATCAAACTTTTTCCCACTGACAGAGAATAACGTGGGGTACCCTTGATTCGCTTGATGTTCATGTGTAATGTGCAACAAGGGCTTTTGTTGTTGGAAGGAATCTTGGTGGTACCAAATATCGTGGGCACGATATCAATAGACAAAATATCAAAATTAAGTATAGGTTTTCTATACCTAACTCAACATATATGTACCTTGACAATATATATTTTTAAGCTGCATAGTTATGGAGTTGAGAATAGTAAAGGAATACTTCCTTTATATGCACTTACCTTTCAGTATTTTGGCCCTCAATATTCTGTTCTCGATATTCTTGTACCACTATATTCAGTCCACATTTTTAGAGTATTTCAACATTCCTAGCTTCGATATTCTATAGTATAATCCTGGCCGCTCTTAATGAGACTAGGACGCATAATGATATTCCGGTAGCCAGAAGCTGCAGTGGCCACTCCCTCTACAACATGGTGTCATTCTGCTCTCTAGTACAAGACCAGACTCTGCGGTAAAAGTAGGTATCACAAAGCAGAGCAGAAAATGCCTTCCCTACCCCAGTGAGGCAAGTATGTGAAATAAAAGACATGGGAAAGTATTAATACCTGTGAATGGAGATCCAACAAAATGTGAGGGAGTAGCAGTGGTGACTTTATATTCCCTTTGACATGTGATGACATTAAGGCCCTGATTACGAGTATGGATGCTATTTATCGAACCTGATAAATAATGATACAACAAGATACGTTATTTATCGGGTGCGATAAATAGCACCTATTATGAGTTTGTGTGGAATAGCATTCAGATTGTGGAGTTTAACGCTCCAAAATCTTCATGATACAGTGAATACTGTATGCTTTTCCCCTGTTAAATTTTATTAGGTTTAACCTGTTTTGAGCAGTGAAACAGGAAAAACATTTTTCCTTATAGAGAAATCCCTTCCTCTCTGCATCTCTATACAATATAGGGGTGTTCCATGTCCTTTCCCATCCTAATGGCACCACTTACGTCTACCTTTTTAGATGTAAATGTGTTGATGCAGTCAGGATGGAAGATGTTTTTCAATTGTTCTGACTGTGTGGGTGCTTCCAACTTTTGGACTTTTTCCTGACACACCCCTGGGAAAGTATCTTGTCAAGGCAACTCTCAAGTGGATATCGCCTCCTGCTCTTTCTTTGTTGACAACTGTTCTCAATTGAAGTTTCCAAGATATATATATATATATTTTATTTATCATACTTCTACATTCTTCTGCCTGATTGAAGTCTGGAGCTGAAGTTGATAAGCAAAACTTTGTAATGAGCTTCCGGTCCTCATTATATGAATATTCTGCACTTTAGGTTTTAGGATATCTCTCAATACTTTTCTTTGCTTTGATGTCTGATATGGTAGCCATAGGGTTCTAGATTCAGGGAAGCAATACACAGAGTTGTGACTTTCATTGGTATCATATAGGAGTACTTTTTTGAATGTGCTGGTGCAACAGGAGTTCAGGTTTTTAGTGTAACAGTTATTTTACAAGAGCAGCAATGGAGGAAGATGGAGAGGGCCCTTGGAATAATATGGAAGCACATTCCAAGCACCTATTTCTAGGCTCTGGGAGCAATACATTGGGTTTCGTGATTCCTGAGTGAATCGAAGAAATATATTGTTAAGAAGTTGAAAGTGCATAAAGTCTACAAACCCCTGGGACTAAATTGATATTTGCGACAAGGTGAAAACCATAACCCACTATGGTCTGCCTCCTCTTTTTGAACCTCTTAAAAGGGGTGAGTTGTCATGTGGTAAAGATGTTAAGTTAAGTCTGGGTCACTAGAATCACCATAAATGTGTTATTTACACCCCTTGTGTGTGATGCAAGGGCAGCTTGACTGGCTGTCCAGGCATATTAGGATGTAAAAACCCATGGAGTGTTGTTTTGAAGTATAATCATACCTAAGTGGCCAAGGTTTAGGCCAGGAACATGTAAATCAAGTATTTAACTTGATAGAAATTGCCAATGCTGTAACAGACCTGGGGCCCATTCACAAAGACATTTATGCTTTTAAACCTGAAATGTTTAATCTCGCCTTGTAGTGGTCTTTAGATCCCAGTAAACTGTTCTAGTGCATACCCAGGTACCACCACCTTCATCGCTTTCCTGCTTTTATATTTACATGAGACAATCATTGATCTTAAAATAATCATATATCTCTGCTTTCATTTTATGCACAAACAACAGATTCTGCAACACAATCATTTCAGTGCCTTCGCTTGGCCTGTGTTGTGCACATAAGTCACTAAAGGAGTTCAATGATCCAAACCTGATATAGTGACTTATCTTAATGTCCAACATTTCCAGCCAACATCAGTACCCTATCCAGAGGAATGATAGGTGTAATCTAATTTATCACATTGCTACTGCCAAACATTTTCCAAAGCCTGACGCGTTTCAGAGCTCCTGCTCCTTCATCAGAGGCTTGCTAACAGTCCACAGAAGCAGTAACACACCCTCTTCTCCCCTCTGCATGCTAGTAGGTAATTTCCCTCAGGTGGGCCTCCCAAGTGAGTTCCAGTGCTCGCGCATATATATATTTCCCCGGGCATCCTCCCAAGTGATTGTGTGCACATGTATGACACTCTTGTGGTATGGGCAGGACGTGGATTAAGAGGCATTCTTGCCTCTTGAGAACGGGATGGTTCACAGCATATTTCACTATGTTAAACTTGCAGAGAAATCATGTAATTGTTGTTCGTTATGTGACATAGTATGGATGCATATCTCTCTACATGCGTTACGTTTCAATGTATGTATGCACAGTTTGCTTGTCTACGAAAATAATTTGGCTCACAGCACGTCGCACCATTACGAACCTGTCGAGAACTCGCCTTCATGTGCATTACATTACAAAATATCTATTTACAAATTTAACAACAAACAAACCGCCCTGTGAAAAGTAAAAAAACAACATCGCGGACATTCACGGTGTCGAAATAAAAAAATTGGGTGGCATCTGTGTGTATATTACCGGTAGACACTCGCAGCCGGAGATTGGGGTGTCAATACGGTTTTGAGTGCACTGTAGAAACTTATTGCTGCAAAAAAGTTCCTGTAACTTATCTTGTCATGTGTGAGGGACTCATGGGCAATTGACTTGTCTCGCATTATGCTTGGTCCTGAGTAAACAATTTCTATCAAGAGCACAGATGGTTGCCCCTGCATGAATAAGGGGGTCTCACAAAATGAAAGTAGCGCAACTAGAATGTTTAGGATCTGTATCCAGGTCGGGCATTGAAAATTGTACGCCTCCTCCAAAAAGAATGCTAAATTGATATTGGCTGTGCACTATCCTAATTTTTTCTCTTTTTGCAAAATAATTTTTATTATTAGTGTGTGACTACAAAGGAGACGTCCCCCACACACAACCACAATGGCTGTAGTTTAATATGACTTGGGTAAGTGTGAAGTTTGACATATGTAGACATCCAGGTTGCATGACTCAAAAAAGTGCTACTTCTTGTCATTGTCTAATTATTTTTAGAATATGGTTGTGTTAATTGGAGTAACTGCTTTTACTGATTATCACGTAGTGCAAAACAATTTTAGAAATATGACTGGCACTTTTAGAAAAACTGTAGTGGAAGTAGTTAATGAAGAAATGGGGTCACACTTATGATTGTCCCTCTTATATTTTGTTTTGTTACTTTAGGTTCCACCCAATCCAAATGAGGGACCGGTAGGGTTTTAATAATTCCTTTCTTTCACATGGTTTGATTGGATACCATAGCTAGGGAGTCCATTTAAAAAAAAAAATCATCTTTATTGGTGTTTCACAGGTTTATACAAAATACAATCTGCCAGCTTTATTATACAAAAAACAGTACAGTGACATTTACATATTGGACGCTTGGTGGGGAACCAGGCCACTCTGGATGTTGGTGTCATTAGAATAAAGAAAACCATATCTAATCTTTTGTACACGTCTATGTATATTGTCCACTTTTAAAACCACAAATAGAAAACGACTGACTTTTCACTTCGTTTTACCTCTGTGCTTTCACATCCAACAAATCACTATAAACACAAACAACTCAAACAATGCGATCTCAACTAACCCATATGTACTATGTGATTTGGAACTGATATTAGCTAGGGTGGCTGCTTGTTTGTGTACTTTTCAGAGGACAGCGGGAGCAGCGAAGAGAAGGAAGAGGGCGAGGGGGGAGAGAGAGAGGGGAGGGGGGGAAGGATGTTGCACCTAACGCGCCTCTCTTGGTCACGAGAGGCGGAGACCACGACTAGTTAAGCCAGACCTTGCCTGGCCAGATGTCCTCCTTGCACGCCGGTATATGTTGTTATTGTATCACTACTGCCCAACATGGGGGGAGGGACCCATTCATCCTTGGGAGGAACTAGGTGCGTTCAATTTGCCTTCCACAAACGACAAGTACTACTGCCACTGCATGGGGTTGGTCTGTGGGGGATCACGAGGCTCCTTCAGTGTCTGTGTCGTGTGCTCCACCACTAGTGCCTTACGGAGATCCGATAACCAGAGGCGTGTGCTAGGAGCCGCGCTCGATTTCCAAGACATGGCAATTCTCCGTTTTGCTAATACCAAAGCCAGGTCTAAGAATTAATTGAGATTTTTTCACGCTGCAGTGCGTTTGGTGACGCCCAGTAGGAAATGTAGTGCTTGCGCTGGAATTATAGTGTCAGTCGCTTCCCCCAGCATCGCCGCAATCTCGCTCCAGTACGCCCCGAGGCAGGGGCATGACCAGACCATGTGAAGGAACTTTGCATCCGTACCTGAGCAACAAGGGCATATGTCGGCCGACGTAGGATACATGCGGGCCAGTCTGTGTGGCGTTAAGTACGAGTGGTGCAAATAATTAAACTGCGTATATTTCAGTCTGGCGTTCGTGGATATACATTTGGGATACCCTATACACTGCGCCCACTGCTTGTCACTCATAGTGGTTGATAACCCGGAGTCCCAATACTCATGGAGCTTTACCAATAGGGGGCTTGGACCAGGTCTTAGAGAGTTATATATTGCTGTCACTGCTTGTCTGCCCTTTCCATGTGTCAGTAAGGTCTGCAGAACCTGCGAAGTTTCCTGTTCCGTTTCGATGTTCCCCCATGTTTGGCAGAATTGCCTCGCCAGTAGTGCATAAAGCCTGAAAGTGCCTTGTGGGATACCGAAGTCCTCTACCAGCCCTTCCAGGCTCTGTAGCTGTGCATCCACAAATAAATCGCCCCAGGTGTCCAATCCTACCTCCGCCCAGGTCTCCAATTCCGGGCAATCATGACAAACGAATGCCCCCGGCAGCATCTCGAGCGGTAGCATAGGTGCATATGGCGGTGCCTGTGTATTAGTCATCACGTATCTTAGCCAACTACGCCTGGCTGCCGTCATTAGCAGGTTGCCTTGCTTTTTCTGTAACAGAGTGGTGGCGCCCGACAGCCATTCTATTATAGCTGTGCGTCTTAAGGGCATTGCCAAGCTAGACATCTCTGTCACCTGAGCACCCGCCAGCCATCTCATTGGCCACTGGAGTTGTGCAGCAGCGTAAAAATGTTCATAGTTTGGTGCCCCCAATCCCCCGTCAGTGAGCGGCAGATACAGTTTACGGAGTGCCACTCGGGAACTGGAATTCCCCCTTATAAGCGCCACCAGAAGCACCTCCAGTTCCTTGAATATACTTTGAGGCAGCCTGTGTGGGAGAGCAGTAAAGAAGTAGAGAAGCCTCGGAAGAAGCGGCATCCTGGCAATGGCTACTCTTCCCATGGGGAACAGGGGGAGACCACGCCAGAACGGCAGTGTTGCACGCGCTCTGGATACCGCCTCACCCAGGTTCCCGGCTATGACGTCTGCACTGTAGTGGTATATTTGCACAGCCAGATACTTGAAGGTATCGAATGCCCATTCCAGCGGAGTCCTGGGCATACCCTGCTTCAGATCCGGTGGGATCCCTTTAATGGGAAAAACCACTGACTTAGGCCAGTTAACCCGAAGGCCAGAGGCCTGAGCGTGGGCATCCAGGAGCACCATCAGATTCTGCAGTACAGTGCCCTCCCCTCGAAGGTAAATCAGTGCATCGTCCGCATACAGCGAAATTATATGCCACTGCCTATCTGCATGGATACCCAGTCCAATACCCGTTGTCGCAACTTGCATGCTAAGGGCTCCATAGCAAATGCAAATAAGATAGGCGACAGGGGGCAGCCCTGCCTTGTGCCTCGCTCAATGATAAACTGTGGGGAGATAACGCGACCTGTTTTTACCCGTGCCTGCAGGTTAGTGTATAGAATACGCACCCAGCGCAAGTATTTGGGCCCAATGCTGAATTTGCCCAGCACTTCCAGCAAATACTGCCATCCTAGGGTATCAAATTCCTTTTTAATGTCCAAGGCTGCCAACCAGGGCGTGTCAGTCTCAGCCCGGGCCCAGTCCAGTAGCCTGAACAGCCGACGCAGGTTCAGGCCGGTACGCCTCCCCGAGATAAAGCCGTTTTGATCCTCATGTATCAGAAGGTATGTAATTTCTATTAGCCTATTAGCGAACACCTTTCCCAATATTTTATAGTCGGCATTTAATAAGGACAGGGGTCGATATGATGCCATCTGTAACGGATCCCTATCCGGTTTAGGCAGTACCACTAGCAGCGCTTCTCTCAAGGACGCCGGGAGCTCCCCACTGTCATAAGCGTCCTGATAAACGTTCAGTAACTGGGGCACAAGTTTTTCAGAATATGTAGAATAGAACTCCGACGGCCAGCCATCAGTACCCGGGGTCTTAGCCGACGCTAACTGCTTAATGGCGTCAGTTATTTCATCCTCTGTAATGGGAGCCTCTAGTGAGTCATATTGGGGTTTTGTGACCTGCGGAAGCTGCACTGGTGCTAAGAAGAGCTGTATGAAGGGGAGGTTGTTGACCACTGGTACCCTATACAAATTTGTGTAATAATTATAGAATGAGTTATTGATTGCGGCCTGTGTGTTCACTAACGCGCCTTCGCTATTCTATAGTGCCGTCATTGGAGGTTGGGAGGCATCAGTTTCCAAAAGCCAGGCTAACATTTTTCCTGCTTTATCGCCTTCTGTGTGTTGTCGGGCCAAATAATGTTTGTAGTCCAGCGCACTTAGACTGTCTGAAGCCTCCTTATATGCTAGCCGCGACTTGGCCAGCTGAGGAGTCACTAGAGGGTCCACAGGCGCCAGACCTTCACATCGCTGGATTTCCGCCTCGAGCCTACGCAAATTCGCCGTCAGTGCCATGCGTGATCCGTATGTTGTTTTGATGGCGTGTCCCCTGGTAACTATTTTAAAAGCATCCCACTCCACATCCTTGTTGGAGGCAGTGCCCGTATTTTCCTGGAAGTATGTGGTAATCGTCTGTGATATGGCAGAGCGGAACGCCGCGTCCCTAAGCGCAGCGACAGACAGGCGCCAAGTCGGTATCCTAGCCCTGCGAGCGCCCCAAGCTAAATGCAGCTGTAATTGGTTATAGTCTGAAAGCGCCCGCGCTAGATATTCCGTTTGTTTTACCCTAGTCAGGGCATCCATGGAACAATATATAGCGTTGATCCGCGTATGCATGTCATGTAGCGAGGAGTGGTGGGAATTTGTGAGTGATTCAGGGTGCTGACTAAGCCATGCGTCTTTCAGCTCCATATGATCTGCCCAGTCCCTCAGGTGTCTTGAAGTCTGAATGGATTGTGCTCCCAGGAGTGGCAGGCATGAGCGGTCCAGGTCGAGGTCATACGTGCAATTATAGTCCCCCCCCATAGTGCCGGTGTTGTAAGGTCAGATAGCAGGGATGGTGTGAGTGATTGTAGGAACTGTGCTTGCCCGGTGTTCGGGGCATACAGGGAAACTAATGCCAGTGGAGTTCCATCCAATTGGCCTTCCAATGTCACATATCGTCCCTAAGGATCGATTCGAGAATGTCCCACCTTATGAGGTATGCCCGGAGCCACCCATATAAGGGCGCCTCTGGCATAACCGGAGTATGTAGTGCCTATGACTGTGCCCCTCCAACGCTTGCGCAGTGAGGCCAGTGTCTGTATGGTAAGGTGCGTCTCCAGTAGTAATGCAATGGAGACCTTGTGGAAACCGCAGTTATTGGTATATATTATGTCTTTTAACACAGCCTGCTAGCCCTCGCACCTTCCAGGTTAAAAGTGTGTACTCATTATTAGCCGTTTAATTCCTGCAGGCAGAGAAGTGTGAGTACATCTAAGCGTACCACCACCCCAGTTAGCTACCCGGCCCACCTTCTCAGCCCCCCCGACAATCGCCCCGCTGTACATCATATTGTTCAATTGCAGCCCCTGCTCTGCATAGTAGGGGATAGAGATCACAGTAACTAATGATAACATTCCCCCAACTCCCCACCCAAGGCCGGCTTGCCAACGGGCAATTGGCCACATGCACTGATATGCTTTTAAACTTCTCATAAAACAATTGCTATCTCAGCTAAGTAACGTCTTCTGGGGACGCAGCTGTAATCTGCCTCGAGCATACTCTTGGCTGCCATTTATGACCAACATTATGAAACCTCATGAATCGGCCCCCTGTGTTCGGAGCTGAAGAAATAATACGAATCACCCCATCCCCTCCAGTAGTGACTGGTCGTCCGACCACCAACTGTGTATGCACAAAAAAAAGGATACTCAGGGAGTACCCCAAACCCATTTGTCCAATAATGCTTGGTCACAGGTTCGCTGCGTCAGGACACTGCACTCTGTCGAGCTTCACCCCATCTCGTTTGCCATTTGACTTTGTGAGTCAGTTAGGGGTAGCTGGCGGTTTTGTTCATCGTCGGATTCTGATTCAGATCTGGACTGTGTTGTGGCGTTGTTAAGGTGTTCCGCCGTCTTTATAGCCTGTGCCCGCTCCTCTACCACCTGTGTTTTGGTAGGCCATTGTATCCTGCTCCTCTTCCGGCCCCTACGAGCACCCACTAATTTCCAAGGCAAATGCAATTCTGTCTGTGTACTGGATGGAGGGTGTGCGAGTCCATTTTGGTCTATCCAGGACCAGGCTTCCTCTGGGGTGGAGCAATATATGTTGGACTCCTTGTGGCGGATACGCAGTTTGGCTGGGTATTGCAGCGCTACTGTATCTGATGTTCCCTCAGGCACCGCTTGACCTCCGTGTAGGAGGCTCTCCGGCGCTGGACAGCCAGTGTGTAGTCCGGGTAGATATGTACTGTTGCGTTCTCTACCTGCCAGGGGCCCTTGGCTCTGGTCACTTGGAGGATATGGTCTCTGTCCCGGTAACTGAACAATCGTGCTACCACCGGTCACGGGAGGTTACCTGGACATGGATGACCACCCGGGACCCTGTGTGCCCTTTCTATGGAAAATAATTTTGAGACCCTACCCTGAAGGATTTAGTTGGTGATCCAGGTTTCCAAATATAGGTCCATGGCTGGTCCTTCTATGCGCTCCGGCAGCCCCACGATGCGGATATTGTTCCTGCATGACCGACCTTCCTGGTCTTCTAGCCGGTTCACCAAGCGTTCCACTTATTGTTGCAGGGATTTGAGTTGGTCGGTGGATGTGGACGCAGTGGGGCACAGAGCCGCCAGGGCCGATTCCGACTCCTCCACTCTGGCCTTGAGTTTCTTGTGGTCCTCCGTTACAAAGCCCATGTCGAGGCATAGTGTGTCTATTTTAGGACCTAGCGTGGTCTTGATGTCTAGTATCGCTGCCATGAGTTCATCAAACCTGTGCGATTGATCTGGCAGGGCACTCACATTAGGGGCACCGAGTTCTGCGGCGTTTCCTCCGTCCGTTACAGGCGTCGATGTTTCAGCCTGTTGAGGTTGCGATTTATCCGCTCGCGGCTTCCCCATCGTGTGTTGGGCACTGGGTAGTTCCTCAGGCAATAAGGACACTGGGCACGTCTCGCGCGGCAGTCCTCCGTGAGCTGTCTCGGGCCCCTCCCGCCGCACCTCGCGGGGAGTCGTGTTCCGTCACCCTGGCTACGCTGCTCACTGTGTGCCCAGTGATACCACTCCACCACTCCAGTGTCCTCTGATGGTGAGGAGGGAAAGCATCTGCGATGCCGCAGGCTCTGTTTCGTACTTCAAGGTTTTGTGGGCCCTCACACAGTGGGGAGAGCCAGGCCGCCCAGGATGCGTTCACAACAGGTGTGGTAGGGAGGGTTCGCCACGTGCCCCCAGGCCCTGATTTCTTGCCTCCTCATGCGGACGCCTCTTACACCCTCCTTGAGGGCCCAGGGAACGTCAAGGCCAGCAGCAGAAATTCAGGGGCCCCCGTGGTGTCACTGTGCAAGATTCGCTGTGCTGTGGTCCCCTGACCACGTTCTGCCCCTTTCTATTGCCTTCCGTGAACTACACGGGCCTCCAGGCCTCCGGTGCGGGCAAAATTCCAGGTGCTGGGGGGACAGGGTGGGGGGAATGCTCAGCAGCGATGGCAGCCGGGCCTTGCTGTGGGTGCGGTTGGGCCCTCCCACGAGGCGCTGTGTGCGTTTGAGTGTTGTGGGCCGCTCGACGCTTGCCACACTGCTTCTTGGACTCTATCCGGTCCCCAGAGGGGGTGAGGGGAAGAGTCCCCGGGTGCGATTGCCCCGACCGAGGCCATCTGCGCCGCAATCCCCAGGGCCCCGGAGGGGAGGAGGGGGAGGCAGGGTGAGCCGCGTTAGGCTCATGCCCGACTGCCCGTAGGCCAGATCGGGTGACGGCCGCTGGATGCACAGCAACGGAGCCAGCGGGCCCGGGACCACAAGTCGCTCACCTCCGGCGGGCGCGTGTAGCGCCGGCGCTCGCCTCCGATGTCCATTCTCAGTACTAGGGGATGAGAGGAACCGTTGCTTCTTTCGGCTCCGTAGCTGGTGGTAGTTACTGCCTCCCCCGTCTTCCGATGTCGTCAGACGGCACAGATACAGCCAAGGGCCGTGGCCGCCGGCAGTCTCAGCACCGCGCCTCAAGGGCCCCAGGTACTACACCTTCGCTCCGACTCTGGGGGGGCAGCGTACGTGTGGGGAGTGTGCACCACACCTTCAGACCCCGGATAAATGGCTCATTACACGTGTTTGCAGGATATTGTCGGCAGGCCACGCGCAGAGCTCAGTGAAGTGCATCCGCACTCACTGTCATCTTGGCCACGCCCCCTAGCTAGGAGTCCTTATACCCTGAAGAAGATGTTGGACCTTTTTAGGCTGATGTATAGGTCGAAGCAATGTTGGTAACTTATGGATGCAAGATGGCCAGGTGAACCATTCCACTTCACCAGATGACCATTTTTAGCATTTTTAAACGATACCAGGGGTACTCACTATTAAAGGAAATCTTTGAGTATACTCCTAGATATTTGTAACTATATTTGCTTCAAACAGGACCTGAGTATTTGTCCTGAAACAAGATTTATAAGAACTTCCAGGGCATTTTTCCCTCGGTTAAGTCCGCTGGAGTGGCATTGCTCCAACCCCAGTGTGAGAGGTCACTAATAAGGAAGCATGCCTTGATACGTTACGGGTGAGGCGACCTCTCAAATATCTTTTGATGACCCTATCTTCTTAAGTCTGAACTGTAAATTAACAGTGGTAACTATAAAATCCTCGAGTATGCTTTTGTGTTGATCTTTTAGCTAGGAGGACATACTTGAGGATTCACCTCCAGTACTCTCTCATGGGGATTGATTGTGTGTGGAGCAGCTCAGCTCCGAGAGTTGTTTTGACACTCAGAGGTCAAGAACTAGGGGCATTGTATCCCAGTGAATTCAAAAGAATCATGGCAGAAGGTTTAGCCTTCAAAGATGAGGTATTTTCCTCTATCTTAGCAGCACCACCACTTCTAATTGATGCAACCATTAGTCAAACAATCATTAGCACTAATGATTGGGAGGCATTAACTGAATTAAAACTGGCTCAGATAAAAACACTACTCCATGGCGCTCTTATGACGGAATATTTACATGGAAATGTGTCACAGAGGGGTTGATTGTCACAAACAAGCCAAGCATCTTTCTAGAAGATGCTGAGTTTAGAAAGAACCGGTCTCTAGTAGCATGGAAATGTACCAGAGGCTGGCTTGTGCTGATCATACAAACAGCAAAAAACACTCTTGGACGAACTGTTGGTAAAAAATCAATATCAGTGGAACAGCATTAAAAGCACAGGTTTCCATCACGATGTTTAAAAAGAAACTTGATGAAACCAACGAGGTTATTGACGAGTTTAAAGACCACCTCATACCACAAAAGATTCAAAAATTTCAGAAGGACTTGAGAAAATTCTCAATGGAAACAGTCTTTCCGTATTCGAAACCAGATTTTCAGAGTAACAGGAGTGGTCGTTCTGATAGCTTTGCCTCTGCACCCTTGTTGCTCTCCTTCCTTCAGCTGCTCCTCAGCTGCCAATGTCGACAAGTTCCCTGAATTCTCAAGGATTGAGGCTCCCCACTGAATAGTCCCTCTGCCTCTGCAAGTAACACTATGAGGGCACTCCTCATGTGTCTCTCTTTTCAAACAGGCAGTCCTTTTCCCTGGGGGGGGAGGGTGTGGGAGGGGGGTTCCCAAGGATTTCCAACCTGCTCTTTGGGGCACCCACTGTAGACACATATAGGGACATGAGGATAACCAAATGAACAACAGTATCTCAGTGTACTCACTCCAGTGTCTGCAGGTGACCAGGGCACCCCCTCCCCATGCAGCACCCCTCAACTCATGAAGTCTCTTGACTTGGCTCACCCCTGCGAGACAACCAGCAGTCAGCCATGAACAGATGCACCAACTCTCAATTCGTCCATGGCACCTGCCACATTCTCCCTGTGATTGGCCTCTGTCCAGCCTCGCTCTGACTCCACAGATTAAGAGATCTGTATGCCCGATCTTTCCGCCCGTCACTGCAGCAACTCACAACATTTGGGTTTCCTCCAACCCTGCTTACATTTTTCTCCTCGCCATCAGTCCACAACACCAGCCTCCTGTGAGAGGCCTAGCATGGAGGCAAACGTCTTCAGCGGCAGAATTGAGGATTTTGGCTCAGGGTCAGCTCCCAGGTGAAAACTTCTAGGGTTTGTGACAGCTGCCTGGTGCGGAAAACTTCTGTAAACTCAAGTGTGAAAACATTGAGTACTACTTTTATGTATCCTTAAACCTGAAGAGACCAAAAGTATACAAGCCTTTTCTAGAGCTCAGGAGGCATCCTCTGGGATGCGATAACAAATCAATAACTATCAACCAATAAAGAAGCAGCCACGAATTAGGAGATCATGCAGTGAGGCTTTGACTTGAGAGGAGATGCAGTTTTAGAACACTAACATCTCTTGGCACTGTATTCTCATTGTGTACGCAATCAGAATGGGCAACAAAGCAGGGAGGGTTCTAGGATTTTGGGGGCCCTGGGCAGAAAGGGAATGTGCGAGGCCCCTCTAATTTGCATACAACCTCACACATTCAGGTCTGTTTGCATCTCTATAGTGGACCCTGCTACTGAAACTGCTTTGTGGAGGCCCCTACTGAGCTGCAGCCCCCCACCCTCTCAACCACCTACAAGCCCCTCTTAGCAGCTCATAAAGGGCTAAATGTGTGAGAGTTGCTTTTCATCAGAAAGGATTAAAACTGCTGCGGGACAAGGGGCGTCCCTTGGTGCCTCTGGATGGGCACTAGGACAGGAGGCCTAATTGCAGGACAAACCTGCAGAATGTGTCTCCTTGCAACTGGGTCCATAGGAGGGGCCTAGCAGAGGCCTGCTCCCATAGGGGGCTAGAGGGGCCAGCGCGGTAAACGGCGCCAAAGGCCTGGGAACTGCAGCCCCGGGAGGGGACACAACATAGGGCAGGAAATGACACCCCTGCTCCCTAAGACCAACAGAGAGCGGTGTGGGGGGATAGAGTGCCAAAAGGGGAAAGAGTTGCGCGTAACCCGCTGGCCAATGGGGGGGGGGGGCTTGAAATGTGCCGCAGGGCATCAATGCCCTATTAAAAGGAGAAGCGCCCGTACCCAGGCACTGTTCATGCTGGGATGCGTCGCGGGATCAACATAAGCCACCCACACCAACAAAATGAGAGACTGTTGCAGCAAAAGTTGGTAAAGGAGTCATGGTGGGAAAAGAGTCTGTTGAATGGAGCGTAAGAGTTTGAAAGGCCACCAACAGAGAGGCAGACCGCGTACTTACCTTGGGATGCCTCACGGCAGGGTAAGGCAGTCAGGGAGGGGAAGGGTCCCGGAACACTGCACTCACAGCCCCTGCCCGTCAGTCGGCGGACCACACTGAATAAGTATGGTAGCGAGTTGGACCTAAAAAAAGATGGTGGAATACCCCTCACCCATGTAGTCGGTGGAGCTCCAACTCAAGGGGTGCAAGGTGACAACAATAAACGCTGGACTGTGCGTGGCAAAAATGACTTTTTAGGATATGCCCTAAAGGTGTCTGTACGTTTGATTTATGACTTGATTAATGGTCTCTGTTTGATTTATGACTTGATTTAGGACCTTGATTTATGACTTAAGGATTGATTTACGATTTGATTTATGACCTGGTGTCAACCAGGCGGTGGGATTTATGGCATGCTCTACGGTAATCATGGTTTATGATGTCAAAGCTATGGACATTCAGGATGATTTATGACCCCCTAAAGCATTGCCAGGTAGTTTTGTGCAATGTTAACTAAAGCTGCAGCCAATAACGTCCAAAACAGCTGCAAGCGACCAGCGTTTTAATGTTGAGTGGGAATGGCCGCGCACAAATTTTATAGCAAAGGCCCGCACCCGTATGGCGCTAGAGGGCCCGGCGCGATAAACGGCGCCAAAGGCCAGCGAACTGCGGTCCCCAGAAGGGGACACAATAAAGGGCAAGAAATGACACCCCCGGCCCATAAGACCAATGGAGACGGGTGTGGGGGAAAAGAGCGTCAAAAGGGGAAAGAGTGGCACGAAACCCGCTGGCCAATGGGGGGCCGTGCGGGGTTGGAAATGTGTGCGCAGGGCATCAATGCCCTATTAAAAGTTGAAGCGCCCTTACCCAGGTACTGTTCGTGCTGGGACGGTGCCGTGGGAACAACAAAAAGCCCACCCATCAACACCAACAAAACGAGAGACTGTTGCAGCAAAAGTTCGTAAAGTAGTCACTGCAGGAAAAGAGTCTGTTGACTGGAGCTTAAGAGTTTGAAAGGCCACCAACAGAGTGGCAGACCACGTACTTACCTTGGGATACCTCACGGCAGGGTAAGGTGGTCAGAGAGGGGAGGGGTCCTAGCACACGGCACTCACAGCCCATGCCCGCCGGTCGGCGGACCACACCGAATAAGTACGGTAGCGAGTTGGGCCTAAAAAGAGATGGTGGAATACCCCTCACCCATGTAGTCGGTGCAGCTCCAGCTCAAGGGGCTCAAGGTGACAACAATAAACGCTGGACTGTGCGTGGCAAAAATGACTTTTTAGGATATGCCCTAAAGGTGTCTGTACGTTTGATTTATGACTTAATTAATGGTCTCTGTTTAATTTATGACCTTGACTTAAGGATAGATTTACGATTTGATTTATGACCTGGTGTCAACCAAGTGGTGTGATTTATGGCATGCTCTACGGTAATCATGGTTTATGATGTCAAAGTTATGGACGTACAGGATGATTTATGACCCTCTCAATTAAAGCGATGCGGGGTGGTTTTGTCCAATGTCAAATAAAGCTGCGGCCAATAACTTCCAAACAGCTTCAAACGTCAAGCGTTTCAGTGTTGAGTGGGAGTGCCGCGTGCAAAGTTTACGCTAGGTCTCGCATCACTGTACCAAAGTTGTGAGGCCCAGAGGAAGGGACCCCTCCCGTTGGCACAATTGCAAGGAGACACCTTGCTCTCAAATTAGATGAGCAGAGGTCAGGAGAGGACCACTTTGCTGTGGCCTGGCTGTAACCTGTGTTCCATGGGCTGAGAGTGGGGCCCGGGGCAGCTGCCCACACTGCCCATGCCTGGAGCCGGCCCTGCAGAGTACTAGTAGATGCTGGAGATATTGCTGTGTTGGATGAATACCCCAAAGAAATTACAACTGGAAAAGTTACCTCTAAGGCATCATTTCTCTCCCCGCATCCTAGAAACAGAATGGAGGGCCAAAGGTAACCCAGCATAAAACTGCAGTATTTTAATTAAACATTGATCACCATCTGTTTTGTGCTCCATCCCTTTGCTCAGCTCGCCGCTGCTATTCCGAGCACATTTCTAACATATCTCATTAAAATATTCCTCTAAGCATTCCAAATGCTCATCGCTCTCTCGTTTCTGCGAAAACGAAAGGCGTATTTCATGTGGTGTGGCCAGGGACTGTCAAAGTCTTCCATCAGGACTCTTAAAAAGCGAGAAAAAAAACAGAGAGATGAAAGAGACTTGGTAAGGGCAGGCAGCAGTGCAACCTCCAAAGAAATCAGCAGACGGTCTTGAAGATGTACTGAAAGGCTGTATTAGTTTTATCAACAGAAATACGTGGCCTTTAAACAGATGTCACATAAAATGTCCCGCGTGGAAAAAATGAATTACTAAACGTAATTCCCTTTCCGTGTAAATGGTTTTTTTTTTTTAAATAGAGTAACAAGCAGAGTTGGGGTTCTTTTAAGCTCGAGTATCTTATTAAACTGCTTCCGCTGCTGAAAAATGACAGCTTCTTTCCTCACAAATGACAGCTGCTTCCTTTTGGATCTGGTGCAGGCCCAGGCAGTGGCTCTTGTGCGCATGTCTGTCCTCCCTGTAACTGCTGACAAATAATATTCTGTCACCGGGAAGGCGAAATGCGATGAACCTTCAATTGTGATAAATTCAGGAAAGCGAACCTGCCCATAAATATTTCAGACTGCAGATCTTGAGATGAGAAGCTACAGAAATGTAGCTGAAAAAACAACTTGCATGCATTGTTTTTTTTAGATTGACCTATATGTGCAAGCAGTAAGTAGGTTACTGGATGGACGACTTTATTTATTTATTTGGTATGTATTAGTGGTATTTATAAAGCACAAACTGGACAGCAATATAGTGCCGAGCTCTACCAATAAAGGGGAGTGGCTCTGCTAGTAGGGTGTGTAAGATAGTGAGGAGAAGTGGTAGGGGGTCTCGATGCTCAGCCATGCCCCACTGAAATGGCGACCCCACCCAGTGGGAACGAGAGGCTCCTTGAAGCCTCTATGTGGTGCTCCAAGGAGCTCATGTAGGCGTCAGTGCTACACTTGGCCTAGTAGGGATGAGGTAACTGTAGGCTTCCTCTAGCAGTGGGAAAATGGCTTGAGGGGCTTCATACATGTCGTGGTGCAGATAGAATTTAATATATTGGTTTATTAACACAGCTCCTAGGCATGTGTTTTATTTTATAATCTTTTTGTTTTTCAAATTTGTCAAAACAAGTAAATTTTCCTCCGTCTAGTTACACAGATTCAGTCACTTTCGCAACGCCTCCGCAATCACACGAGTTTCAGGTCATGAGGTACCATTTGGTCAAACATAAAACAGACACCATAACAATAACATTTACTGGGCAGTTTGTTCACATTTCTATTGCAGCAACAACCACTTCATGCTCGAGTTAACATCCAGGGTATCAACAACATTCAGGCAACAGGACTAGGGTGGTCCATAATTTCTAACAAGCGAATCAGGAAGGGGCAAGGTCGTTTGTCAGCCCCCGGAAGGTCGTCAGGGTTGCCGCCCAGTCGCCTGCCATTGGGCGGGAACTCAGGCCTCTGTACTCCTTTTCCAGGAGGGCCGACTCTTCCGCTTGAGCCCAATGTTCCACCTCCCTCTTCCATCAACAATGGGTGGGGTGGAGTGGTGGGGGGGGGGTGCATTCTATGACCTCCAGTGCATTGCAATTGCTCTCCTAGCGAGGACCAAGTTCAGAACACGTGCCTGTCTCGGGATAGGGTATAGACACAGCAGCCATGTTTCCATCTGAAGGAGGCCAGGGTGCTCTATGGTACGCTCCAGGTCATCAACTACTGTCTGCCAGAACTGAGCCACATGAGGGCAGGCCCAAGTAATAGGTAAAAAGTCAGGATCTGTCGTCCGGCATCGGGGGCATGCCTTGTCTCCCGTCCCTTGAATCCTGTTGAACCTGTGGGGTATAAGGTAGGACGTATGGAAACAGTTGAACTGAATGTAACAGAATCTGGTGTTTTGGGACATCTTTTGTGTGCACTCCAGCACCCTCTCCGAGTCCTTGTCACGCAGTTCATGTCCAATGCCCTACTCCCACCTACGTCTCAGATGTCTTAGGTCTAGCTTGGCCATGTGCAGCGCCAATTTGTAAAAGCAGTAGACCAATTTACGGCCATGTCCAAAGGTGAACAGTTCCTAGGCATCAGGTAGCACACCTTAACTCTACAGAAATGGCCATTGATTGCCACTGACCTCTCCATATTCTACATTCCACAGAGCAGAACATAATGGGAATGACACTTCCAAAAATGGCAGAGGGCACAAACATCACACAACCCAACAACATAACAACAGGCACACCTAGATGCACAACCCTAAGCCCACACTAACCTATACAAGCAAAAGAAAGAATATCCATTTACAAAGAGACCCAACACAACAATCAACCAAATGCCATTACGGTTTCTTAAATTAAACTGATTGTTAAATGATTACTAACATCACTGCCACAGACTCATCACATGACTGACCATAGTAGCAGGCACAGCTTCATCCACTCTTGTTCCCATGTTATGTGAATCCATCATAACAGCTCAAGCATGTAGACCACCTTCACTAACACCTCCTGAGCTTCCACTCTTCCACAAAACATCAAAAAATGAGCCATCAACAACTTTTTTACTGTTGCCGCACAAGCATGTTAAAAACATGGCAAGCGTCCATTTACCACAGAAGCAATGATCCTCTGATGAATCTTTCTCCGCCGATAGGAGGGATGTAAATTAGAGTGGCCAAAACACCACGTTTGCTGTCCAATGAGGACCATTAATTGACAGCTAACTCACAAAATTGAGATCAGATTTAGGTACACCACTCTCAAGAACATGCTGTAGAAATAAAGAATAGCAATGGGAAGACCCAACCTCCTGAAGAAGTTAAGTCAGACTAGAATTATGCAGACCAAAAGCTCTGAAACAGCAACACAGAACAAAAGAAGTAATACTTGATGTTCTGACAGAGGTCGCTGATTCTCCCTACAATGTATTTAAGTCATCAGTAAAATAGCACAGTGATGGAAGAACCAACAAGACTCAATAATAGACTCAGGCAGTTATTAGAGTAATGTGGTTATTGTATTAAAGATTCAAAATCTGGGGGGAAGTGGCTTGACAACATGGCCGCGTAGTCGCGTTTCACCTGAGCTCCTCGCGGCGACCCATGTATTTAAGATATCCTGCATAATCTTGCCCTCAACGAGTTCCGGACTGACTCCCTGAAGAGGCTCTGACCGGCGCTGTCTGCATTTTGGGTCTCGGAATACTTGGAGACCGGTACATACACCGAGTCTGTCCAGCTGAGGCCTCGGGAGCACCGGGGCGCCATATTGGAACAGCGGCGCCAATAATAACGGAGATCCACACAGCCTGGGACTGGTTCGGACACCCGGAGCTGTCGGTGTATTGCTGTACAGTTTGGTGGTGCGGACGAAGGGGCGTTCTCGCCGCGGGGGCTGGAGAACTGGCGACTGCTCTTCCCGCAGCGTTGCTGGACCGCAGAGGGACGTTGAGGCCTTGCGGCGGTGGCGGCCTGATTCTGCAATGTGGGGCTGACGGTGCCGGCGGCTCCCCGGAGATACCTGGGGCGGCCGAAGGAGCACCACATGCTTGGAGGTCCTGGAGGTGAATTGGGCTGTAGTCTGTGATCCCCAGGAACTGCACGCTCCGGTGAGTGAGGCGGGTGTCTGGAGCATTAGACTGACCCTCAAGTGGGGTGGCTGGCGACTCGGGGACTCTGGAAGAAGGCGTCTGGGCCATTCTCAAGTGCTGCAGGAGGGCTGCGCGACTGATCCGGCGCAAGGTGTTTGGCACAGCGAAGCCCAGTATATGATACACAGGTCCTGCTTTATAGGTGCGTGGAGCAGCTGGCCCTCAGTAGAAGTGCACGTGGTGGAGGGGCATTCCTGTTGCCACTGGAGGCTGATAATTGTGCAGGGGCATCCCGGGGTGGAGAGGTATTCTACCGCATCCATTGTTTCCGACTGGAATTTGAGGACTGCCACTGCGGGTGCCGTGGGGTGAGCCATAGACCGAGGACATATACCAAAGGTTCATAAACCACTGCGGACCACGTTCGAACGGCGGCCCGCTCGCCCCGCTCACCCTGCGTTGTAAAGGCTAGAGGGATGCACGCCTGCTGAGGTTAGACGCGCAGGATATTATACGGCAACGGAGTATTCATTCTCTGCAGTGTCATCGAGAGCTTGAGAGACGAAGCGGAATGGTGCCCGGTGGATGATCAATATCTGATCCTTTTGGGAGGCGAACTGTGAGTCAGCTCTCTTGAAGTAGAGCGTGGTGATCATTCAGGGGGAGCAAGCTGTTGGATCACCAGACATCATGGGGAAGGATAAGGCCCCCAAGGCACAGGCCAATAAGATTTCTAACTATGCGCAGCCGCTGTCGCATGCTCTGGAACACCGAGATGAGAGTAACGGTGCTGATCAGCCTCCTATAGACGAGAACGGAGGGGATTCTCCCACGTTGGTAGACGTGCTCCAGGCCATACAAACGGCCAGGGACGACATGGTTAACAGAATAGACTCAGTGGCCATCGATGTTAATTTACTACGTGCTGATCTGCAAAAAGTATTGGATAGAGTGTCCGTTGCTGAAAAAGATGTGAGCGCACTGCAGTTCGATATAAAATCTCTCAGCGCTACTGTGGTCGACTTGAAGAGGCAGGTACTAAAACTGGATGAGAGGGCCGAAGATTCAGAGGGGAGGTTGAGAAGAAATAATCTACGTTTCGTTGGATTTCCGGATTACGCGGAAGGCCCCTCCACCGAACTGTTCTTGGAAGATTGGCTCACTAAAGTGATTGCTCCTAGGACACTCTCTAAATTCTTTAATGTGGAGCACGCACATAGGGTGCTGGTTCCGCCTCCCAGACCGGGTGCGCCACCGAGGGCCATTATTGCAAAACTGTTCAACTATAGAGACAGAGACTTCCTCCTGCAGCTCTCATGTACCCGAGGCCAGTTTCTCTTTGAGGGACACCCTATTTCAATATACCCGGATTATACTCAGCGGGTACAAGATCATCGGAAATCATACATTGTGGTCAAGCGACGGTTGCGCGCGTTGAACTTGAAATATAGTCTCATGTTTCCTGCGAAACTCAGCGTTGAACATGGAGGATGTGTACTCTTTTTTCACTCGGCGCGGGATGCCACCGAATGGTTGGATACCAAGGGACCACGGGGACATTGTTTGGTCTCGCCCACGGAGTCATATGGGAATCAGTCTGTGTCGGATTCATTGCAGGATCGTCAGCGGTCTCAAAGGCAACAACAGGCGGATTTGCGGAGGGACCAGGGACAGCTTAAAGTTCTCCAGGATGGCACTTTGCACGCGTCCGACATAGAGACTGTCCCGGAATCCATTGAGGTGACACAGGATCCAGAGACAGACATTGGGGAACAAGGAAGTGGGCGGGAGTGATGACGTCGTGTTGCAGAAGGATCTAAAGTACAGATAAGTACTAGTACTCGCGAACATGTAACGTTGTAATGCTAACTATGTACGGACTGCTGGTTGTTGAGGGTTATTAGAGACTTGATGTTTCGGACTCCTTTTTGTTTCATTACTAGGATGGGAGTGGGCAGCCGCGGGGCAGCAGCACCCCCCAACAGAGGTTGACCTCCTGGAGGACGCTTGAGAGCAATCTCGCTCCTCGGTGAGGTTCTGATCTCTAGCGCAGCAATTTGTTTGTACATATTCCTGGGTTTGTTTCTAGTTCAGAATAGTGCCTGAGCTACGGCTCTGTGTGTTGTGGACTAATAGGCACTCTTTGGGGTGGGGAGGGATGGGCGGTTTGGGGCGGTATGTGTTGAATTTTGCACTGGGCTTACTGCTAACTGCGGGATTCACGCGACTGCCCAAGGGGTGGGACGGGAAACAAGACAGTTGGGTTTGCAATGTTCTTATGTTTGAGGGGTGTTACACGCGGTCATGGGATGAATATGGTAAGGTACAAGATATATCGGGGCGGGTAGAATGGAAAGACTGGGGTGCAGGTGTCCTGTGTATTTTTACGGATTACTGTTAATGGTAGCACAAACTTTGAAACTCCTTAGCTGGAATATTAGGGGCATGGTGGAATTGGTGAAAAGACGTAAGGTTTACGCTTTTCTGAAACGTCATAAAATAGGGATTGCAGGTTTACAGGAGACGCATATGTGGGGAGGCACTATTGCCAGTGTACATAAAAGGTGGAGAGGGCAGCTGTATGCTACCTCCTATTCGGGATTCTCAAAAGGGGCATTGATCTGGGTGGCTCCTGGGGTCCCATTCCACCATTTGAGTCATGTTTTGGATCCCGATGGGAGATACGTTATCCTCTATGGGAAGTGGGAGGGCAGAGAGCTTTGTCTTATCAATGTGTATGCCCCGAATATGGATTGCCCTGATTTTTTCCCGGCCATACTTAAAGCAGCAACACCGTACATGGGGGCTGAGATTGTCCTTTTTGGGGATTTTAACTGTGTTTTCGATACCAGCCTTGACAGGGACCCCCCAAGAACCCATAATAAACCACGTATGATGAGATCACTGGAACTGCTGCTACAGGGTATGCAGCTCAGGGATGAATGGAGGGCTAGGAATCCATTGACAAAGGCGTTCTCCTGTTACACTCCTGCAGCCAACACGCTCAGCCAAATTGACCATTGTTGCCTTACCCCTGGGCTGTCAGCAGATACCGAGAGTCTTTCATACCTTCCCAGATACATTTCGGATCACGCTCAGTTACTACTCATGTTGAAAAACGGTCCAGGTCGTCCGCCTATCCCACTTTGGAGACTTAGGGCGGAAGCATTATTAGATCCCCCATATGCTGCAGTGGTCTCAGAGGCACTACAAAACTATTTCTGGGAGAACTGGGGGTCTGCCACCAACAGGTCAACTGAATGGAAGGCCATAAAAAGTGGTCATGAGAGGGGTATGTATGAGGACCACCTATGGGGTGAGGCGGCAGTTAGAAAGTGACATATCAAAATTAGAGCGTCAACTGCAGGGGCTGGAGGGCACGGTGCATGAGTCGCAGGACCATCTAGCCACATGGACCAGGGTGCGCGGGGAGCTGTTGGATGCCTGGGCCAGATTGGAGAAATTTACATATACATCTTATAGGCAGAGGCTGCATATGCAAGGAGATAGGTCAGGGGCGTTGCTTGTGAGGTTAATTAACACAGAAAAGGAGCACTCACCTATATTGCAATTGCAGACCAAGGATGGGGTCTGCCTTCAAACACAGGGGGAGATCCTGAGGGAATTTGCATCGCACTTGGAGTCCACATGTGCGGGTACCCGGACATCTACTACGGGGGGTTGCAGGATTTCTTAGATGGCATGGCTCTCCCCACACTTGAGGAGGAGGAGGCAGACATCTTGGGGGCACCAATTTCTCGGGAGGAAGTTTTGGCATCCATACGTCGTTTAAAATCAGAGAAATGTTCGGGTGGGGACGGGCTCCCGGCAGAATTTTATCAAAAATATGCTCCTCTGTTGGTAGATCATTTGTTGGAGGTGTTTAATGAGGCCCTAGCTAACAAAGTGTTACCGAATACGATGTCGGAAGCAATCGTATCCATGCTCCTTAAACCAGATAGGGATCCCCTTTCCTCCAGCTCCTACAGGCCAATATCTCTCCTCAACGTGGATGCAAAGATTTTGAGTGAGATCTTGGCGTCCCGATTACTGCCATACATGCCCCAATTGATCCACCCAGATCAGGCTGGGTTTATCCCAAAACGAAATACCACACATAATCTACGGAGGTTGGCGCATGTTTGGCACGCCCCGAGCCTCGAGACGGAGGATTGGGGGCTGGGATTGCTTGACATCCAACAAGCCTTTGACTCGGTGGAGTGGGACTACATGTGGGCAGTGTTATCCAAAATGGGAGTGGGACAGCGGTTTATAAAATGGTTACAAGTCATATATACTAAACCAACCACGAGGGTGCATATCAGAGGACAGGTCTCAGAAAGTTTTGAGTTGAGTCGGGGCACGCGACAGGGGTGCCCCTTGTCTCCGCTCCTGTTTGCTATCGCGATGGAGCCTCTGGCTGCTACTCTACGGATGACAATGGAGGAGTGGGGGATACGTTTAGGGGAAACGCATCATGTGGTTTCTATGTATGCCGATGATACGTTGGTATGCTTACATCGTCTGGAGGAGGCGGTCCCAGTACTCATTGCTGAACTGGAGAGATTTGGTAGGTGGTCTGGTTTACGTCTTAACCCCCGGAAATCTAAGCTGTTTCCCATGGGGAGATTGATAGGGAAACCTGACACGGAGTTGCCTGCTGTCGGGATGCGTTGGGTATCGGAGGGGGTACGATACCTGGGGGTTACACTGACACACTCTAGCATGGCCTATTTGTCCGACAATATCGGGAAGAAGACAGATGGTATCAGAAAGTCGGTAGCCTTCTGGAAGGAACTCCCGCGATCATTGATGGGGAGGGTGGCATTGACCAAAATGGTCATCCTACCGAGATGCCTATACACCCTACAGAATTCATTATATATGGTTCCGCAGAAGTATTTCTTGCAGCTGGACAGTCTGATAGTGGAGCTACTATGGGGTGCCAAACGGAAACGGCTAAAGCTGAACACCCTGCAAAGGCGATGGGGGCGGGGGGTCTGGAGGTTCCCCGTTTGAACTTCTATTACGTGGCTGCGCAACTGCAGCATGCGGTACATTGGTTTGATGAGCACAACAATTGGGAGAAGAGACTGCTGGCGGGCACGCACAGTGAGAGCTCCCTCCCGGAGCTTTTTATGATGGGCTCCAAGGTGCCGGGATCCCTTCCTTATATTATTCATCATATAGCGTCGGTCTGGGGTACGGTAGTGCAGAAGGTGCTTAAGAGAGCACCATATGCTCCGGAAACCTCGTTGTGGGCGGTGGTACCCTTTAAACGGATAGGGCAAGTGATGAACATTAATAAATGGAAGGAGGGGGGCTGCCTATTCATGGGGGATTTATATCTCACGGAACGGTTTATGACACGAGAGGAAGCGGATACAGTTTATAGTTATTGTTATTAATTTCCTACAATTGGAGAAGAAATGACGACAGTGAAAATGTGGGGGCAGGGGTAGCAATATGTACAACACTGTTCTATCAATCAATCATGCGTTTGTTAAGCGCGACTACTCACCCATAAGGGTCTCAAGGTGCTAGGGGTGGGGGGTTGCAGGTTCCAGTCCATCAAGGAGGGGGTCTGTCGAAGAGCCAGGTTTTGAGGTTTGTTGCGAAGATGGGGAGTGATGTTGTCTGTCTGAGGTGGAGCGGAAGGGCGTTCCAGGCTCTGGCCGCGAGGAAGGAGAAGGAGCGGCCTCCCGATCTGGTCTTTAACACTCTATGGGGCACATGCATCAAGCTAATTTGCGATCGCAAACGTTGCGACTCGCAAAAAAAGCATGTTTGCGACCGCAAATTAGCTTTACCCAATGCATGAACCCAAAATAGCGAAAATCCATGAAAATCGCAAAAATAAGGAATCACTAAATTTGCGAGCACCAAATTAGCGATTCCTTATTTGCGAACATTGAAATAGCGAATATGTAATAGCGATTCGCAAATAAAGATCCGCAAAGATATGCATGAAAATTCCCAAATAGCGATTCTGCTGAAATTCGCAATTTTGCGATCGCAATTTAAAGAATATCACAGGCAGGTGGTAACCATGAGTAAGAATACCCTATAGGTGCTAATCCTTAGCAAACTATTTAAACAGACACAGGAGGCCTCAGAATCTTCCACAATGGCAGCGCTCTACGTTATGGCGAGGAGGATGAGGCTCCAGGCAGCAGCTCAGCGAAGAAGGAGAATACAGGAGCGAATTTCAGAGTGCGCATCACATTGTTGGGACAGAACAGATGAGGAAATATCCGACAAGTATAGGCTAAATGGTGCCATGATCCTTGATCTAATTGCAGATTTGGAACCCCTAATGCAGCGCCAGGCTTGTAGGACCAATGCCATACCCACTCATGTGCAGGTCCTATGTTGCCTGCACCTACTTGCGTCAGGCAGTTTTCAGGGGGTAGTAGCTGTAGCTGGAGGGGTGTCACAAAGCTCCCTTTCACGTTTTTTAAAATCTTTCCTGAACGCCATGATGACAAGGATCCACAACCACATTAGCTTCCCCACAACACCACAGGAATTGAATAAGACTAAACTGGACTTCTACCAGGTAGCCCGGTTTCCACATGTAATAGGTTGCATACGCATGTTGCCATTTGTCCACCAGCAGTGAATGAATACATCTTTAGGAACCGTAAATCCTATCATTCACTCAATATACAAGTAGTCTGCAATGCTAACAATATAATAACAGACATTGTGGCTCAATACCCTGGAAGCACACATGACTCCTATATATTTCGACACAGTGGCATACACACTCGTCAGCTCAGGGGTGATTTTGGCGAAGGACATCTGCTTGGTAAACATATGTTATGATTCCTCTCACACAATGGCAAAATGGCAATGCATAACTGTCACTAACCCTTTGCTTACTACCCTGTAGGTGACAGCGCATACGCCGTGCGCAACTACATATTGACACCATACCTCAACCCAGCCACCCCAAATGAGCAGAGGTATAATGCAGCGCACATCGCTACACGAAATGTCATAGAGCGCACCTTTGGGCTGATGAAAAGTCGCTTTCGCTGCCTCCACAAGACTGGCGGAGCATTGCAGTACCGGCCCGAGACCTGCTGCAGAATTGTGGCTGCATGTACCAGGAGAGGCATACCCATTGAACTGTCCGACAGCGAGCCTGAGGAGGACAACCAGCAAGGGCCACAACTACGACCAGCACATGGGGCAAGCTTAGCAGAAGGGATAAGGAGACGTGCAGAAATTACGCAACATTATTTTTGAGGTGAGTAATGATGAGACACGACACAGCATGTTTGAACTGTACAGAATTTATTTGCATTTAACCATGTGGTTGTGTTGAAGCACACATCCCAGGTGCAACTCAGCACAGTGATTGTAAACAAAATAAACAACAATACCTCATTATCAGACCTGTATCACAGTCACTACTATGGTATTGTCAATGGTTACATCACCATCTGTGAGATGGACAAAGAAATAAAGGAAAATGATATTGAAGTGGTTCAGCAAAAAAGGTTTCAGGTCATCAGCTACCGACTGTAGTATCAGCAAAGCAGTCCAAAAGTAAGAGGCTAGTTCTTAGTAATCATCAAAAATCGATCAGCATAGCATCCTCTCTCAAGGGGAAAAGGAAAAATTATGGTGTTGGCCCTCCTTTGGGGTTTCTTCTTTTATAAAGTTTCTAGCAAGGTCCCAGTGATGCATCACACCACCATCGAAAGACTGTCATATTCTCATATTCACATAATGTCACCTAAGACACTCGCAATAGTAAGATGCTTTCCCATGCTAGTCATGAGAAATTAAAGGTTTGAAAGTCCACCTAGGCCTAACATCGGTGAAAAAGAAATACAAAATATCGGTTTATAGTAACAGCTGAAATCTGTTCCCACAGGAATAATTCACTGTGAACGTTGAAGAAACATTTAGGAATGTTGAAAGTTATAAATGTCCAGAACAAATAAAGCAACATTTATCTACTTGTAAAAGAATCATTGTATTAGGTCAGGGGAATGGTCAGCATTTTCGAATAAGCCTTTAAATTGGCATTACACATTTTAAATAAACTCTAAATCAATATCAAATATAGTGAAATAAAATCGATTCAAATAGGGAATATGTAGAACTTTCACCAGACATTATTACATGTAAACAGTTAATGTAGAAATACCCTACTACCACAATTTCTCAACTTCATATAAGTATATCATTTTCAAAATTCACACTACAAAATTTGTTTTTCACTTTTCATAAACTATAGAATCTCTAGTATTACTATGCAAAATTTCAAGACCGTACCTTGTTTCTACACATTTTTGCACCGGCTTTTCTAAATGGTGCATTCTAACAGAAGCCATTAGAAACACTAGGCCACTTTATTAATAGCAACATTTTCAGCTAATAAACAACATGTTCGTAAGAAATTCTCATTAGTACAACTCGTTTATATGTATTAGTATTGTATGTATGTTTTCTTCATCTTGCATTTGAAAGCACCCTTTTACGGTTCTTCTACTACACTTTTCTCATTTTCATGTGTCACTGTGTCTAAAGTGTGCAAAGTGCACGTTCAGCTTTTTTCACGCCTTTACGTGTCGTGTATTATGATTTTTTAAATCTTGCATCATCATGCCCTCCTCTGATGGCGAATCAAGCCATCACCTTATCTACCACATAATATCTCATCACAGATTATGGATGTGTTGTCTTTAACCTTTTCCTTCTACTCTCTTCTAAAGTTTTATTTCGGTATAATAGTTACATTGTTCATCCTCCATTTCAAGAGCAGTTCTTGTTCTTTTCACTCCACGATCTTTATTTTTACTGTATCTAAAAACTATGATTGACAATATCATCAGCATTATGTACATAGAGATCGCCACTAAAGGTCTCAAGATGGAAATCACTAATCCATTCCCTAAGTTGCCCAATCAGTTGCTAACATTTGACAATCCCTTACCTATGGTATCCCAGGCACCATCTGCTTTTAAGTCTTTCAAGTCATTGTTTAAGTCAGCAATGTTTTTAATGTAACCTTCTAAGTCTTTACTCCTGTCTGGTATGTAAGTGCAACAATGTTGGACTCCGCCCTCCTCCGCAAGAAGGATATCAAGGCCAAGTCGATTTAGAATCCCCATTGATCTTATCAATATCATTTCTTCATCTACAACAAAAAAAATGGTTGTACTGGTGGCAAGTTTATCAACAGCAGTGGCAAGCTTTCTAATTTTCTGAGAGTTTAATGCTATTCCTTCTTGAAGGTACTAGAACTCCAGTACTAGAAGGTACTATATCACTTGCACTCGCACTTCTTTTCATTTTCGCATTTGTATCCACTAATTCTTCTTTAATTCGCTTAACATGATAAATATTTGGAAAAACTATTCCCAAATTACAGCTTCCATACCATTCTTTCGCCAATTTGGAATAAGTACTCTTCCTACAAATATAATGCACCCCAGAGTAAAGAGGATCTACACCTTCCAAATATCTTCCCCAGTTTTCATACATTTTAAATGTATGTTCACATTCACTAAGTCCCACAAAAACAGTATTAATATTCGATATACAAAATTTGCCTTTGAGTTGGCAGGCTAAAGCTAATGAAACCATTCCCTCTATGATTTATATTCTTCTTGCGGTAAACTCAAAGGAATTAATTTAGGCAATGCATTAATATTATTTGTTACATTATCTCGTCTACTTTCCACTAGATTTATAAAATTCTTTTCAGCTCTCACTAATTTACGTTGGGTTATTTCTAAGTGCATAAGCCATGCCCAAAGATTGAGCTGGTCTAAATTTGTAACCCATAGTTTCAACTGTTGAAGCTTCGGGATGCGGATTTAAATGTTTAAGCACAGGAAGTCTAGAAAAGATCCGATCTTGATTAAAGTAATAATATTGCAATTGATCAGTACCATAAAATAAGCTAGCTAACATACTGCAAGAAATTCCATAAGTTAAAGGTAAGCTATGGTAAGTTACACCTTCAGCAACTGATGAAGGTATTTGGGTATTAATGTAGCAATCATCAACATGCATAGCATTTACATACTCGCTAAGCAGAATAGTATAAGCATTTGAGCTCAAATCTGTTCCCACAGCATTGCTGTGTAAAGAGTTGTTATTCAAGTCAATAGAATCAGTCAATAGAATCAGAATCATTTCTTTTAGTAGTTCCGGAAGGGATATTAAGCTTAGAATCTTTCACAGAAACATAATGCAGCAGGCTTAAGAAAATAAGCTTTGTAATTAATATCAAGACAATAATAGAAAGAATCACAGTATACACATATTTGCATTTGGAAGAGATTCCAGTGTCGGATCGCATGGCTTTTCAAAATTTAGACTGTTTAACTAAAGACAAATCAAAAATAGCAGTAGTGGTTTGAGCAATTTCAACAAAGTCTTGGCACTATAAATGATGGCATAACTCGAAATCTTCTCAGAGAAGGAAAGACCCTCATATCAGCTTCTTTGATGAGTATATTCAGGAAAAATTGTTTCAGTCCATCAATCGGTACATCCAGATTAAGATTCAAATCAACAACAAAGTTCGTTTCAAGGAGGTCTAGGTGGACTCGTATTGTTAAGGCAATGCTTGTAGAACTCTCTCTCCCACTCATTGGCTGCCAAATAAGTCCATTCTGGAAATGCAGACCTTTGACTTGGTACATTTGATCTTTTTGATATCCTCACAGCTGTTTGCTCATCATCTGTATCACTTTGATCTGATTGTTCAGAATTTTCAGGAATAGTTGATGGTACTAGTCCTGCGGTCAGACAACTTCTCAGAATTTCACCTCTTCTGGGGCAATGGTCTCCGGGCACAACTCGCTTTCTTACCTCACTAGGCCCTTCTTTAGGATCTGTACCTCTTGAAGTCAACTCTCTTGGCTGTGACCCTTTGATACCTACAGTTGACTCTCTCAGACCCCCCCTCAGGCCAAACGAGTGCTGTCCCAGTAGCTTGCTGGTCCCCAACAGCTTGACTAATCTGATCTCTCTGTCTCACTGTTACCACCGGCACATTAGCAACAGGTACTAGGGACTTGGGACTCTGCGAGTGTGGCTTGTGTGTGCCCAATTCGGGAGACCTCTGCACTTCACAGCGGTATTGGTGACTAGGATCATCTGGAACGGCCCCCTCCAATGAGGTTCCAAACACGTTTGGAGCACGTATTTTTCCACCATTACCCAGTCATCTGAACTGAGGTCATGGCACTGCTCCTGTTGAATGCATGGGCATCTTCTCTAACCTGGTGAGAGACAGAACATACTACATCAGCGAGGCCCTTGCAGAAGTCCAAAATCATATCATCCGTTTATGTTGACTAGAGCATTTGCAGAAACAGCTGGTAGCCCCATCACACGTCCTATGATAACCTAATGGGGCGACAATCCTGTTCTCCTATCTGGAGTACTTCTCAAACTCATCAACACAAAAGGCAATGCATCTGCCCACTTCAGAGACATAGAAGTGCATACTTTCGCCAATCTGGCTTTCAATGTGCCGTTGATCGGCTCCACCAACCCAGAAGCCTCTGGTCGGTAACTGCAATGGAGCTTCTGCTCAACCTGTAGTGCTGCACATAACATTGTTAAGACCTCATTATTAAAATGAGTTCCACTGTCTGACTCAAGAGAAGCCGGAAATCGAACCTCAGAAACGATTCCCTCAGCAGTAATTTTGCAACAGTTAAGCTATCATTCCTAAGATAGGCTTCAACCCATTTTGAAAAAATACACACAGTGACCAAAACATATATTAGTCCGTTGCAAAGGGACATCTCAATAAAGTTCCTTTGCATCCGCTTGAAAGGACCTGCATATTTACCACTGTGACTCATGACAACCTGTGCTGACGCACCACGCAACGATGACATAGCATCTCGGCAGTTACTCTGAATCTGGGATTGAACCACACCTGTTGGAAAAGGCACATTATTGCATCTGTACCAACATGTGCAGGACTATGGTAGTGTCTTGCCATTGGTGACAGTAGGCTGTCAGGCAACACTGGTCTGCCATCAATGTAAACCCACACGTCACCTTCTCATTTGGTACAACCTGCTCACACCCATCCCTGCTGTTCTGCTACTTTCACCTCATCCTGCAGTTTCTTCATTTACTCCCAGGTATCTAAAGCTGACAACAACAAATTAGAATCTGTGACATCGGATGTGTCTTTTAATATTTCTTCATTAAAGGTATGTGCATTCAAGGCACAATACCTTGGCATCTCATCAGCATATTGGCTGTCAACTGTTGCATAGTCGGTCCTTGCCGATGAGCAACACATTTCACAGCAGCAATTTGGGCAGGCAATTGTAGGCACAGCAAAAGGCTCCTCATGCACTCTCCATTTCTAATAGGAGAACAAAAGGACGCCATGAACCCACGCTGTGCCCACAATTACCCAAAGTCATGTACGACTCCAAAGCCATAATGACTATCGGTATAAATTGTAACTCGGAGCTGTTTTGAAATGGTACATGCTCGTGTCAGAGCTATGAGCTCTGCAACTTGTGCAGAAAACACTCCCTGCAACCATGACGCTTCCACAACACCTCCAACTCTACATACAACATAAGCATCTTTCAGATTTCCTTCATTGTCTCTCAAACACAACCATCCACAAACAACACATGATCAGATTCAGGCAATGGTTTGTCTGAGATATCAGGTCAGGGCTTAGTACACAATTTAGTCACATCCAAACAATCATGATCGACTTCATCAATCACGTTCTCATTTCCAGGCAATGGCATCAAAGTAGCTGGATTCAACACTGTACATCTTTTAAGAGTCACATTCTCTCTACCCAGCAAAATTTGCTATTACTTAGTCAAGTGACTATTGGTCAGGTACTTTGTTCGAGTACGAGTCAACAATATCTCCACTGAATGTGGCACAAATACTGTCAGTGGATGACCCATGACAATATTTTCACACTGCTCAAAACTCACACACGTAGGTACAACAGATTTGAAACATCCAGGCAATGCGATAGGCCTGCGATTGCTTCCATGCATTCGTGTCAACACTGACTTTTCTTTCACTGCAAAATATCACAAAGCACTTGTAATCAGGCATTCTCAAAGCTGGTGCCTTGCAAAGGCATTCTCGCAGTTCTGTGAAGGAAGTCATGCAACAGTTATCCCAGGGTACCAGATCAGACATGTCTTTGTGTGTCAACCTCTGGAGAGGTTTGGCAGTTAAAGAAAAAAATTGAATCCACTGTCTGCAATAGCCCACCATTCCTAAGAACATGCAGACTCCCTTTTGGGTAACTATATGATTCATGTTCAGAATAGCTGAGATTCTTTCTTACAACACTTTCTCGCTCCTTTCTTAATGTGATGTCCTAATTACATAACATAACTGTATCTTAGTCGGGGATACGTTATGCCCATTTTCTGTGAGATGGTTCAACAAAGCAATAGTGTCAATTTCGACAGCCTCCTTTGTAGTTGACATCACCAATAGGTTGTCAATATACTGCACTAACACCGAATGATTCGGCATTATCAGAGACTCGAGATTCTTTTTGAGTATCTGATTAAAAATTGATGGGCTCTCCGTATACCCTTGTGGGAATTGGCACCACACCAAAAGATGACTGCTGAAACAGAAGGCGAATAAAAACTGACCATCTTCGTGCAATAGGATAGAAAAGAAAGCCTGGCATAGATCGATACCTGAAAACAATTCAACTTCGCATGGAATTTTAAATAAAATCACAGTTGGATTCGGTACTACAGGACAACATGGAACAACAATAGAGTTAACACTTTGCAAATCTTGCACAATGTGATACTTGCCATTCAGCTTCTGCAAGCTCATAATGGGAGATTTACATGGACTTTCCATTATCTCCTTCAGGATCCCTTGCTCAATCATTGAGTCGATCACAGGAGTAATTCTGGCAATAGTATCTGGAGGCAAATTGTACTGTGGAACTCTGTATTAGGTTGAACTGTAATTCAGACTGGGTCGACACCTTTAATTAGTATGATATCTTTACCTGTAAAGTTCCAGACTTCAGGTAGTTCTGTGTCTCTCAATTCAACGGGCAAATCCTCACTCATCAGAAGAGGATACATCCCCCCATCTGATTTCTGTGTGGCAACTTTAAAAACAACATCTTCATCATTGGTATGAAATTCAAATCCTCTGGGTGTGCAACAAATTAAACAATTTAATTTACATGGTAGATCATGTCCAAGCAAATTCACTGGACTTGGTTCACACACCACAAATCGATGCCAATCTTCGAAGGATCCTATTTTAACTGTAACTGGTACTGAAATTGGGGTGGACAACTTTTTACTTGTGACTCCTATAACTTAGATACTTTCTCCTGTGAGGGGTAGGTTAGGAACCTCTGCTGTTCTTACAGTAGAGCGGATAGACCCAGTGTTGACAAGGAATGAGACAGGATTCCCACCCACTTCTCAATCCACATAGGGACCACTCTGGTCTACCTCTAAGGCTGCACCAAGTACGCAGTCTTCCTTACCCCTCAGGCACCGTCATGTTAACGGGTCCTAGTCACTGTCATCCAATTGGATCAAATACTGCTGAGCACATTCTGATTCTGAAAAGAATTTCTATTCATCTGCTAATTTCGATTCATATTGTATCTTTATACCTGAGCATTCTGTTGTGGCATTGGAGCTTGGGGCATTTGTATTTGCTGCAATACATTAGTATTCTACATTTTCTGCCCTTGCATATGTTGATTCTGTCCCATGTTATTCCCTTGAGACTGTGTATATTCTACATACTGCATCTTATTTCATACATTATTCATAACAGACTTACACTCGCATCTACAATGTACACATTTTCCACAAGAATGACATGGATTTGTTTTCTTCAAAAGCGACACATCAACACCAGTTCCAGGATCTACAGAATTACCATGACCTCTACCTTGAGACAGAAAATACTGCTGTTGAAAACCATTAATACCCTGCATCATCGGAGCTTTATTATAACCTCCCTGTACCTGCACTGTGTTATTAAAACTAATTTGATTTTGACCTTTCTGCACTGCTCCTATCTGGGCAATCATTAATTTCTCTTTGAGCTTCTTGTGCTTCATCTCAATCTCGTCACCCCAATATTTTACATAACGCAAAATCTCATTTTGTGGTTTGTTCTGCCAGCAAAGTAATTGTTGTCAGATCATGTTAGAAATCTCAGGTCTCAAATCGAATACAAACCTATAAACAAAATGTCCCACATCTTTATCCGCGCTATTGACCAGTCCACTATACTGTTTGAAAGCCTGTACTAATCTCTGTACTGATTGTTTCAGTTCTCGGGTCGTCTGGTCAATCTGTACCCAATCAATCTCTTTAGGGAAAATTTTAGTCTTCAGGTGATTTATTACCTGCTGGTATTTCCTTATTACTACTGGAGATAGTGCTACTGTTCTAGGATCCCTTTCTGGTTCTGACTCAGGCCATTCCACAGTAACCTTACATTTGGCCGACAAATAAATCTTCAAAACTTTTGTAATTTTCACGAATCGTTCCATTTGTCTGTACCATTTCACTGGATTTTCTCTCAATTTAGGGAAATCATTTGTAAATGACAAAATATCTTATCTCGTCCATGGTATATGAATATAATCTCCTCCAGGTACTTCTCTTATAGCGAGCATTTGTAGTTCCCCTATACTACCATCGAAAACATCAGGTGGTGACTGCACTCTTAACTCCCTTTGTTTCCTTCTTTTTTCAACCACCTACCTTTCCATTTTCCCCTTGCCTCCCATTTTCTGATTAATACCATTAGTTTTTTTATCTCCAATTTCTTTCCTGATGCCCTTATATTCACAATATCTTTGTCAGTAAAATCTAACCTGTATGATTTTTGTAAAATCTTTAAATTTTGAATATCGATATTATATTTCTGAGCCAATTCTACTAATCTCTCATGTGTCAATTTTGCTCGTTGTGTATTGTCTTTACAGAGAAACAATAGTAGTAGACATCTAATCTTGAAGGGCTAAGTGTTCGCTGAATCACTTCTTCTAACTGGCTCACATCAATGGGTGCTCTATTTTCCTGAACTGAATTTTGGACTGAACTAGAACCTGTAACCAAATCTGAAGTAGGTGCTGAAGTAGAAACTGAAGTTTGCAATGGAATTGAATTCATAGCTGAACCTGGAATTGAAGCTGGAACTATTGCAGAATTCTGATTATTCAGGATACTATATCCCCTAAGCCATTCTTTGAATTCTTGAGGAGTAAACCCAGATTGCTCTCTTGTATTATTTAAATGTAAGCTTCCATCATTCAAATTTGCACTCGTTCCAGGTTGCACATTTAGTGTGGATGTGTCTGGAACTGAGATACCCATGTCAGTAGCATGATAATTAATTTTAGGAGGTCCACTTGGTTTGGGACAATAAAAAGGTGGAAACCTCTGCATCATACCTTGTGTCAGATGAAATTTTGTCTTATTTGGGACAACATTCATAGCTGCAGCATTATTAGTTCGAATCAGAACCATAGGTGTATGAAGCAGTGATCTTGCTGACAGGTCTGAAGAACTTCCACGTACTGTATTTACTCCTGGAGGTACAGTCAAATTGCGAATCGTATTTACCTGTAACCCAGACTTGTAAAGGGGCACGACAGGTCCAAAAGAAACGGGAACAGTCAAAGCATCAGGAGTACTTGAATCAATCAGGTTCATAGGAGCTGACATTTCTGTTTTCCCACTCACAGGAGGCATAAGCATAGATTCCTTTGGCACTTCAGGCATTATAGGAGCATTAGGTTTCTCAGCTGTACTAGTAGTCTCTACTCTGTGTCTCATTGTAAGGTGGTGGACGATTCATCAATAAATAAATCAAAGGTTCGTCACCTATGTCGCTCTCTTCTCCCTCTTTTCCTGAATCAATTTTGTCTGTCTCTCAATGCTTCTTTTCTCTCTTCTCTTGCCTTAGCATCTTCCTCAAGCTCTAGCACCGAATACAATTGTGTTCCATGTATTACATCTGCTCTCCACATTTTCTGTTGAGCATCCCATCTAGCTTCTGCATAATGGCCCATAGTTCTCCTATAACTCCCTTGGTATTTCTCTTTGTCTTTTTGATGAGGAATACGCTCCCAGGTATTTAAAGCCTCAATAACAGTGGCTCTAATAGGATCTTTCATTTCATATATTATTTTCCAAAATCCTCAAATTAAATGTTCCGTAACAAGGGAAATGTAATGTCCCATATTTCTCAGTAAGTTTATGCCAAAACTTGAGCCACAGACATGGATGTAATCCTTTGTCCATCATGACAGTGTATCCTGGCGTACACTCAGGTGGTGCTTCTACCTTTGCTTTGGCAGATATGGTCTCATCTTTCTTTATTAATTTCTGCAATGACTTGAACATTTTCATTTGTATTCAATTCTGTATTCACAAATGATTTCCTTAAATCCAGGAAATGTTATTCTCCCACAATTCACCTGTTTGGCACCCTCAACCAATGACAGTGCAACTCTTATGACATAGCCAACTAATCCCAGCGCGGCTTTACGCCAACTGACCAATCACAGCGTGACACACTGTGACATCAATCTCGCTCCTCGCAGCAGCTCGCCCTCCTTCCAAATCTTCTCCTGTGCGTTTTTCTCTAAGCATAATGAGAATACAATGCAAGCAACCAATAAAACTGTCTGCTCCACTAAAGGATATTCACTCTCACAAGGTAACTAAACTTTTCTATACTCTTTTGCTTCAAATGATATCTCGACCAGCTGGATTTCATCCTTAATTTTCTTTTTTTTATATAGCGCGAACTAGACCCGAGACATCAGGTATCAGTGCACTTTACATGAGCACCAGTTTCGTTACAGATGGACACATTCATTTTTGTTAGGCACGGGGAGATTAAGTGATTTGCCCAGAATCACAGGATGTTGAGCGTCATTGTCGAGACTCGAACCCGGTTCCCCAGCTTCGAGGTCGACCGCTCTAGCCGTAAGGCTACATGATATAGTTATTATCTGTGCACCTGAGATTAACCATACCAACCGTTTACCACTATCACACAAAGAGAACCCATACCAAGGTGCTGTTGAGGATGTCTCATGACCATCACCACAAAACAGCAGACAACTTACTCAGTGTCTTCTCACTGAGACAACTCATAGGTAAATATCTTGAGATCTTAGGCCATGACGGGCCCGTTCACAACTTCAGCGTTGCACAAAGCGCCACAATCATACATGGACTTTAACCATGTGGACTTTAACCACTTCACTCCTCCCAACAACACACAGCCATTTCAGAAACTGCAATCTTAAGCAAAAGCAATAGTAATGCGCATCACTATTAATACTTACACTCCTTTGCTGCTACACGTTGACTCTATCCAGAGCGATACTCCATCAGCATTCCATCAATCCTTCTATTTGCCGAACCAAAAATTGTGGACTCTTTGGACTTGGGCAAAGGACTATTTTTGACACCCCAAAATCTCGCTTCACTAGGCAGAACCATCCTCTGCTACTAGAGTTTTGTAGGAGCGCAAGCGTGGTAAAATATTATTATACCCTTACTCTCCTTACTACTCTCACCTTACTGGGCCCTTTACGATTAGACAATCTGCAGCATCTCCATTTACCTGAGAGGCAATGATCTTCTGATGAATCTTTCCCTGCCGATAAGAGGGGATGAAATTAGGGTGGCCAAAACACCACATTAGCTGTCTAATGGCGGCCATTAATTGATAGCTAACTCACAAGTTTGAGATCAGTTTTAGGTACACCACTCGCATGACTATGCTGTAGAAATAAAGAATAGAAACGGGAAGACTCAACCTCCTGAAGAAGTTAAGTCGGACTACAATTATGCGGACCAAAAGCTCTGCAACAGCAACACAGAACAAAAGAAGTAATACTTGGTGTTCTGACAGAGGTCGCTGATTCTCCCTACAAAGCATTTGTCATCAGTAAAATAGCACAGTTAAATGGAAGAACCAACAAAACTCAATAATAGACTCAGACAAGTATTAGATTAATTTGGTTAGTGTATTGAAGATTCAAAATCCATAGCAATAAGCAATTTTTTGAGAATTTCAGTTAAGAATATCGCAGCTTGCATTAAAGCGCCAAACATTTAAGCAAGGTTTTATCGGATGGTTATTATAAAAATTAGTCTACAGAGTTACAGAGTTATACTTCCATTAAAGGCAGAAGGATAGTTCATTTGACTAACAGCTCAAATCCTACGAAGAAGGGGAAAGGGTTCAGATTTAAAGTCCATTAAGGGTGAGTCCATCAACATAGAACAAAGAAATTAAGGAAAATTATATTGAAATGGTTCGGTAAAAAAGTTTTCAGTCCATCAGCTACGGATTGTTGCATCTGCAAAACAGTCCAAAAGTAAGAGGATAGTTCTTAGTAATCATCAAAATTCGATCAGAATAGCGTCCTCTTGCAAAGGGGAAAAGGACAAATGATGGCGTTGCCTCTCCTTTGGGTTTCTTCTTTTATAAAGTTTCTAACAAGGTCCCAGTGATGCAGCATCACACCACCATCGAAAGACTGTCATAGTCTCAGATTCATATAATGTCACCTCGGACACTCACAACAGTAAGATGCTTTCCCATGCTAGTCATGAGAAAAGAAAGGTTCGAAAGTCCACATAGGCCTAACATCAGTGAAAAAGAAATACAAAATATCAGTTTATAGTTACAGCTGAAATCCTGTACCCACAGGAATTATTCACTATGAACATTAAAGAAATATTTAGGAATATTGAATGTTATACATGTACAGACCAAATAAAACAACATTTCTCTAGTTGTAAAAGGACCATTGTATTAGGTCAGGGGAAAGGTCAGCATTGGAGAAAAAGCATTTTCCAGAAACATTCTTAGATTGGCATTACACATTTTAGATGAAATAAACTCTAAATCAATATAAAATATACAGACATTATTACATCGAAACAGCTATCGTTAGAAATACCCTACTGCCACAATTTTCTCAATATTCATATAAGTATATAATTGTTTTTCACTTTTCATAAACTATAGAATCTCTAGTATTATTATACGAAATTTCTACACATTTTTGCACAGACTTTCCTTAAATGTTGCATTCTAACAGAAGGCATTCGAAACACTAGGCCACCTTGTTAATAGCAACATTTTCATCAATAAATGCTAATAAACAACATATTCATAAGAAATTCTCACTAGTGCAACTTGTTTATATGTATTATTATTGCTTCGTATGTATGTTTTCTTCATCTTGCATTTTAAAGCACACTTTTACGGTGCTTCTACTACACTTGTCTCAGTGTCATGTGTCACTGTGTCTAACGTGTGCAAAGCACACTTTCAGCTTTTCGTGTTTTTAATCAATAAATGTGTTGTGTGTTATGATTTTTAAAATCTTGCGTCATCATGACTATTACACCCAGGTAATTTTATTACAAGGCACAAAGGCCAGTATTATGCAGCTCTCTTTTATTTCTCCCACACACAGCAGTAGCAAAATAGAACATTTCTATGGAAATTAGTTCATCATTCTAGAACATGCATAGAACACTGGATCCTTCTTTTGTTGGTGCTTAGGCAGAGCTAGATACTAAGCTTGTGGGCATAGTGAGGTCCAGGATGTAATGGTTTAATGGATGTTTTAAGGATAATTAAAGACATGCTAGGGTGTTGGAATGGCTATATGGGTAACTCATAAGGATGTTGAGTATTACAAATGTTTGGTTGTTAAAGGTTGCCCAAGTTTTTCATCATTATATGGTTATGGGTTGTGTAATAATATATTGATGAGAGCATTTGGATTGGAGTCGTAAAGTTTAGCATTGTACCTGAGGGAGAAAATCTGACCATTGTGTTTAAATACCAGCACATGAGCCTTCACAATGTAGATTGTGTGTAAGGGCCTCAGTGAAGCGGTACATCACAATAACTGATTCTTATCTGAGGGTGTGTATCCGGATGTGTAGCAGAGAGTGCCATATGGCTTATTTATGGAGCAAGAGCTAGCACACACGAGTTCAGGTTCTTTGAACAGTGTGCGCTGTTGTACACACATAACATAGTTGTGCATACGGTGGATATAAAAAATGGGGTTATTAACTTACGAGTCGAGTATCCATACCAATTCAATTAACCCACTCTGAGTAGGCCAAAACACAGTTCAAAGAGAATCTCTATTAAACCCCTGGTAGCTGTGGCACAAGTAGCAAGCAATCCCCAGAGAAATGTGTGCTAAATTCAATTAGTACCAATAATTTTAAAGTCAAGAACACAACACACTAACATTTCAAAAACAATTTAGAACAAATAGAGACAAATTTAATGAGTGAAAAGACACCAGGATTTGCAAAATAGGTCAAAGGGAACTAGTGATATGACTTTTTATAATTTTAAGGCAAAAAGCACCTAGAAAAAGTCATGCATATGGTTAAACAACAGTTCGCAGTGGACTGGGACCTAGGCGCAATTTCAGGCCAATCGCAATCGAGCTTTGGCCGGATACACCAAGCGGGTTGATCTGATTAAAGGTTTTACCTTCATTTTTAGTCTCCGACTGTTGGTAAAGCTTCTTGTGGGCAGTCCTGTAGCCCCCACTCCTCAGGGCAAGCTTCTAGGCACCAGGTCTCTCCCCAGCATGTTTCCTGCAGAGTCTGGTCCTATTTAGTCAGCTGAGCCCTTTTGGAGCCAGGAATCCTTTTGTTGTTTTGGGTCTCTGAGCCAACCACTTGTGCCTTGGAGAGCAATTCTAGTGCCAGCAGGATTCATGGGTCCTTGAATCCATGCGTCCTTGTGTGAGTCCTACGAGTCGGAGACAAGAGTTAGAAGTCAGGATTCTTTTTCCAGCAGGGCCTTCTTCTTCAGATAGAGTCTTCCCAGCTCCAGTATGCTCTGTGGAGGTATAAGTGGAATTGTCAGATTTACCCTGTGCACTAACCAATGATTTGAGAAATTCTACTGCTAATTTTAACAATTTTTCACAGTCCGCCACCTCCTTTTTGTAGCACTTCCTCTTTGCCTTACTTGAAAATTGCCCAGGAGTTCCTGTTTCAGGATGGCAGGACTGAGCTGCCAGCAGGCAGGACTATCTTTAGATTCTTAGCCACTCCCATACGTGACAGGGTCAAAACTTGCTTTCCCTCCCGTAGCCTGACTGTCTACGGGGATCCTGTGGGTGAGTAAGAGAATCCCTCCCCGCAGCTCCGATAGTACTAAAGCTGCCTTTGCTCTGCCAACTGTTTCTGTCCACTCCCAGATAGTGAATCCCTGCTACGTGGTCAGCACTTAACACCCAGTTGCCTTTCATGAGTCCAGAGGCAAGCCATTGCTCTCTGAGCCAGAGTCCTTAACTCTCCCAGCCAAACATGTGTATTCCAGCTATGGAGGCGTGATAGGTGACTTAACTGGTTTTCCTTCTACTCCGACTGGGGATGGGCTGTCAAAGAGGATCATGGGAATGAAAAGGAGAAGCTCTATCTTATACCTCCAAGTCAAGAGGGTTGTGCCAAAGCTGCCCTTTCTTCTGCCAACTGCGCCTGTCAACCCCCAGATAGCTAATCCCTGCTAAGTAGTCAGTGGTTAACACTAATTGGAAGTGCTTCATTTATGAAATGAAAAAGTGCCAGGTCACTAAAGTTTTGCTCAAAAGCCCGCAGGTAGCACTTTCGATTGTTGTGCCATAAACAAAGACTGCGTGGTCTTGACTCCACCTCATACCATCACCAGACACTACAGCCCCTTTACCTCACTCTTGCAGATTCCTGCTTTCTCCCTTTGTCACATTTTCTCCGACTTTTTTGTCATTTTTTTTTACCCCCTTCAGTGACTCTTTTACCCCCTTCAGTGTTTTTTCCTCTCTTACTCTGGGTCAAAGTCTGATGTGGAAACATAAGTGCGGGTCCCCAAAAAAAGAGAACTGGTGTGCCCACCTGCAACCACCAGCTAAAATTAAACACTGCTCATTGGCTGCTCATGGGCCCAGAGGGAAGCCATTGTCCTGTGGGTCAGAGTCCTTAATTCTTCCAGCTGTTGAAATACATTGCAGCTCCAGAGATGTGATGAGTCTCAGAACTGGTCTAAAATACATTTTTACAAAGTTAATTCTTTGACTTAGTTTAAAAAATCTTAACTTGCCTTTAAGTTAGATTTTAAAAGCTGAGCAGGAAAAAACTTTGAAACTGTTAAACTGTCAGATATAGCATGGTTATCTGAGATTTTGGTGGGGAGAAAGGCTTTGGAGGTTTATGGCATTCTATGCGGTATTGTGACCGAAGTGAGAATTGTAAGAATCTCTTTTTAAAAAAAAATTTTTTTATTATTAATCCATGATAGTCACAATACATTACATTTATATAATCAATGGTATAAAAATAAACATCAGCTACATTATTAATAAACATCCAAATGCTCTGGGTAAAGCAGAAATAGTGGTTAACGAGTTCATCCTTTACAGTACATACAATATTATTTAAGCTCTAAAGTGCAAGATGCAACATACAAAATATATAACAGTTCATTAAAGAGCGAATGCTCAAATCTGCCAGATGACACATCACTCATCCATATAAGAAAGCACCGGCCCCCAAATTTCCCTACCTAATTTCCTCTTTCGAACCCCTTTTAGTGCATATAAACTGTATTCTAAATTAAAAATGGTAAAAAATCTTGCCCTCCATAGTTCGAATGTCGGGGCATCTTTATGGAGCCACATTGAGGCAACACATAACCTAGCTATGGCTGTAGCCATAAAGATCAAATATCGGTACCTATAAGCCAGCTGGTCGGTTACATCACTCTCCACTACCCCCAACAACACATGAATTGAATCTAGTTTTATTGGACCCCCCAGCAATTCCGCTAAGAAATTTTCTAATTGCACCCAGAAGTTACTTAAATATCCACATGAAAAAAAAAATGTGCACAATATCCGCATCATCAGTACCACAGCGAAAACACTTGCCGTCGTTTACTCCGCCCCACTTTAGCAACCTGACTGGGGTATAATAGAGGTTAAACACAGTCTTATAGTGTTGTGCACGAAGGTTAGCAGACATCAATAACCTCCCCGCTAATTCAATAGAATATTCCACCCGTATACCTTGACACCCAAGCCTATTTTCCCACTTAATATTATGTCTGTCTACATCGCCACCCTTAGTCTCTAATAACAAATTATATAACAAACCAATGCGCGCATTTTTCCTTACAGCTTCAACTACAGGATTTAAATCAACCTTCCATCGACTTTTGCATAAGTAATCACGGATCTGTAAATATTAAAAAAATTCAGTTCTAGGAAGATCATATTTCCCGACTAGCATCTCAAAAGACATCAAACCCCCATTAACATATAAATCCCCAATACATTGAATGCCTCTTATCTGCCATCTGTCTACAGTCCTATCCCAGAATATAGGGGGCAAGAGAGTTGTGGCTGTGAACGGGGTATATTGGGAGACCCTCTCGAATCCGTAACACTTTCACACCATATTCCACACCTTGTAGGCAGCATTTAAAACCTTAAACCTGTTTTTTTTGTAATAACTAAGCTCCAGGGTCACAAACAGCCGATTTTTTGCATCACTACCCAGCAGCATTTGGTATATAGAGGGAGATTCGACAACGCTAGACGGTTCTACCCCCGTTAATAAAATATTCATACGTTGCAACATACACACCAGATAATATAAAGTAAAATCAGGCACTGCCCATCCGCCTTTCTCACGAGGTAGAATCATGTATCACATAGCTCTTCGAGGTTTCCCTTGCGCCCATAAGAACCTAGCACATATTGACTGCAATGCTGCCAGCTGGACACAAGAGATTTCTAATGGAACGGATCTAAAAAAATATAAAACTTTAGGTAAGATTAACATTTTAAGGATGCTGCACCGTCCAACAAGTGAGAGATGTAAACATTCACACCGGTCTAGCTGCTTCCGTACCGAGATTAAAATATTGCCCCAATTGACCTCCACCAATGATTTTAAACATGTCCTTATTATAACCCCTAAGTATGATACCTCACTCAGGACCCGTTGATCGTTAAAGCCATCTTGATTTAAGCACAGTATTTGTGTCTTGGATACATTTAACTTATATCCTGAAGTGGCTCCAAACTCCAGCGCTAGTTGCTCTATCTTGGACATAGCCCCCATAGGGTTTGGAGTGACCACTGCCACATCGTCTGCATATGCAAACACTCGATAGTGCTCTTGTTTCCAAATTACCGGCTCTATCCCTGCATTTTGTTCCAACATCATTAAAAAGGGGTTAATATATAAAGAAAACAACAGAGGCAAGCAGGGACACCCCTGCCTTGTACCCCGTGTTATATATACAGAGTCTGATTCAAGACCCATTATGCAGATTTTAGCTGTTGGGCGTCTATATAAAACTTGAATAGCTGAGATGAAGTTTTGTTTAAAGCCTGCCTGTCTTAATACAGCCCATAAAAATTCCCCGGTAGAACGCCTTTTCGGCGTCTAATAAAATCAAGCTGAATTTACTCCCTATAGTATTAGCTATATCCAACAGGGTTATCACTCTATTGATATGATTAGTCGTGCCCCTCTTAGGTATAAATCCATGTTGTCAACTTGACACCAACGGGGCTATCACGTCAGCCAACCGGGTCGCGAGGATTTTGGCATAAATTTTGCCATCTGCGTTTAATAATGAAATAGGCCGATACGAACCCGGCTGATCGGCAGGTTTATCTTTCTTTTTAAAAACAATTGTGCTAGCCTCATCCCAAGTCAAAGGGGCAGCTCCTGCTTGCGCCTGGAGAAAAGTGGTAAGCATGTCGGCTTTAAGCTCATTGAAAAATGTTTTGTAAATTACCAGTGGAAGTTTGTCAGGCCCAGCTGCTTTACCGGAAGCTAAACTATTAATAGCTCCTTCCAACTCTTCCATGGTAATGGGCTCCTTTAATCTTTCTGCATCTAGCAAATCCACTCTTTTACAATTGAGACTGTGCAGCAGGGCTTCCCCAACCTGTGTATCAGAGCACTCCTCAGTGTATAGTGCCGCATAATAATCGTGAAAGACCTTTAAGATCCCTATATCTGTATCTACCATATTCCCCCTAGCGTCTGCTACTGATCCAATTCTTTGCGCCGCCTCCCTTGATCGCACCTTTTGCGCCAAACAGCGCCCGGTTGCCTCTCCATATTCATAACTTTGGTTCCTGTTGATAGAGTGCTTCCTGGCTATTTCTTTACTCCAGTGCAAGTTTATTTTGGCCTTACACCGGGCTACCTGCGTCTGCAGCTCAGAGATCTCAAGTCCAGCCTGAATCCCCTGCATAAGTTTTACTTCCGCTATTGATAGGCTGCCACATAATTCCTGTAAAGCTGCTTGCATCTGCTTTTGCTTATGCAGCCCAAGACTCAAAGTCTCCCCTCTAAAGCCCGCCTTTAAAGCGTCCCATACAGAACCAATCCGTGCCGTATTGCGATTTATGGCCAAAAATTCCTCAATCCAGACCTTCATATGTGTCAAATATTCACTATCAAGAAGCAGCTTTCTATCAAAAGAAAATATTCGCGGCCTAGTTCCAGTCCTGAGCATACTAAGATTCAGTACTAGGGGTTCCATGATCCGAAGAGATCCGTGGGTGCACCTGAATATTAGCACCCGAAAGTAAGCGACCGGATTAAAAAAAATAATCTAGTCTTACCAATTTTAGGTGCGGATATGAATAAAAGGTATACCCGGGGTCAGTACCCCTCAATGCTGCCCACGCGTCAACCAAACCATGATCCCCCAGTAAAGACTGAAGTGCCTTAAAAACTTTAGGTTTCCTCCCACTATACGATTTGCTGTCATCCTGTAACACCCCTGGCTCAAGATGTATATTTAAATCACCACACATGATCAACGGAGTGGGCCATAATGCTAATTCCACATTTAACCCTTCTAATACTGAGGCCTCATCAAAGTTTGAGCCATAAATAGAGCAAATAGTATACTTTGAACTACCAATCATACACTCCGCAATGGCCCACCTCCCTACTTTATCCGCCAACACTCTTCCGGTCCCTTGTATATGGTTTTTTGCCAGTATCGCTACCCCCGTATAGTAGTGGATTGCTCTGTGCATACTAGCACATTAAACCCAAGTTCCGCCAATAATTTTCTTTTGCTCCATGGAATGTGAGTTTCTTGAACACATACCAGGTCTGATTGGAGCAAGCGTAATTCAGCCAAGACCCGTTGTCTCTTGTTATAATTGTTCAACCCGCAAACATTCAGGGAGCAAAGCCGTATGCCACTATTTATACGTCTATCCCCCATCTATTTTCCCCATATATTTAAGCATAAGGACCATATGTCTAAAACCATTGAATTTCTTACTTAATCTTTCTGCACCATCATGGATTATTTTTACTAATGACCCCCCACCGCCCCCCCCCCCACCACCCTTCCTAACACGGCTTCAGCCGAAGCCGTGACCCCCCCTCCCCCACCCTTCCCCAGATTAGAGGCTTGGAGACACAAGGCCTCCGAGATGGAACGAGCTTCTACCCCCCTGCCCTACCACCAACACATAAACCATGCTTTACAAACAAACCCCTAAATGACACAAAAAGCACCAAAAACCATTCACCGCTTAATCTGAAAATGTAGTCCTAATCCAAGTACATCTAACACAATTCATTAGTGTAAATAATCTAAAACCCGCACCCCTTTACATTTGAGTTTCTCCCCTTATCGCCTTTACAGAAAATGCAGGTATTCCTTAGCCGCTGTCTCTGCTGTGAAGAACCGCACGTGCTCATTATAAATGACCTTGAGCTTGGCTGGGTTCAGCAGAAAGGCTTGTGCATTTTTATCTCGAAATGGGGTGATGAGCTGACGCAATTGCCATCTCTTTTCAACAGTAAGGGGACAGTAATCAGGGTGCACAAAAAACTCTATCCCCTTCCCGCTTTTCTTACGATCCGGCCGCGCCAAATCATACACAGCCTCTCTCGCCAAATAGTTGTTAACTGATATCAAAATTGCCCTTGGTCTGCTAGCATTCTGGCCTGATCTATTACGCTGTGTGAAGGGGAACCTGTGCGCTCACTGGATCTCCCATTCCCAGTCCCATTGGGTTAACCCAGGAAAAGCCTCAGAAAACAGTTCAATAATAAATTTCCGTGCATCCTGCCCTTCCGCCCCCTCAGGAATGTCTAAAACACTGAGATTGTTGCGCCGCAGGCGATTCTCCAGGTCAGTGATCTTCCAGAGGGTGTCATCCTTTGCGGTGCGAAGAGCCTCTGTTGTTGCTTTTTGCACGGCGAGCTCATCCTCTAAGTTCGAAATGCGCGTCTCTGCCTCATTAAACCTATCAACAAACTGGGAGCATGTTTTCGCAATCCTCCGCACCGAGTTCTGTAGTTTTCTGCAAGCTCCCTGTGTGCGTTGACTCTCAGTGCGGGTCTCCTCCCTGTGGGCCATAATACTCTGATAGATAACTGCCAGAGAGATATCTTCAGGGTTCTCCATGACGTTTAAATTAGATTGTATCCCACTAGCCGCTCTATTAGTCCCGGCCTCACCCATGAATGAATAATCCCACTGGAAGGAGTCTGTGCTCTCCACCATCTGAAGACCTACACCCGCACCTGAATCACTCCTCTTACACACTGTTTTAGGGCTGTTTTCTGGGGTACCAGGCGACTCGATCCCCCATTCTGCGACCTCCTTCATCTGCCTGCTGCTGTTGCTGTTAAACTCCTTACGACCCGCACTAGGAAGGCCACCCCTCCGTTTAGCCTGAGTTTCTGAATCGGTCTCATCCCCAGAGGTGTCAGAGGGGTCTGACATCGAGAAAAAGGGAAAGTCCCCCGAGTCACTCTCCTTTGTAGAATCCTGATTGCCAGCTTTTTTCCCACTAATCCCCATATCAACACTCTCCCAGGGGAGTTCAGCACTCTTTACACCTTTCTCCCCCTCTTTAGATATGTCTCTGGGGTTGTCCCCCGCTGTACCCTCCTTATCAGCCGACAGGTCACAGGAAGAGTTCTCCCCCAGCGTACCATTTGCCCTGTTCTGTATATTAACCGTTGCCATTAATGTGGGGGGTAGTTGTTTCTTTGGCTTCCCAGTTAGAAACAGTGCAGGAACTGATTTCTTACCGCCCTCCATGCGAGTTTTCTCAGGATTTGGGTCGGGTTTCTTCCTCTCTGCTTCACGCATCGCCCCGTTATCGGACGGCTCCATTGTGTTTCTCCCTCTTCCCCGTCCTGCCTTCGGGGGCATAGTGGCGCTGCGCTTCGTCTCTGGGTCTGCGTCAGAATTCCTTTCCGTCAACGCTCTATGCTCACAGAGTCCGACGTGCGCATACCCGGAAGCCCGCCTTGCAAGTGCCAGGAGCCGCCACAAAGCCAGACGGGGAGCTCGGCAAACGCTCCACAACATCACCGATACATGCCCCTACACCATCCACTCTCGATTCTTCTCCTAATCCCGCATGGTAATAACCGTACTCAGCAAACCGGAGCCAATAATGCGGTAAGTGGAGCAGGGGGAGAGCTCCGGGAGCTCGAGCTCACACGACCGCACTCACGGCCGCCATCTTGCCTCAATCCCAAGAATCTCTAATGGGAAACCATTGGGTCTAAGTATTTTACCACTCTGAAGGTCATTCAATGCAGTAGTCAGGTCTTCCTCACCTATCTCCCCCTCAATGAGTCAAGTCAAGGAGATCCTTGCAGATGAAGATAACTGATTTACCAGCAGGTCACGCAGACACCCCTTCAATTCGCCATCTCTGGGGTTGTACCTTTGAAGTACAGCTTCCCACAATATTCCTCAAAGACCTGAACAACCTGACGGTGGTCAGCTACTATATGGCCATGAGGGAGCTTAAAGCAACTGATATGGACAGCAGCATCTTTGCTTTGGCACAACCAATGAAGCTTGCTTTATTTTCCCATTTGTACACATGGCTTTGAGTTGGGTACCAGGCCATATTCACTACATTTAATAGGATTTGTGTTAGTCTAGTTTTGTGGTGGTCTATATCTGGAAGGCATTTTACCTATGTTCTAATTGCAGCAAGGCTATCTCCAGGGCTGACACCTCCTCTGTCTGCTGACAGTGGACGCCAGTGATATGGCTGATATTCTGACCCCCGAATGTAATACTTAATAGCTTCCCATAAAGTAGTCTGAGAGGCCACAAAGTCCTCATTGAGCTCAAAATATTTACTCGCTTCTTCATGCGTATAGTCCCAAAATTTGAGGTCCGTCATCCACAAAGGGTTGAGTCACAAACCCACCTTGTTAGTCATCCACCTATTGCCCAGCAAAAATTCTACAGGCGTGGGTAAGGTCATGTGTGAGAATGTGTACCTGTTTGACTTCTAGTAACCTTGCCTCCCGGCCAACTCGATGTAGCAGCAATGGGGGTCCCAATTTGGTGAGTCTGTGTCAATTGAAGAAATCTTTTGACCAGTATTGTCCCTGTGAACCCCACATGTAGCCCCATAAAGTACAATGGAGAATCCCTGCCATTCAAGGAATGGGCACCTCACAACCACAAAATGAATATCTTGCAGCAGCAAAAGGGCCTGTTACCACTTTGCTGCTGCAAGATATTCAAAGAAAATTGATCACAGCCCCCTTTTAATTTTATTTAGTAGGCCATTAAAATTCCACAACACCACATGGAGGAGCTCTAGTTCATGTTTCCTCATATTAGTCACCATAGCGGTAATAAGTAAAGTGCAAGCCCCACTGAGGTACTGTGTGGGAGAACAGCAGCATAGAAAAGCATACTGATCCTAAGCAAGAGAACACACAACTTTATATAAACCTTAGTGTCCCCCACCCTACACGTCTAAAACTCAAACTATCTGACAATTGATGCATGCAGTAGGCCAACCAACATGTTCAGCGCACGTCGTAGGACTCCATGCCTTGCCTACCCATATCCCCAACAGTACAACTTAAATTTCCACAATAAAGGGAGCATACCCACAGGGGAAAGGGTTTTGAGGGCCTCTTCGATTATCCCTAGCATCCCTTTCCACAGGCCCCAAAGTTTTAGGCTTCACATGTATGTAGGAAAGCATGCACTGAGAGGCAGAGGACCTCACACCAGCCCCACCTGTGGCAGCCCATGGGGCAACATGCCTCAGTCCTTTTACTGCCATTTGGGCAAATTGTCCCCATGAGTGAGAGTCAGAACACTCATCCCTTTCAGCAGAGAGGTGCCAGTGGAGTCAACATGTTTGTCATAATGGCTCTCAACCACTCTACACAGAGGTGTCAGTTGTTGCCACTGGCAGGACATGGAGGGGTCACCCACTGCAGGCGTACTGTCTTCTGGGGGAGTCACGGTCAGTGACCCAGTCTATCCTCAGCGTCCTCTTGCTGTCGCCAGATCTCCCTTGTCACCCGTGTTTCTTTCGCTTCTCCTTTGGTACCAGGTAATCCCTACTTACCGTTGTGTTCTGATCTTGTCTGTTCAGACAAACGTCTTCAATGTTCTCGGCTCCACAATCCAATATCAGGCCATCTCTGGGGTGTCGAAGAATTGGGAGTTGAACTGCTTTGTCACCTTGAGTTGACACAGGCGATCGTCCAAGGACATGGCCTGCATTTTTGTGACACTTTTGAAGGATTTCCAATGTTGTTGCACCGATTTGGTGTAGTTGAAGAAAAGGATATTTTTTGGGTGTTGAAAGTGATGGAGCTCTGTCTGCGTGCCACCTGAAGGATGACATCTCGTTCCTTAAAGTTTAGAATCCAGGTGATCAGCAGATGCAAAAGGGCACCAGTTGGGGTCCTCTTTTTTAGCGCCCTGTATGCCCTCTCGATTATAAAGCAAGAGACCTTAGCATCAAGGACCCATGTTTTAATTTATTCACTCAGAAATTGTTCCAGTTTTGTCTCTTCTACAACCTCTGGGAAGCACACTAGCCTTATGTTGTTGTAGGAGGAATGGGTCGAAACATCTTCCATTCTTTATGGGAATGTCCTTGTGGAGTATTTCAGGGTGGTAATTTTCAATTTCAAATTGCAGACAGCATTCTCAAGTTTGGAGATGCGGCCCTCTGCCTCTGCCACCAGAGCCGTAGCATTGCACAGGTATTTTTCTTAATGGATTGCAGCTGACTCCACCTTGCCAATGCACATCTCATGTACCTGTCAAGTACTGTTGATGGCCTTTAGGATGACCGCTGAGTCTGGGGTCTGGACTGCACTTGCCTGAGACCAAGTACACCCAGCATCAGGCCCCATGGATAATTGCTCCTCTTCCGCGGGTCCTGGTGAATTTATCAATGTGGGTCTGCTGAGGTCCCAGACTAGGTCTGTCCTTCACCATTTTGCATGATTAGATGTGCCAGTTGTCATGCCACCTAGGTAGCAGGAGTTGTCCAATTGTGCAGAGGAGTCAGAGGCTTCCACCACCAGCAAGGCTGAGGTCCACACCCATGCAGGTACCAACCACCCCCAAAGGGCCCAGCTTCAGATTGCCTCTCTAGTTTATGTTGTGTAGTGCGACTTTGCAGTGACACCTGCTTGCTGACCGTTTTCGCATTTGGAGCGATGCCTAGCACCCAATTCTTGGACCCCAACTGACATCCAATTCAGTAAGTTCGGCAGTCCTGTCCTTTCCCTTCCTCCCCAACGCAACTCATTTCTCCTTTCCTTCCCCTTTGCACCTAGGTTCATCTGCAGGTCCTATTCTTATTCACTGTGGACCTGGCCTTATATCCCAATTCTGGATCTCGAGTAAGTTGCCTACCCGCGACGGGACTAGCACTCTGTTTTACACCTTTCTACTCTGAGCCTAGTCACGCGGTAATTGTCTGCAGCGCCCATTATATGTTTTCTACCCCTTCCCCTCCCCTGTTTTGGGCTCAACTTTAAGCAGCGCTCTTACTCTGCCCTATCTATTCTTCTTGGTCCACCACAAGTTGAAAACATATGTATAGAAATGTATGTACCCTTCTATCCCCAGCACTGCAATATAAGTAATCGTCACCTGGTCCTGATGATGGCCTAATACTTCTACAGGCCGAAACGCCGTCGACTTCCACAGCGGAACTCCTGGCGCCCCCTTCAAGGATACCCCATTAGATTATTTTTGTATTCTATACCATTAACTGTTAGGGTATCCTAAATATGTAAAGAATTTTAATCCCACTTGTTTCGTGTTGCGCCCGTCACTATCGCTGTACATACTACCTCACGTGTCACTTGCGCCGTCACAATCCTTCACGAGCACTTGTGCACAGTATCTTATAGGTTACATGCCGTTCAATGTAACGCAGTGCTACCGTTCCATGTGATTGTACATATGAAGTTTAATATGTCAAACATGTATATTTACTAAAATACAATTTATTTCACAAAAAGAATGTCTCCCTGGTTTTCTCCCCTTTGGATTTAATTCTCAGCAATTAATTGTGCTACATGTATTTGACCTTTAAATAATAGCCCTTTTGAGACACTGTTGTATGTTACAGATTACTGCCCTAGTCTCCTTGTGGTATATGGGCTACCTCCTGTAGTTTGATACTGCTTACTTTGAGCAACTGCTTGTTGCGAGAGGTTGTCCCACTCGGGTCTTACTTAATTGATTTGAATCACACACCACCTGTGTAGTCTTCACACAGCATGGTTTCCAGGGAAACCCGTAACTATTCAGACGAATATATACAGAGAATTCTCAGTGGACCCTCCCTCCTTTCTTCCACCACCACCCCTTCTTCCACGGGAGCAAGCTCCTCACGTGTTCTACTGGACAGACTTGAAAAACTGAGGAAAAAACAAGTCTGCACTGATCTACATGCCCGTATGCTTACGGAGTACCTAAAATCCAACGTTATACCTTTGGGACTACAAATCCGCAACGTCCCCGCTATCTTCACCCAAGACCCAAAATTCAGGTCAGGATTTAGCCACCTGGCCACGACCTGCTCCAGACACTGGATGGTCTTGGGAATCGACACAGCCCTTGAACACAGCCGCAAGGAACTGGCAGAAATAGCCAAATTGGAGAAACTTATCTTGGAGGATAGTACCATGCAGATGCAAAAACCCTTCTGGATAAAATAAACGCAACAATTTCTAACTTTGACGCATTTGAACAGAACAAAAAAATAAACAAAATCCAAAAAGACATCCGGAATTACAACAACGAACAGACCTATCCTTACCTGAGGGACGACTTCTATGATACACCCTACCAACCACCTCGACAACAAAAGAATTGGGGACGATTCCGCAATCATCAACAAGTGTCTTTTTCTGAATCCTCAAACACCTCAGCTGAAGATTTCAGCCCTGGAGAGGGCCCAAGTACTTCAAGACCACAGAGAGTCCAACAACCAAGACCCCAACCACTGCTCCCGGTTGGTTTTTTAGACACAAACCAAGGCAGAGGCAGGGGCCGATCGAGAGGGAACTATCAGTACCAGTACTCGGGGGAACGCCAAACCCGACGCAAGTTCTATCAATGGCGCCCGAACTAACAACAGAAACCATCAACATGGATACCACTAAGTCGCTCCCTATCTTCAACCTATCTCAACATGACCTGTCCTCCTATGAGATCAGCCTTCTAAGCAAAGGGCTATCCTTCGTCCCGACTGACAAGAGCAATTTTTTTGAAATACCGGAGAATTTGCTTCAATTCTTCAGGAGGATAAGACTCAAACAGTTCTTCTCTGAAAGACCCCCACGTGAGCAAACAACCCGCTCACCATTTCAACCAGCCTCTACCTTCAACCCTCCATTAGTACTTATGCCTACAGAGATATTGACCTTTGAGAGAAGGGTACTGCACGAAATGAAGAACATCCAATTACAACATGAGTATGTACGTTACAATCTCTCACTACCTGAGAAACAAGCACTCAACAATCTCAAAACCAACAAAGACATAATCATCAAGCCCGCCGACAAGGGCGGAGGCATCATCATTCAAGACCAAACCAAATATGACACCGAAATCCTACGTCAACTTGTCAATACGGATCACTATCGTACCCTACCATCTGACCCACTACCAGGGATAAGGGCCAAAATCCAACTAGTCACGGAACTAGCAAGATCCAACGACATCATAACAGACAAAGAAGCTATCTACCTCAACAATAATCATCCCCGCACCCCTGTGCTCTATTTTTTACCGAAAATCCACAAAAACCAACAGAATCCTCCAGGCAGACCTATCGTGTCAGGCTGTGGCTCGATCCTCGAAGCAATTGGAAAGTACATCGACAGCATCATCAAAGAATTTGTTGCTCTCACGGATACTTTCGTCCGTGATTTCATGGACTTAATCAATCTTATTGAGGACACCCCCTTCACACCAGGTACCGATTTAATGGTTGGGATGGACATTGAATCATTATATACCAATATACCCCACCAGGAAGGCCTGACTGTAATAAGGGAAATCCTTGACATAAGACCACAGCCCGCGAAGATCCCGACTGACTTTGTGATGTCCCTCCTGGAAATTGCCTTAGGAAACAACTATTTTCTATACAAAGATACTATCTTCAAATCAAAGGGGTATCAATGGGTGCCTGCTTTGCCCCAAATTTCGCCATACTTTACGTTCACCACCTGGAAAGAACCATGATTCTCACCGACCTCAACCCATTCAGGAACAACATCTCCTTCTGGCGTCGTTACATAGACGATATTCTGCTCATTTGGTCAGGAAACATTGAGAACATACTACAATTTGTGGATTGGCTACACACCTGCCAACAACACCTGAGGTTCACCATTGACCCTAAAGAAAACCATTTACCATTCCTTAATCTTTCACTACAAGTAGAAGACAACAAAATCGGAACAGCATTATTCAGGAAACCGACCGAGCAATATACCTTACTGCCCTACTCCAGCTACCATCCGCGGGGATTACGCGATGGCCTACCCTTTGGGCAGTTTTTACGGATCCGCCGCAACTGCAAATGGACGAAGGACTTCTTCAGGGAAGCCGCGGTCCTGACTGAGAAGCTCATCTCACGGGCTACCCAAAGAAATTGGTATCCAGAGCAAGGAAACGTGCATGGTATAACAACCGTGATACATTACTCACACCTAAGGAAAAGAGGGTGAACTCTCGCATCCCGTTTGTCTCTACTTTTTCTCCCACCAGCAACAGACTTTCCAAAGTAATTAAAAGAAACTGGAATACGCTGGCTCCTCTAAACATATTCAACGAACCGACATTGTTCTCGTACCGCAGGGGAAAAAACCTCTCAGACCACCTGGTACACGCCATCACATGGCCACAGACCAACACCAGAGATGAATCTGTTAGGGGCCCATGGGGTTCTCCACCTCTACTTGGACACTACAAATGCCAAAGATGTTCAGCATGTTCCACTTCCCTTAACACAAAATGCTTTGAACACAACGGACAGAAACATCAACTAAGATCCCTCACCAACTGCAGATCCCAAAATGTCATTTACTCAATACGTTGTCCTTGCAATCTCCTATACATCGGCCAGACCACACAAATGGTCAAAGACAGAATCATACAACACCGCAGTCAGGTGCAGTGTGTTGACAGCACCCCTGGTCACACACTTCAAAGAACATAATCATAATGACACTGACTTTACCTGGATGGTTATTGACCAACCGTCCATACCGATCAGAGGGGGTGATATCCAAAGGCTCCTGAACAGATGCAAATGCCGCTGGATAGCTCGTTGCAATACCATTGAACATGGCTTGAACACTTTGGACGAATGGAATACCACACTCACATAAGTCATCCTCGAGCACACTGGTTCCTCCTGCCCATACGGAGCGCTTTTACCATCTAGCTCTCCCTTTACTAATCTGTACCTACCTTTCCTAAATCACCACCATCAATCTGTACCCGAGTAATCATTCTTTTTCCACACGGTCGTACCTAATCAAACCATTTGATTCGTTTCCTATACATTGTTTGTATTATGCCAATTAAATGAATCACATCCAATATACTGTTTATAATTAAATGAATCACATCCAACACCTTGCGCCAACCAAACTGTCAATACCTAATCAAACCATTTGATTCGTTTCCTATACATTGTTTGTATTATGCCAATTACATGAATCACATCCAATATACTGTTTATAATTAAATGAATCACATCCAACACCTTGCGCCAACCAAACTGTCAATACCTAATCAAATCATTTGATTCGTTTCCTATACATTGTTTGTATTATGCCAATTAAATGAATCACATCCAATATAACTGTTTATAATTAAATGAATCACTTCCAATACCTTGCGCCAACCAAACTGTCAATACTTCATGTGTACCCCCCTAGAAACTTCTGTGCTATTCTGGTGCACCTCTGAGGGGTCCTGTTCACACTCCCACCGATTTCGTGACAGACCAACTCTATATGTATTCTTTGTATTCAGTACCTACTTGTACTTTCAATTTATTATGTTTTATGTCTTCCTATTTACAAACTGGTTTTTTGAACTTCCCTAGTCTGTCTTCTCTTTCTCTCTCTAACTATCCTTTACCCTGGCTGATATCCCAGCGTGCGCTCTAGTGTTCCTTAGTTGACACGCACCACGTGACCCGCCATGCGTACTTAGCCGCGACTGCTGCGAGACGCACAATCTGAGCCTGACTACTGCCGGCCCCTTGACGTGCCTCGCCTCTGCTGACTGCTTCAAGTAAGTGCCCCCGTGATTGCTGCTCCCTTCACACACTCTCTTCCCTCCGGGACCGCGTCCCACACGCCACGTGTCCTCGACGGACTGTCCGTCCTTGACGCGCCCGTTTCTTAACGCTCCAGTTTAGATAGCCCACTCCGTAGGAGCAGCGCACCCTCTTGCCGTGTGGGTCTTCACCCACCCTCTCCCCTGTGTTTACACTCCGTGAAGTGATTAGCAATTACGCCGGACTCTCTCCTAAATTATTCCTCGGTTTTCTGCCCGAGTGTTACGGACATCGTTCTGTTTCCTCCCACCAGCCTGCTCCCTTGCATGGCTTTGGTCCCATGCCTCCCGCATTCCCGCTTCAATTCATCCACGTAGCTTTCCCCTCAGCCCGGTTGTCACGCACGCACAGCCATTCTCGTGCAAGCCAGCCTCCACGCCGTTCTTCACCACAGACTGATCCCATCACTCCACCTGCTTGCTATTTGCGACATGTACGGCCCGGTCCTTCATCAGCCCCCCTACATAACCTCTCTGCCCCCACATTGGACACCTGCTCATTAGATTCATTGTACTCCACAGGTAATTCTACCAGCAGCTTCTTGGTTTTTGCATTTGGAGCGATGCCTAGCACCCAATTCTTGGACCCCAACTGACATCCAATTCAGTAAGTTCGGCAGTCCCGTCCTTTCCCTTCACACCCCTCTCCTCCCCAACGCAACTCATTTCTCCTTTCCTTCCCCTTTGCGCCTAGGTTCCTCTGCAGGTCCTATTCTTATTCACTGTGGACCTGGCCTTATATCCCAATTCTGGATCTCGAGTAAGTTGCCTACCCGCGACGGAACTAGCGCTCTGTTTTACACCTTTCTACTCTGAGCCTAGTCACGCGGTAATTGTCTGCAGCGCCCATTATATGTTTTCTACCCCTTCCCCTCCCCTGTTTTGGGCTCAACTTTAAGCAACGCTCTTACTCTGCCCTATCTATTCTTCTTGGTCCACCACGAGTTGAAAACATATATATAGAAATGTATGTACCCTTCTATCCCCAGCACTGCAATATAAGTAACCGTAGCCTAGTCGTGATGGTGGCCTAATACTTCTACAGGCCGAAACGCCGTCTACTTCCACAGCGGCACTCCTGGCGCCCCCTTCGAGGATACCCCATTCGATTATTTTTGTATTCTATACCATTAACTGTTAGGGTATCCTAAATATGTAAAGAATTTTAATCCCACTTGTTTTGTGTAGCGCCCGTCACTATCGCTGTACATACTACCTCACGTGTCACTTGCGCCGTCACAATCCTTCACGAGCACTTGTGCACAGTATCTTATAGGTTACATGCCATTCAATGTAACGCAGTGCTACCGTTCCATTTGCTTGTACATATGAAGTTTAATATGTCAAACATGTATATTTATTAAAATACAATTTATTTCACAAAAAGAATGTCTCCCTGGTTTTCTCCCCTTTGGATTTAATTCTCAGCAATTAATTGCGCTACATGTATTTGACCTTTAAATAATACCCCTTTTGAGACACTGTTGTATGTTACTGCTGACCGTTTAGGGCATCCCCACTTAGGAGGCAGAAGAATCCAGCTCTGATTGGGGCACACCTCTTGGGCATGCAAGGCGGTAGTCCATCATTTGTTCCTTTTGCATTGAGCATCAGCACCATCAGACCCCAGCACATCCACTGGGCCTCCCCTGCGGTGTGAGGGCCAGATGTCTACACCGCTTGGGCGGGCTGCACCAATTAACCCCAATTAGGAGTCTACGTTGCCAGTCGCAGGCACGAGCCCTCTCGCGTCCCTCAGTCCGGAGGGGCCAACAACAAGCGATAACCACCAGGGAAACGTAATGGAGAAGGATGAGGCTGGCAAAGGTTCTCCTTTGGCGTGACAAGGCCGCCACAGGCAGCTTCCATGATGGCACATGGCATGCAATTAATTCGCATTTCGTCTTGGGAAGATTCTACAGTATTAGCTGCATCGACGGATTTGACAACTGTCATTTCATGTTTGTGCCAGTCTTTGAGGGTGCATACTGGTAAATGCTCACTAATACTGTGACCTTCTATTCCCGAACAAAGTTCCAGAATACATTTCTTTCTCTTAGCCCTAAAGAATTGTGAATCGATGAATCTAAGGTAAACGTTAAAGAATCTAAGCCAATCCTTCCAATAAACTGAGGGTTCATCGAGTGAATCTTAGAAAAGAGGAGAAGGATTAACAAACTGCATACCTGCCATGATATGTTAACGAAATTAGCAAAGGCTAGACAAAAGCAAAACAATTCCTAAAGTATGGTACAAAAGATAAATGAAGGTTTCTTCAGTGAACTGAAAGTTCGATTGATAATGGCAGCACCAAGGAATGCAGCAAAAGATAGATATGTGCCAGTCAACAAAACCTAAGTTATTAAAACTTATTGGCCATCACCTGCATGGTTAATAGTGTCTCCAAACTTAACAAGTGATATAACAAATGAGACACAAAAGCACATGATGTTAGTGATTGTAAATGAAACATAACATGCAAGTGCGGCGAGGGAAAAGACAAGACTACAGGACACAACAATTTGCCTCTGTATCTTTAATAAAATCATGATTTTATTTCCACTAAGCTGTAGAAAATCTGCATTTTGCATCATCACACTTTGCCATATGCTTCACATTCCATATTCTACTGTTGTGTGTCACCACAATGCTCTGGTATACTTTCATCACTGTTGGTCAAATTTAGGCTGTGTGTCAAAAGACCTCCCCAACATAAAATTATCACCAAGTGTCCAACCACGAAAGTAGCAGATGGCCCATTTGTTTTAGCATCATAATACTATGAAGATAGTTGCTTCCTTTTTTCATTTCCTAATCTTCAGACACAATGGGGGATATGTACAATCGAAGTGGCGGAGTGAAGCGTTAGCCATCATGGCTTAAAGCCTCACTCCGCCACTTCAGAAACGCAGGGCTGCACCATATTTACAACGATATGGTGCAGCCTTGCGTTTCCCCCTGCGTTGGAGCTACACTTAGCAGTGTAGTGCCAACGCAGGCACCCTTGCACCATAGTGCAAGGGTGTCTGTGTGCAGGGGAGGATTGTTTATGTGTAGGAAGGTGTCCCTTCCTGCACATAAACAATCCTGAAATGCCATTTTGTCACTTCTATGTGTGCAGCACACATGGAAGTTACAAAATGGCATTTTTTTAAAGATTGTTTATGTACAGGAAGGGGGACCTTCCTGTACATAAACAATGCATGGCATTTTGCTTTTTCCATGTGTGCTGCACAAGGCAGCACACATGGAAAAAGCTAAAACGAGTAAAATAATGCATTTCTCCTCGTTTCGCCAACTTAAGACCAGGTTTTACCTGGTCTTAATTTTGGCGCTGCCTCCTATGTATGCTGCCCTTGTACATAGGGGGCAGCGTCAAAATCAATGGGTGTGCGGTGGAACGCCCACCGCAACACCCACTGCCCACCCCTTTCACGCTAACCATAGCGCGAAACGGGGCCTTATTTACAAGGCAGCCTTAAGCCACGTTAAGTGGCTTAACGCTGCCTTGTAAATAAGGCTAAGCCCCTATCGCCATAACAACGTCGATAAAAGTGACATTGTGGTGGCGATAGGGGCTTGTACATATGCCCCAATATTTTTTAACCACCATGGACATAACCTTGAAAAAGGAAACTTGCGTTTTAATAACTGGAACCATTTCTGTCTGTTAGAGCGTGACATACTCCTATAAAACCACACATTTTTCACAAGTTCCTTAAAACTACAGAATTCCAAAACACACTTACTTCCAAGACACGATTGAAAGGTTATTATACCAGTCCATTATATTTTGGATCACACAACTCTGAAGTAATGTACTTAATGTTGTACGAAGTAATGTACCTAATGTTGTACTCTCTCTAAAATCCCTTAATTTGAGTACAATCTAACTTCACTCTCGGCCAGATGTACGACCTGCCAAATAGCGCCTCGCAATTTGCGAGGCGCTATTTGGCATGTACAACAGTGTGTTTAACACTGTTTGCGATTCCCAATGGGGTCGCAAATTGCGAGGCTCATGAATATTAATGAGCCTCTCGCAATTTGCGAGCCCATTGGGAATGACAGGCCCTCCCAGGGATGGTGGCCTGCTGGGCTCAGCAGACCACCATGTCTGGGACTACTTTTAAATAAAGCAGCTTTTTTTCTTATGCATTCCGTTTTCCTTTAAGGAAAACGGGATGCATTAAAAAAAAAAAACGTTTTCGTTTAATTTTTTAAAGGCAGGCAGTGGCCCCTGGGACCACTGCCTGCCCTTAAAAAATAATATTGCATGCATTTGCAAAGGGGAAGGTGTCCCCTGGGGACCCCTTCCCCTTTGCAAATGCATTACCACCTACTTGAAGTAGGTGGTACTTTGCGAGTGTTTTGCAACCGCAATTGCGGTCGCAAAACATTTTTTTTTTTTAAACTTTATTTATGATTTTGTGAGAGATCTTTTGATTTAAGTAAACACAGGGCCACCATTACAGCACAGGCAGACAATTTGTACATCTCGTAACGTAATACAACAATAGGTAGCAGTCTCGGCACAAATATGATACATAACACAATAGCAGCTGGCCTCCCCAGGTAAATTACAACAGAACGGTGTAGTACTTCAATACATCAGTTAGATCCATACCAAAACATTTTACAGGGGCTGGTGTCAGTGTGCGTAGCTTAGGATAAGTCTAGTATAGTACATGTGTAAGTCAACATATCTATTCTGCAGACATAGAGTGACCCTCCACTGCAAGGACGGGCGTGGCCTTGTCAATCGGACCCTCCCTTAGGTGCAGCCACTCTGCAAAGGGGACCCAAATGTCCTTAGGACGAGACGCTGTAGGCATTAGATCCCAATAGCTGGCCAACTGTTCCTGACAATACACTGCATCCTGTATCTATGTTTTTACTAGCGGTCCAACCGGGGAACCCCAGTGTATGGCCAAACGGCGGCGAGCAAGGATCAACAACATTGCGATTAAGCGGCAGCACTCCAGCTTATATTGTTCCACATAACCTAGTAGCATGATCAATGGAGAACACCCCAGTGACTGGCCAGTAATGGCTCCAATTACAGACGATACCTCCTCCCAATACTGGGAAACGACAGGGCATTCCCAAGCTACATGTAAGAAGGCAGCACCTTCGCGCCTACATTTCCAGCAGTTTGACGTGGTGCGTAGTCCTATTTTAAATAGTTGTAGTGGGGTGCGGTAATAGCGGTGCAGGAATTTAAAATGTATTAATCGCAGCTTATAATTGGGGGATAAATGTTTCATTTGTGAGCACCAAAAGGACCATATGTCATCCGTAAGCTGGTCAGGGAGATCCTCGTGCCACTGCTGGAGCGCCCCAGGGTCTGTCCATGGCATGTACGATTGTGTATAAGTGTAAAGTCTGGTGACCAGTTTCCTCGGTGACGGAGAGGCCAGTAAGTTAGCTAGAGGATGTAATGTGGGGGGGGGGGGAGCCGGAAAGGAAGCGTGTAGTTTCTTGCAGGCAGCTTTGAGTTGATGGAATAGCAATCTCTCCAGAAGTGGTATAGAGGCCCCCGGTTGCGTGACAGGTTCTGGCAAAAACGACTCAGCCGGATATAGATCACCCATTGTTTTAATTCCCATATTGTGAGCCCTGTCGATGGCTCCCTTGTCCTGCAAAAAGGGGAAGTGGGGATGATGTGCTACCGGCACCGAAGGAGCATATAGCAGAGGTACTTGAGCGCGACGTCTCAGACCCTCCCAGGCCCATCTGACCGTCTCCACAGTGTTAATTTCGCTTGGGGTCCTGCGATAGGGGTGGTATACCGCTGTATGCAACCGAATCCTATCTGCACCATCCCGCTCCGTCGCCTCATGCGGCTGAAATGGGGTTGGATAAATCCAGTAATGTAAGAATTGAGCTTGCGCACTCAAAGCGTATAACTCAAAGTCGGGGGCTCCCAGGCCGCCTCTAGATAGCGGGCGCGTTAAGATGTCCCAGCTTACTCTGGGCTGGCCTCCCGCCCAAACCATAGATATCGCGGCGGAGCGCAACTGTTTAAAAAAGGCCTGCGTTAAAGGGACAGGAATATTCACAAATAAATAAAAAAATTTAGGGAGGACGATCATCTTTAGTATTGCTATCCGACCTGCCAACGACAGAGGGAGGGCCGACCAGAATTTAATTCTGTCCATGAACCAGTCAAACTGTTTCCCAAAATTGAGGCTCCAGATGAGTTGTAGGTCTCTACTGAGCCATATTCCCAATTATTTAACTGCTTCCTCTTCCCACTTCAGCGGGAAGTCCAAGGTTTTGTTTAAAGGAGCGGCGGTTAGAGATAGTATGGAGGATTTTCTCCAATTTATGGTAATACCAGAGAGGCCGCCAAATCTAAGCAGTTCGCGCAGCAATGGATTTAGGTTATCGTCTGGGCGCCTGACATACAGAGTGATATCATCAGCATACATAGAAGTGATGAGGTTTCGGTCCGTAAAAACTAGTCCCCGCGCCGAATGGTATTGTCTAATTTTCGCTGCCAATGGCTCCATTGCTATTGCAAATAGCAAGGGGGAGAGCGGGCAACCTTGCCGGGTGCCACGAGAGATCTCAAATGCATCCGAGCTGAGTCCATTAGCAAGTAGACGAGCCGTAGGCCTTGTATAAAGTAATTTAACAAGTTTGATAAAATTGAGACTCAATCCCAATCTGGAGAGTACAGTAAACGGGTATGACCACTCTAGGGAGTCGAATGCTTTGGTTGCATCTAGAAAAACTGCAGCAGCTGGAAGCCTGGGGTCGATTTGATGTATGACCGAAAAAAAGGTTCGGAGATTATGGGCCGTCGATCGTCCCGGTATAAATCCGGACTGATCAGGTCTAGCGATAAGGGACATCAGCGGTTGGAGCCTGTTAGCTATAAGTTTAGCTAGAATTTTAGTGTCCACATTTATCAGGGATAAGGGCCTGTATGAGTCACAATTTGTTGGTGGTTTATCTGGTTTTAAGAGAGTTATAATAACCGCCTCTCTCATTGATGGAGGGAGGATCCCCGCCTCTAATGACTCCTGGTAGACATCAAGAAGACGGGGGGCAAGAGTCTCGACGTAGGTCTTATAAAAGAGCGTAGTTAATCCGTCCAGTCCAGGTGCCTTACCCGATGGGAGGCCTCTGATCACCTGTGTTATGTCCTCTAAAGTGAATGGGAGATCTAAATATTCTCTATGTTCAGGACTCAGCCATAAAAGCTGTAAAGCGTCTAAATATTCCGTTAGGTCAGCGGGAACAGAGTGTTGCATTGTGGTATAGAGGGTTGAATATTATGACGTCAGGTGGGCGTGTGTGTCCGGTTGGCCTCGGATTGGCGGGGCGTCCGCAACCATCAGTTCAGAGATAAATGTGGGTGTAGTCGATTGCCGCAGCAGGTTAGCCAGGGTTCTACCTGGTCTGTCACCCTCTCCATATCCCCTGGCTTTGGCCTCCTTACCTAACAACCGGGCTTCCCTCTCAGCTTCCTCTTCGAATTCTGAAATGGCTTGTCTGATAGAGGCTAATATTGTTATGTCATTTGTGGCATAGAAGGTGGTTTCTAGGTCCTTTATGGTGTTCTCAAGTTTCGTCAAGGTGGTGCATATAGAATGCAAGACCCCAGATCCCTTCGAGATACATGCGCCCCTTATAACTACTTTGAAGGCTTCCCAAAGTGTTGCTGCAGAGTCGACCGAGCCTTCATTAGTGGCAAAATATTGATCTACGTCAGTCGCTATTTCTTCTCTAAATGCCGCATCTAAGAGGGCGTGAGGGGGGAGCCGCCAGCTAAATGCCCTGGGAAATGTACTTGGGATGCGCCATTGCAGCAAAACTGGGGCGTGATCAGAGAGTGTACGCGGAAGGTGACGTGTCTCCACCGTCCACGACATCACATCCGCTGAAAGCAGCCAATAGTCCAGGCGGGACCAGGCTTGGTGATAAGGTGTAATGCAAGTTCCCTCTCTCAATTGCGGGTTGAATGCTCGACAGGCATCCCGCAATCTGTGCTCCTGAATTATGGAGTTTAAGAGCTGGGTTCCTTGAGAGTGTGGGTTGCGTGCCGTACCCTCTCTATCCAGGAGGTTGTCAAGCACAACATTGAAGTCACCACCCCATATAACTGTATCACAGCCCATAAGTGTTATTTTTGCCCAGACATCTCAAAAAAAACTGCGGGTCGTCAGTGTTATGGCCATATGTGGCCGCAAGTGTGACGCGTGTAGAATAGAGGCAACCAGTTACCAAAACATAACGCCCCTCCCTATCTGCAAGTGTTTCAAGTGTAGTCCAACCCAGTCCTCGTCTGATCAGTATGGAAACCCCTCTCGCGTAATTGGAAAAGGCAGCAGAGTGGATCTCACCCCAGAGCCTATGTTGGAGCTTGGGATCTCTATTACAGCGTAAGTGTGTCTCTTGCAGAAAACAGATATCAATATGGTGTCTACGCAGATATGTATGTACCAGTCTAGCCTTCTTGAAGTCATTAAACCCACGTATGTTCCACGTTAAACAGCTAGCAACCGACATGAAAGGGGCAGTAAGTTGACGAGTGAAATACATGCCATGGGATATGATCAACTCTCAACATGTTGCTACCAATGTATTTGTACACCATAAGCCGAATTCTCACTTCCAACGTGTCCTGTGCTAGAAATAGTATCCAAAAAGTGACATCTCTCATTGAGTGAACCCCCAGTCCCCCACCCCCTCCCACTACAACCTCCCAATCAGGTTGAGAATATAAACCCACCCCCCCTTCAAACCAACCCTTGAACAGGTGTGTGAAATACAAACACATAGGAGATCTCCCTGTGGGGACGGGCAACAACGGTAAGCACCCGCCTATAGGCAGGGTGGTCGGGCTAAGGGTAGTGTCAACAGCAATAACCCAGATCCGCCGATCCCGGATGTCTAACAGAGGGCTACTAAAGCGTTAAGGCAAACAGTGTAATATACTCGTTTGTCCCCTCTTTCATATCTGGAGTTGGCACATGACAGCGATACATACTTCAAGTACAGTCATCCAGCATTGCATAGGGCGTTTTTTAGTCCCAAAGTCTGGGGTTGTAGATGGGGAACCAGTAACATGTTAGTCGTTGTCGTCAAGTGTCGGCGATGAATTCTTGTCTTTGGGTGAGTTATGTTGCGTTTTCCGAGGACAGATGTGCTTTGCATATTTTAGAGCCGATTTGGCATCTGTAAAAAAATGCGCCTGGCCATCGTGAGTAATTTTGAGTTTCGCTGGGTACAGCATTGAATATGGGATAGAGGAGGACTGCAACATTCGTTTTGTTGGAAGAAATTCTCTCCTCGCCGCTTGCATGGTTGGAGTGTAATCAGGGGAAAAGGATAAAGTGTTGCCTTGGTGAATAATTGGGCTCTTCGCTCTTGCCTCTCTTAATATTGCGTCTCTGTCTGCGTAATTGAGTAGACGTGCAATAATGGGACGTGGTGGCAGTCCAGGTGCCGGCCTTGGGCCCAGCGATCGGTGGGCGCGCTCTACGGTCATAAATGGTGACAAGGCAGGGCCAAACAACTCCTGAAGGAGATTGGTGATATAGGGCTCCATTTTTGTTATGGCTGTCGACTCCGGAAGGCCAAGGATTCGGACATTATTTCGTCGAGAACGTGCCTCTAAGTCCTCATTTTTCGGTCTAATCCCTTCCAACACCTTCTTCATATTCAATATCCGTGTTTTGGCCTCAGAGTGTGAGTCTTGAGTATCGGATAGCCTGTTTTCCAAGAGGTCCAAGCGTGTTTCATGTCTATCAACTTTTTCCTTGACAGCTTCTAAGCTAGCTGTTAATGAGTCTATCTTCCCATCGATGGTTTTCAGACTAGAACGCACATCCTGTAGGATTGATCGCAGGTCCTCTTCGTGATTTTCAGTCTCATCCTGCGGCCCCTGGGCTCCCCCCTGCTCAGCAGGGGCGTCCATGGTGCGTGTCTGGCGTTTCTCAAAGGGGATTTTCGGTTGTTTTGGGTCTGTCTTGCCCATGCTGCCACGAAGCAAGTCTCAGGGGGGCCGCTTGTGTATGAGGGGCCTTGTACTAAGGTAGGAGCGCCTTGATCCTCAGGGATTGTCCAGCCAACCCCACCCCATCCGCAAGGAATCACCCAAGTTGAAGCAAATAAATGGTCCGTGGCCCTGTCCGTCAAACTGGTTCACGCAGGCACAGTACGTGACTCAGCTGAAAGGAGACTGTGAGCAGGGGAATCACTAACTAGTCGGATAGCCCACGGCTGTTCAGTAGGTTACAGGCAGGTATTTCAGTTGTACACAGCTCGCATACAACAGCGCATTCACCAAGGCGGGTTAGGGTCACCGAGCAGCAGTAAGGTAATCCCGGCCCATCGAGTTCAGCACCTCAATTAATATTGCCTCTGAGTCTTAGGGCGACTCCAGCGGGAGGCAGAGGCACGCCTGGACCACCTCGATCAATAACCCCAGCCTGTGCAGACTTGACCGGGCCTGAGCAGTTATCTCATCAGGCAGCGCCGATCGAGAGGCGCGATTGATTGGAGGCCAACCCCTTTGTGCAGTGAACTCCAGAGATCAGCACGAACAGAGCACCCCAGGGCACCGCAGCATGACGGCTCACAGGGCGTCAGAAGTGTGGGCATCAGGGAGACGAACACGGTCTTCCAACATCAGTGCAGGTATCCAGGGCGGCCCAGCAGCAGCTCTCACATACCGCGCCACTGCGGCCGAGCCAAAAGACGAGTCGGGAGTAGTGTCCAGCCGTGTGTACCTCGGTAGGCGGGAGGGCTTGGGAGCCGCTGGCACTTCGAAGATTAAGCTGCCACTTGGACCCGAGGGTAGGCCCAGCGGCCCCGCGCCCGGGCGACGGGAGCCCCGCTAGGCCGCGCAGCGACCAGCCCCACCACAGCTGCAGTTGCAGAGGAGCGGGCCCCGCCGACGGCCCACCGTGTCTCCACAACCACCCAGATGCCGGCCCCCCAATGCGCTACCCGGACGTTGGAGGCAGGTAAGTGCCCCAGCCCCCGCTACTCCCCCCTCGGCCCGCGGCACCAGGCCTCAGCCCCCCACCGGCTGTGTACGGCCGTGGGGAGCAGACCAAGCACCAACGTAACGGAAAGGGTCCCTAAATGGGGGCGAAGCACCACACCTACCTCATCTGCAGGCCAACTCGCCACCTCGCCCACGTCTTCCCCTCGACTCCTCCGCAGGGCCTCCACGACGCTGGAACAGTCCAGGCCTCGGGCTCTCGTAGCGCGGCCGGCAGCAGGCCAGCACCTGCTCCTCCAAGGGTAGCACCCCGGTCCGTCTCCTGAACCTTAGGTAGAGCGCTCCGGGTCAGCGGCTGCAGTACTTCACGCACCAGGGCACCCGTTGAGGGTAGTGAACACCTCTCAGCAGCAAGATCTGTCACACGGGTCCGGGCTGGGGAGCTACGCAACAGCTACAAATGTGCGAGCGGCCATTTTCTCCGCAACTCCGGTCTCGGCAGCCCAGTAGCTGTTCAGCAGGATCACAGCCATTAAAGCATGCGAAACTTCCCCCAAGGGCACTCGGGGTGTTGCGATGGCGATAACCGCTGTTTTCTCCAGAATTAGCTGACCCAGGTCATGGTATTAGCCGGATTTTCAAGCCCGACCTGCAGATCCCCTTCAACAGGCGGCCATCTTGCAGCACGTCGCGGCCACGCCCCCCGCGGTCACAAAACTATGGTACATTGCTTTGCGGTCGCTATTAGGAAGGGAACGCCCCTTCCTAATAGCGAGTCACAAAACAGTATTTTGCGAGTCGCAATTTATTTGTGAGTCGCAAAATACTGTTTGTACATGGGCCCATGCTTTTTAGCATGCGCAAACGGGTCGAAGACCCGTTTGAGCACGCTAAAAAGCGTCGTACATCTGGCCCTCCATTATCTGTAACAGGGTTACTGGAAATCTATCTACCATAGCACCAGTAGCAGCATCCTCTAGTTGGTGCCAGGGCGTCGACCCACTGCCTCCCTTTGCCACTACTGCTTGGCATGTTACCGTTTTTACATGAAAACAAACAATCTCGCAAATCGTTTGTTTGCAAGTAAAATCTGTAATATTACTTTGCCAGCAGAAGAGGGCTCCACCAGCTATCTAGCTCTATTGCGCATGTGTCAGGCGGGGGCTGTTACAGCTCTGCCTCGCACATTCGCAATACATGTCTGACATGGGTAGCATATCCGATGATAGAGCTTCAGGGCTTATCAATCACGCTCCCTCTTGCCCAATCAGAAGCTGGAATAGGGAAAAAAGGTTTACCTCGCTACCTCTAACCCTATTCCAGCTTCTGATTGGTGGAAACTGGTGGGTATGCCTCTAGCATACCGCCGACAGATGGGGTGTCAGATGTTGTGGGCCTGACTAGGTAAGTGTTTGAATTTCAAAGCCTGAGTGTGTGTTAGAGTGCATGCTGGGGAGTGCATGTGTATGTCTGCGTGTGTACAACTGTGTGTGTATGTCTGCTTGTATGCCTGAGCCGGTGTGAGGGAGAGAGAAATCTGAAAGCCTGGCCCAGGGGGTGACAAGACTCGAGACCGAGCGCTGCTTAGTCCTGTGAGGCTTCTAGAGGCAATAAGCTAAACAAGGAAGGACGAACCCTCTGTGGGGATGTGATACAATCACTGGTCTGGTTGGTACATGGACCCACTAGGTTTATTTAAAAGACCCCTCACACACCGACCTAGTCGGTGTCATGCTTCATCATTGGGGTCCCAACCGGGTGGCCGAATGCCGCCCGGTTGTGATACGACGCCTGATTACAGCGGAGCTGGTTTGATGTGAGTATGTGATGTGATGTGAAATTAATTTAAAAATATCTCTGAGAATCCTAGCCTGTAAACTTTATTAGTGGCGGCTCAGGATATGGTTAAAATAAGTGTAGTGCAACTAGAATGGGAGGTTATTATCCCTAGTTGGCTATGTGAATGGTCTACATGTTTCAGCCCACAATAAGGATTGTGAGGGGCTTTCTTCAGGACCGGGTGGTGAAAACGTGAGTGGCAAAGTGAGTAATGCCACATGAGAAAAATAAGAAAGTACCTACACGCGCGCTAAGGTGTGTGGACTGTGTGTCAACGTACTTACGGACACTGAAAAAGACCTGTGGGAAAAAGAAGACAACACAGAACATATATGTACATAATTGTTAAGCAACATAATATGCAACCTTATGTTGGTGCTATGGTCTTAGCACAATGACCGACCTTGTGATTGTACGTATTAACTGGACGAGGTGGAGCATGCTGCATGCGAAAAGTGACAAGCAGCCTATGATGATCACCCCTATCTTATAGATGCTATGAAGCTGAAGAGCTTCAAGTGAGATCCAAGTGGTTATGTTGCTCGAGGTGGTGAGCAAAACATGGTTTTTCGCAGGTCACCACTCTGTAACTACTGGTGAGCTGGTAGGGGCCACCGTGATTGGTGGTCACGTGGCGCACTGTGCAGATCATATCCACAATAGTAGTAGTGCCTGGCGAGAGCGTTAGGCATAAGTGATCATGCGGCGCGCCTAGCGAGAGCATTAGCACAAGTGATCATGCGACGCGCTGAGGCAGTAATAACAACATTTAGAACTAAGCAGAGAGCTTCTATTAGCAACGCTGTTTATAAAAGCATAATTACACTATGTGTGAAAATTGGCAGCCGATCGGGACTCAGGAGGGGTCGCATCCGATGACAGAATCTGGGGAAAGTAAAGTTTGAAATGAGCACGGAAAGTCAAAAGTGCTCGGGTCCTTCTGTGAGAAAGAAAGCAGCGCAACCTTACTTAGTATAGAGATGGAACCCGTCTGAGAACCTAGTGTGGTCTCCCGTGATCCCGGCTGGTGTACAGCACGGGGAAAAAAATGCTTTTAAGCCTGTATCTCCTCCTGGAGACGTGCCTGTATGCTCGTAGGGAAGCAGGGAGGAGTGGCGCTGCCGTGCGCAGTCGCTCTGTTGCAGCTTGAAGCTCCGAGTGTGACGGAAAGCTGTGCATGCGTACGCATGCGCTGAGGTGCTGGGTAAGATAGGGAAAAAAATTGGCCATCTTGGAATGGTCCGCAATTGAACAAGAAGACTTCTTACATTGGAAGCAGTGTGGGACTATGAGTAGCCGAGGTGCTCTGTGCTGAGAGCCCTAGGCGAGGAATGCATAGTCACTAGGAACGGCCCGGTGTGGGAAGATGGACTGGTGGTGTGCACTCTAAGTAGTGCGGAAATAAATGAAAATGAACAAATGAAAATGAAGGGATGGCAGTACACGACTAGGTGTGCAGAGGGCCCAAAAGGAGGGCACAGAAATAAAATCACAGGCGGGAAAAAGGTGTTTCCCAGGTGCCTACTTTATTGGGGTTCCATCTCTATTGGGGCTCAGGTGCACACGGGGTGCTCAGGGGATGGTATGGAGGAATAAAACAGTGTTTATGTTCTCCTGAGACTGTTCCAAGGAATGTTGTCGTTAAGGCCAGTTTTGTGGATGGACAAGCAATAGATCCATCTTTGCTCCTTCTCAAGGAGGCGGCTCTGAATGTTTGGTAGATTTGGGTCCAGTGCTTCTATAATGACCCAGCGCATGTCATTGGTCGTGTGGCCCGCTTCAAGGAAGTGGTTCGTCATGCGGGTTGTGTTTTTCTTACAGCATATAGTGCTGCGGTGTTCACAGATCCTTGTCTTGATCTTGCGGTTGGTCATGCCAATATAGATGAGATTACAGGGGCAGACAATGCGGTAGACCACATGTTCTGTGTTGCAATTCGTATGTTGTCTCAGTTGCCATGTTTTCCCTGGTTCCAGACTGAGGTTTTTGGTGGTTTCGGTGATATGGCACACGCTACAGTTGCCACAGGGAAAATGGCCCACCACGCCCGGGAGCCCCCAGGCATTGAGGACAGTGTGGGCTGGCCTCTGTTGTGGTTGGGGTCGGGTGGCAACTATCGCGTCTTTGATGGAACGGGCTCTCTTGTTGGAGAGGAGAGGAAGTTCCCAGTCAAGATTGCCTGTCTTCAATATTTTCCAGTTGTTGCGAATAATTTGTGAGACCTTGTGAGAGACAGCATTGTATGTGGTCACACATGTAAGTGGCGACTGTGTTGATTCTCATGCTGGTGTCTCAATCAGTCCCTCACGGTTCTGATTCCTGGCCCTCTTGTTGGCTTTGTCTGTGATCCATTTGGGGTAGCCCCGCTGTCGCAGTTTATCATTCAGATCTCTGGCTTGGGATTTGTAGTCTCCTATTTCGCTGCAGTTTCTGCGGAGCCGAAGGTATTGGCCATAGGGGAGATTCTCCCGCAGTGATCTGGGGTGGAAGCTCGTGAAGTGGAGAAGGGAATTGCGGGCAGTGGTTTTGAAATGTGTTTTGCTCTTTAGTCCCCCTCCTGCCGCTTCAATATCCAAGTCAAGGAATGTGGTCTTATATCTGTCAAAGCTGTGTGTGAAACGGAGGTTGGGGTCACACGAGTTAAGCCATTCACAGAATATTGTGAGTGAATCATTGTTTCCTTCCCAAATCAGTAAGATATCGTCGATATAGCGTTTGTAGAATCTGATTTGGGGAAATCGTGACTGGTGGTTGTTAAGTAGGTATTTGGTCTCAAAGTCATATACATAAAGGCCGGCCACACTGGGGGCAAAAACGCTCCCCATGGATGTTCCGTACTTCTGTAGGAAGAGCCGGCCTTCAAACTCGAAGAAGTTCTCTTTAAGAGCAAGTGTGGCACATTCAAGAACAAATGTTTTGGAGGTTCGATGTTGCCAATTGGTGTTGTTGATGGCAGATTTCAGTACCTATAGGGTATCATCTTGCGGGAGACTGGTATACAGGCTCTCGACGTCAAGACTAACCAGAAAAGAGGTGTCTGGATTGTAAGACAAGGAATTGATGAGGCCAAGTAGATCTTTGGTGTCTTTGAGATAAGTGCTGGTGCTTTGAACCAATGGTTGCAAGAAATAGTCACAATAGCGTGAGAGTGGTTCTAGCAGGGATCCTATGCCCGAAACTATTGGGCGACCAGGCGGAGGTATTTTGTTTTTATGCGTTTTTGGCACAATATAGAAATATGGTATTTTGCCCTGCGTAGTGGTTAGAAATTTGGCCTCACTCTTAGTGATAAGGCCTGTAGTCTCAGCATCTTCCACGAGAGTGTGGATGCGTATTTTGAGGACTTCACTAGGATCATATGTATGTTTTTCATAGTTCTTAGTATCGTTCAGTAGTCGATGACATTCTTGTCGGTAGTCTTTTTTATTCAGAATGACGGTCCCGCCACCTTTGTCAGCTGGTTTGATTACGATTTCAGTATTTGTCTTCAGTGATTGTAGGGCGTGGCGTTCTATGTTGCTAGTATTCTGGTAGACATTAGTATCCTTCAGTGCTTCGATCTCTTTGAATACAGTTTGTTCATAGACAAGTATCTCAGGTGGTATAGTGCTAGGTGGTGGAATAAAGCTCGACTTAACCCTGAAGGAGGTGTCTCCCTTTGGTTCTGTTGCAGATGGAGGAGAGTTTTCGAAGAAAGCTTTTAGCTTGAGCTTACGAAAGAACTCTGCTAGTTCGCAGTGCAACATGAATTTGTCAAGTCTTGCTGTAGGTGCGTAGCCAAGTCCTTTCTCTAGAACTGCCTGCTCTGCTGAAGTGAGGGCATGTGTGGATAGGTTGGTTACCAGGCTCATCGCGTGCTCGGGCCTGGCTGCTAGCCTAGAGTTTTGCTCCTCGTCTGTGCTCCTTGTTGTGGATCGTCTTCCCAGTGAACCTGATTCCCTCTGCGTCTCCTTCCGCGTCCTCGTGTGCCTCTTCCTAAAAAAGGTTGCCGTTGGTTTTGGTTCATGTATGGCGGTGGTAGTCCAAAAGGCGGGTTCCAACCATATCCAAATTGTGGATGCATCTGGGGATACATGGGGGGGTATTGCATGTTGGGTCCTGGTAATCCTTGGGCCCATGGTTGTTGCCAGCCTATGCTGCCTCCCCTTCCTTGTTGTCGTCTCCGATAGCTTCCCTGTGCTGGAGCTGCTACTGCCTGATGAGTCATCATCAGAGGATGCGCCTGATGTGTCTGGTTTTTTGGGGGGTTGGTAGTCAGCATCTGCATATGGGTAAGTCTTAGTATAGGAGAATTTTTTAAGATCTTTCTGGAATTTGTTTATCTTGGATTGCGTGAGGCCCTCCTTGTATTCGTTTATTTCCTTGTTGGTTTCATCAAGTTTCTTCTTGAACGAGGTAAGTGTTGCTTTAAAGTGAGTCTCAGTTGCTTGGATCTCGATGAGAAAGGCTTCAGAGAGACGTGTGGCTGTTTGGATGATTAAGATGATCCAATCACTTGTGCATCGCCATGCTATTTGGGCCCAATCTTTTCGGAAGGTGGCGTCATCTAGAAAGATTGGCGGGGCCATTCGTGACAATGAGTCCTCTGGGTGCTGTGTTGTTTCTAAGTCAGAATGACGCCGTGGAGTATTGTCCTAATGCGGTTTCGCTTTTTGTCATTAAGGCTCTCCCAATCGGCAGTTTGTGCAATGGAAGTTGCCATATTGAAGTCTGCTAATAAGGGGGGGTTGTCTAGAATGTTGTTGACATCGTCCAATGTGAACCCCAGACCCTGGTTTTCTGCCATAGTGTGTATGTGTGCTATTCGGATGTGTTGTTAAAAGAACAAGAGAGTGTCAGCTCTCACAGCTGTACGCTGCATATATATAACAAAACAATGGGAGAGCAAGGGAAATATGGGGTGCGTCCGTATCCCCGGTATATTGATAAGCTAAACAAGGAAGGATGAACCCTCTGTGTGGATGTGATACAATCACTGGTCTGGTTGGTACATGGACCCACTAGGTTTATTTAAAAGACCCCTCACACACCGACCTAGTCGGTGTCATGCTTCATCATTGGGGTCACAACCGGGTGGCCGAATGCCGCCCGGTTGTGCTACGACGCCTGATTACAGCGGAGCTGGTTTGATGTGAGTATGTGATGTGATGTGAAATTAATTTAAAAATATTTATATTTATATAGATATTAAAATATCTCTGAGAATCCTAGCCTGTAAACTTTATTAGTGGCGGCTCAGGATATGGTTAAAATAAGTGTAGTGTAACTAGAATGGAAGGTTATTATCCCTAGTTGGCTATGTGAATGGTCTACATGTTTCAGCCCACAATAAGGATTGTGAGGGGCTTTCTTCAGGACCGGGTGGTGAAAACGTGAGTGGCAAAGTGAGTAATGCCACGTGAGAAAAATACCTACACACCAGCCGCCAATGCAGAACACCTGATGAAGTCCTGTCTAACTATATCATCAACAACAGCCATAAGATCCTATCCATATCTAACATTACCTCGGACGGAATAGGATAAGGATAAGCAATCTAATTTTTTCTTGGCTGGGACAAACTTAGCCTTCAGGCTGTACTCTTAAGTTTAGAATTAAATTAAGCTATTTATGTAGTGAATGACGGATCCTTCCCTAGGAGACAAAATTAATCCCAAAGGTTTGTAGTTGGATTTTGAAACTTACTTCCCCACACATAATAGCAGAAGTGCTCATTAGCTAAGACACAATCCAGTACCTCATTCAAAGACGAAATGTTTCTGTTCTGTTACTATAGCCTTCCATCTGGACTCACCACACATTTGCAATGATATTGCGGCAGAGCCAGAAGCACTTGTGTCCTCTCTGATAATGTATATTTTTCTGAAGAAAAAGGCTTCAAGGTTGGAGCATTTGCAATGGTAGACTTCAACTTGTCAAAGTTTCTTGCTGTGCCTGTGATGTTCTGTATTCCCACACTTACTCCGCAAACTTCTGTAACAATTTGTATATTGGTTATTTAGCTTATACAAGTTTTGTTATAAACCTGCAGTTTTAATCCCAAACCTTTGAAAATGGAAAAACCTTCCTTAGGAATCAGGAAGTGGAGAAAAGCAAATTTCATCCACCAGTGCTTTTTAAGAAGAACAGTTTTTCTGGATATCGTATGACCAATATATTCCATTTGGTCTTCAATTAAAACACAATGGTCAGCTCTTAGTTTCGAGCATTTAGGATGTAACCTGGCACATGCTTCATCCAATGTTTGCTTATTTTACACTTCATCTTTAGACTAAATCAAAAAATCAACTTACAACAGTGTCCTAGGAATTCCTCTCACACTGTACCTCAAATGTCTCCTCTCCATCTCAACTCCATAAGTGTCCTTCACAAAAGCCCCAGGGTCTAACACTCTCTGTGAACCAGACAAGAGAGCTCTAGGTCACCTTTAATTGCCACTAACCAACCACTCCCTCCTACTGTGCTCCAGACACTCCTCATCCATTCATCTCATCCCAATTGCTCTCACTATGTACCACTTTCTCCTATTTCTCCTGTAACCTAGATGCAAGTTGTCCATGCTGCTCCCATAATGGTGCTTTCCAAGTTCTCCACGTCACCCTTCTCTCCGTGCTTCGGAAACCCCATGCCTGTGCCCTCCATTCACAATCACCCTCTCTAAGGTATAGACATCCCCTCAACTCTTGCCTCAGATGCTCCCTCATAGTTCCCCATCCTGAAATATTAATCACAGCAGACACGCACTGCCTAAACCCCACATGCTTTCCTCTGTTTCCCAAGCTGTCCCCATGCCCTGTGTGCATGTATCCAGATATCCACTCCTTCAGAGACGGTGATGCCCTTTTTCAATGCTGCCCACCAAAAAGTCTCTAAATGCCAACGGATGCCAAATCCCTCTGAATCCTATGTGCCCCCGCTTCTTTCCTTTGCTCATACAACTCCCACCAAGAGGCTGGATCCCACTACTTTTGTGCCCTTCTTTTCATGCCACACATGTCCTCCACAGCCAATCCCCGGAGCTTCACCCCACTGTGTCCCAAATGGCCTTTTCCACCAATCACGCTTTTAGGTGCCTCCAGATGTCCCTCTTTCCCCAGATACTCACCCACAGTGGCCGCAACACAACTGCCCACTTTATATGCTTACAGGATCCCACAACTTCTTTCGTCCTGATGCTAACTCATTGCGGCCCTCTTCCCAATTGCCCTATAAAAAGGTGCTCACTTCCTCTATGCCTAAGATACATCCTGTCCTTGCTCCACAACAATTGATCCCCTCCTTATGTACCTCTGAAGCTCCATCCTTGTGCCACAACCCCCATCTGCCTTTTGATGTGCCACGGGCACCCTCTGCCTGTGTCCCATATACCACCAATAGTTGCCCTTTACTCGTGTCCCTAGGAGCCTGCTCACCGTGTCCCTACTCAATAGTCATCTTCCCTCTCCTTACTTCAGCACTAATTGAACCCACTCATTGTTGCTCACCAGTCATCTCCATGCCCCACCCAATTACCCCGAGCTGAATTCTCCCTCCCTGTACCATAAAACAGCACTCTGTACCCTCCAACTATCTATTTTAAGTATTCCTATGTGCACCATCACTCGGCATCCCCGATGTCCACTCCACTTACCACATGCCACCGACTGCCCCCTTTGATACCAATACTCTCCTCCCCCTGTGCGCCACATGCCCTCATCTACAAATGCTCAATGTAAAGGTTCACAAAGGTCCACAAAGGTCCACAGGCGAATCCCCCATCCTCATTTTTCCCTCAGTGTGCCCAAGTTGCCTGTCTCCATACTCTTTGAATGTCCATACTCTCCTAATCGCTCTGTTCCCAAGATTCCCCCTCACCCAATTTGCCTCCTTCATGTGCCCCATAACCATGTGCAAACTAGGTCCAATTGCCTTATGTAAGTGCCCACTCCCTCTGTGACACAGACAAACCTTGTTGCTCCATTCTTCCTGTTTTTTTAGGTAAACAAATTGTATTGATAGTTTCAGCATTACAAACATTCCGGTGTGAGCACATTAGTAAATAACCCATGTACATTCATATATACATTACAGTAAGCTCCCTGATGGAGCAGCATATATAAGCAACAGTACTGTCCAACATCAAATACTTTGTGTTCAAGGTTGCCCGTCAACACCTTAACGTTACTCCTCTCCCGCTAACCCCCCCACACCCAACCCACCCTGCTTCTGCCCAAGTGGTCCTAAATTGTAAACTGTTGTACACACATCCAGTGGACCATGTGGGTATCTATTAGGACAATAATTCATATCTGACTCCATTCACTGTATCAGTCAAGTTTCACCCTCATTACCCTCCCAAGATGTCGTAGTTAGTGGGGAACTAATAGGGAACCCCTCTTCCGGGTATTTAAGACAAGCCACTAGGTGGTATCATGCTTGGGCCTTTGTCTATCGAACCCTGTCCTCTCCTCACTTCCTGGAATAATATTGCACTTTCATAAACCGCCCATAAAATCTGGTCCTCCCTCCATTTAGTGAATCTAGGGCCCCTAGTTGCTTTCCAATGTAAGGTAATTTCACGTTTTCCAAGGACCAGGGCCAGGTCAACAAATCTGGTTGTAATCTTAAGTCTGGTAGGGCGTTGGAATCCCCCAGTAGGCAGACGAGGGGAGTGCACAGGATCATTCTCTGAGTAACCTCATTTATACACACAACCACCTCTTTCCAGAAATCCAGTGGTGTAGGGCACAACCATACCATGTGAAGGTGCTCAGCCCCATGTTCCCCACATCTGGGGCAGGAGACTTCAGTTTTTCGGAAGCTCCTAATGATCCTACCAGGGGTAAGATATGCTCTATGGTGGAAGTAGAAATTAATAAATTTGAATCTAACATTATGGGATACTTTATATGCAGGGGTAAGTATTGTTTCCCAATCCGCTTCGGTGATTGGTATCGCCAGATCCTCCTTCCATTTCTCTCGCAGTTCTACAGGGGGTGTAATAATGTCAGCTCTCAAGGCCCGACAGAGGTTAGTCACCGCTTTGGTATGACCAGCTGTTGTGCAAAGAACCTGGCAGCACTAGTGAGTAGGAGATTCAGTCATTCCCGCCCACCAATGATCACGTAACGTCACCACTACCACTCTGTGCAGTAAGACTTGACCTCTAGGCATCTCAAATGTCCCGAGAAGTCCTCAAACTCAAACAGCTCGCAGTCTCTGTTATGATCACCAACTCGGATCACCCCGTAGATCATCCACTTCGCCATCTCCGCAGCGTTCCCCTCTAGCCAATATCTCCAATTCCAGCAAAGGAATACCTCACGAGTAAGGTAGCTGGGTCCGTTTTTCCTGAAGGCAGCGCTGCCAGCAGCGACGAACAATAAGCAGGTCTGCGGCATTTCCACGTACCGGCAGTCTGGAGTTCAGTAAAACCTGAAACAGTTCTCAGGAGCTTGGAGAAAAATTATCCCCGCCATAGCCTTGACCCATTCGGGAGTGTAGCCACTGGTTGAACCATTGGAGTTGGTCCACTAGTATGCTTCAAAGTCTGGCGCTGCTAATCCACCCTCCACTGTCGGGAGCTGCAGCAAAGACATCGCCACTCTCCGTCTACCCGTCTCCCAAATTAGTTCAACCATCAGCGAGTTCAGATCCCAAAATAGGCAGCGGGAATGAGAAGCGGCAGGGTAGAGAAAAAATATAGCAGTCGAGGGAGTGTCACCACTTAGCCACTGCGATCCTTCCTGCCACCGAGAGCTGCAGCGACTTTCAGAAATCGAAGCTGGACTGGAGCACTCTGTTCTCACCATCAATATTACCATTGAGTAGGTCATTCCTATTGTGATAGATCTTAACACCAAGGTATTTCAGGTAGGTCCCCTCCCAGGCAAGTCCGTGCAGATCTTGAGGCTGGGGTGCATACCTACAAAGCGGGAATAGGTGCTACTTCTGCCAGTTTATGTGGAGGCCAGATGCCTCGCCATACTGTTCTAATAATGCTATCGCTTTCTGCAAATCTACATCTTTGTCCCACAGAAACAAGAGCATATCATCAGCGTACAGGGCAGCATAGTGCAAAGTTATTTGTATATCTATCCCTCAGAAGTACAGAAGTACACACCCGAGCGTGCTCTGCTCAGGAAGGTTCAACTGCTATGGCAAATAGCAGTGGGGAGGACAGGCAACCCTGACTCGTCCCACATCCCACAACGTAGGAGTCAGAAATAGTTTTCCCTGGTGGACCTGTACTGTGGGTGCTGAGTAAAGGAGCTTTGTCAGAGCCGGATCTCAGTCCCATCGCCAGCATTACCTGATACAGAAAATCCCAGCATAAGCTGTCAAATGCTTTCTCAATATCAATTGCCCCTACGGCTGGCCTATGTTTCTCCAAGAAATCTGCATCCAGTATCGAAAGACGTTTGGGGATGTTCAGCGCTGTGTTTCGCCCTGGTATAAATCCAACTTGGTCGGTATTGATCAACGTGGGCATCTGGGGTAAGAGGCGGGAGGTTAATATTCTGCTAAGGATCTTATAGTCCATATCAAGCATGGACAATGGACGGTATGCCCGCACATCCCAGGAAGACAACCAGTCCTCACAGGTTGAGGCTGGTAAATGATCCAGCTCTCTGGCTGCCGCATGACTAACCTCAGCGCCACATTGTCAGCATATGTGGCATAAAATTGTTACTCCATTCTTCTTGCTCACTTTTTGCAGATTCTGGTGTCGAGGAGCGCGGCCTCTGACAAGGTCCACAGTGGGAGTCGCGATACCAATGGTGGTTTTCTCAGTATATGTCTGAGCATGCAGCGCCTTCATTCTTTATTAGTCTCTCTCCTCTGATCCCACGCCTGGAATCAGAGTTGCATGGATGCATGTGTGATGCGTGCCCTCCCTTCCTACACATCATGTGGCCCACTACATTCCTCCCCAACTTTCTGTAAACAAACACAAGATGAAGTCGAACAAGAGAAATACTAAGGGCCAGATTTATAAATGTTTTGCATTGCCCTTGCGTCATGCAAGGTACCGCCCTCCGGTGCATGATAAATCCGGAGTATCGCAAGGCAGCTTAAGTCACTGCCTTGCGTTACTCTGCCCTTTGGAGGCGTTCCATGGGTGGCACATGGGTGTTCCCACGCATCCACCCATTGATTTTGGCGCATTCCCAGACTTATCATAAGTGGTAGTGCTGGGAACTCGCCAAAATGCTAAGTCTTCCAAGGGGAGACATAACGAGGAGAAATATCTTTATTTCACCTTGTATTTTCCTCTTTCTTCGTTAAAGAGGAAAGAGCCTCAGAGGATTGTTTTTGTGCAGGAAGGTCTTCCTTCCTGCACAAAAACAATCCTGCCTGCTACGCTGGCACCCTTGCACCATGACGCAAGGGTGCCTGCATTGGCACTACGTAGCCAAAAGTGCGCCACTGCAAGGAGAGGACAGGGATGCGCCATATAATGTTAAATATGGCACATTCCTGCCCTCTCCCTTTTAGGTAGCACAGTGCAGCAAGGTGTCTTGCTGCGTTGCGTGAAATATTGATAAATCTGCCCCAAAGTCTCTAGATGAGTGACCTCACCTCCGGTGTCCCATACTGCTACTCCTCAGCACTCATAGTCCTATAGGCTTTTGGGCTTCTTGGTTTGTTGTCTCTGGTTGTATGGACATCTGGTGCGTTGAGACAAATATTCAATAGGATCAAGCTGAGGCTGCTTAACAGTTCGCCTTCATCACACTTATCGACGTCGCTCAGCTGATCAATGTCTCCTCTATCGCTGAGTATTATTCCTCCTTCTTGCGACACTGCTGGGTACCATTTGAGAAACTCGTCGATGTTTCTCACGAGCTAGTCATCCCCCGCAGGCAGTCACCACTGTCCCTTTTTGGCTTATCGCCCTCAGGGGGTAATGGTTCTTTTCAAATGGCAGACGGAACTTCCCTCCACTCTGCCGGTTGTGTACTAGGACCCAGTCACCCACAGCAATGTCCAACCACTGGGACTTTCTGGCTCTGCTCGCTTTGTTGTTGTTGGAGGCTTGCTTGTTCCCACAGGTGCTGAACAAACAAGCCTCCAAGCATTCGAGGTGCATGGATGCATGTGTGTCGTGCGTCCGTCCTTCCTTCACATCATGCGGCTCCCACTACACGGATTGTTTGCTGCCCTGCTAGAACAGAAGTCCAAAACAACCATATTCTCCCTTGAAAAGAAGCCCAAATTCTACTACTACAAAATGTGACAACATGAGCCCAACTCTCCAAAAGAATAACATTCATTTTTGGGAAGGTGATCTAAATAGTACTACAGAGTTGATTATTAGTTAATGTTATTGAAAGTTATGAAACAATTACGTTGGTATTGCGTACTATACATATGATTAATATACGATGCATAGGATATTCATTCAGGAGACGTTATTTTCTTTGCCTGTTATGAAGTGAATAAAAAGATTACTAGCCTTCGCATCAAGAATTTTCAATTCTATTAAGGACACGGAGGTGAGGATTATGCTTCTCTTTTCTTTACTGACATTACAGCAGCCAATAAGACTTCGAACTACATAACCCATCAGGCATAGCATGCCCTATCTCCACCAATCACCACACACCCCTTAAGGTATATAACTCAGTTCCAACAGACATCGTCTTCTTTCTTTGCGAACAGTCCAAACCTGACGAATAACAAGAAATGCGGATCACCTGTATTCTATGTCAAGAAACGGAGGCTTCTGATCATGCTTCTCTTTTCTTTACTGACATTACAGCAGCCAATAAAACTTTGAACTACATAACCCATCAGGCATAGCATGCCCTATCTCCACCAATCACCACACACCCCTTAAGGTATATAACTCAGTTCCAACAGACATCGTCTTCTTTCTTTGCGAACAGTCCAAACATGAACATCAACTTCAGAAATTCTGGTCCTTCAACCCCACTTCTTCACCGGGACCTTCAACGGAAGAAATCCTTTGTCTTTCTCGCAGCCAGGTCTCTAACGTAACAAAATCCTTCAGGTCGCCTTGCTCTCCGCACCTGAAAAGAAAACCAAAGCCATAATATCTCTTGTCTCAAATACTTCATCAACAATGGGCGGGTAGCTGTAACATCGTACAATCACAAGTGATAAAAGTCATTAACAATACTACAACCTTCAATTATTCAATATTTCAACATAACACTTCTCAGGGTTGGATAATCCTCGCCTCCGTGTCCTTAATAGAATTGAAAATTCTTGACGTGAAAGCTAGAAATGTTTTAGTCTATGTCAGGAAACGGAGGCTTCAAATTATGCTAGTTTAAAGTTTTTCCACCACGTTTGATGCCACATCCACAATAGGTTTATGATAAAATGTTTTAAACGTTGAATCAGATGACCAATCCGCCGCAGTCATAATGTCCTCTAAACGAGAACCAGTCATAAAGACTTTAGATGCCATAGCCCCTCTCACAGAATGAGCTCCAAATACGGAGACGTCAATACCAGCTTCACTTAACAGCCATTTGACCCATCTGGCCAAAGTCGCTGAAGAGACTAGGCGAAAAGGTTTCTGAAGTGAAATCAACAATTGACCTGACACATCATTTCTAAATTCACGAGTACAATCCTCGTAACATTTTAATCATTGGACTACATATAGTTTACTATGATGTGGAAAGGCAGGATAACTCACACATTTTGAATTTGTCCTAGTTTGTTTAGAAATTGTGAAAGAAACCCCCTAGGGAGTAAATACTCTACCTGCCAAGTCCAAGACCCATACAGCCGAGACTAGTTGACAGGAAATGAGACATAATAACAAGGTGAGCTTTGCTGACAACTGTTTCCGTGAGAGTCCCTCATTTGCCGGCCAACTTCTGATAAAACAAAGCACAACATCTACATCCCAAAGGGTAGAATATTTGGACTTCGGTGGTTTCACCAATCTAATGCCCCTCAAGAGCTTACAAATCAAGGGATGTTCCCCAAACGGTTTCCCTTCAATATGGGGATGTCCCGCCGAAACTTTTGAACGAAAATTATTGAGGTCCTATATGCCATTCCTCGACTGGCGATATCTGTAAGAAAATTTACGATCATATGTATACAGGATCCCTTGGGATCCACCTGTCGTTCAGTACACCAACAAACCCATCTACGCCAAGCTGACTCATATCGTTTGTGTGTAGCGGGAGCCCAAGATTGTGACAGAAAAAACCAGTGCATCCTGCGAAACTCCTGGCACTTGTCAGCATCTCCGGAAAGTCTCCATGCCATGAGGGACAACTGATCTTGCATTACTAACGGTTGCAACGACCCATCGGATCTTATAGTATTCCTGGGAACGAGAGCAAACGCACTGGGGGAGCACAAGCCAGGGTTAACATCACCGGGAACCATGACTGAGCCTTCCAATAAGGAGTAATCAATATTTACTCCGCTCCCTGTCTGCTGACTTGTGGTAGCACTCTCTGGATCATGACTAACGGGGGAAAGGCATAGAGCGTACCCGTCGTCCAAGATTGAAGGAATGCGTCCGAGTTGAGTGCCTGAGGGTCCAGCCTCCAACTGTAAAACTGAGGCAATTGAGTGTTCAGTCGGGATGCAAACAGATCTATCGTGCATGGACCCCACTTTTGATTCAGTTGTTGAAACACTCTGGGATGCAGTCTCCAGTCGCTGGAGTCCCGAAGAAATCGTGAGTTCCAATCTGCTACTACATTGGAGCTGCCCGGAATATATTCCGCAGTGACCGAGATCTTATGTTGAAGGCAGTAGTGCCAGAAATCTTTGGCTATTTCCGCCAATAGACGAGACCTTGTCCCCCACCAACCGGTTGATGTACCTTACTGCGGAGACATTGTCCATCCGCAGAAGGATACAACAGCACGTTTTCTGTGGGGAAAGAGTCCGGGCCGCGAACGACCCTGCCAAAAGCTCCAGACAGTTTATGTGCAGTTTCACTTCCTCCGGGGACCATCTGCTCCCCGTCTCCACTGGCCTGCAACAGTCTCCCCAGCCCCATCGACTGGCGTCCGATTCTATCACTATCTCTGGAATCGAGGCAAAAATGGCCTTGCCATTCCAGGCATCCATGTGTTCCAACCACCAGGATACTTCCGTCCTGGCTTCTGAGGACAGGAGGATTTGCTCTGAATAACTCAAGCCCTTCCGCAAGTGCATGATCTTCAGTCGTTGTAAGGCCCGGTAATGCACAGGGCCCGGAAATTATGCCTGAATGGACGAGGCTAACAGACCTACTAGGCGAGCCTGAATCCTCAACGATATAGTCGGAGAGGCAAGCGCTCTCCTCAATTCCTTCTTGATCGATATCCTCTTTTTCAGAGGTAGTAAAAGTTGCGTTAAAACACCGAGTCCACCTGGAACCCCAAGACCTCCATCGATTAAGAAGGAATCAGAATCGACTTGTCCGAGTTGATGACAAAGCCCAAGTCCTGCAGTAGCTGGATCGTCCAGGATAAATGGAGTAGGATTATTTCCGTGATTTGCGCCATGATCAGAACATCGTCCAGATAAATAATCAACCTCACCTCTCGCTCTTGCAGATATTGTACTACTGGTTTGAGCAACTTGGTTAAACACCGGAAGTAAGGCCAAAAGGCATGGCTATAAATTCGAACCATCGATGACGCCATTGAAACTGGAGGAACCTCCGATGAGGTGTAAAGATCGGAACCGCCAAATGCACGTCTTTCAGATCTAGACGCACCATCCAGTCTTTTTCTAACAAGTCCCTCAATAGGTGTATGCCCTCCATTTTGAAATGACGATACACCATCCAGGAATTGAATTCCTTGAGATTTAACACTCGGAGAAATCCCTGATCTTTCTTTGGCACTAGAAGAATTGTGCTGATAAAACCGTGAGTGTGAGGTGAAGACTCTATGATCGCCCCTTTTTTCAATAGGGATACTATCTCCTTGTCTATGAAAGAGCTTTCTGTCAGGGAAGAATGAAGGTGTTGAGGCCTCTGCATTTGTTCTGTGGAGGACTAGAACTCTAGTTGAAAACCCTGTACAGTCTGAAGTACCCAAGGGTCGTGTGTTATTGCCTCCCAATTTTGAAGGAACAATCCAATTCTTCCTCCCACTGACACCTCCCCTGCCTGTACTATGCTTACCTGCATAGGAGGTGTCACCGGCGTTGTTGTTGCCTCTGAAGTCACCTCGATTTTGTCTGCCTCTCCCACCTCTATTGCGGGTGGGATAGAAGTTCGATCGGGTGGTGCCGCAATGACCTCTGTTGTCGAAACCTTTGGAGGCCTGGAAGTTTCCTCGGCCGGTCGCTCGACCGCTGAAGTGCCCGGCCCTGGTAAAAAGGCCACTGTGAAATACTTTTTCAATCAAAACCTGGGCCTTGTTCAGGGCCGTAAAGGTGGCCACATACTTCCCTAATTCTTTGGCGAACTTGTTGCCAAACAAAAGGCCATTAGCCAGCGTGCCCGCTTCCTTATTGGCCATATCCGCCAATTGGGGATCCAGTCTCATCAGGAACTATTTTCTGCGCTCTGCGGACAGCGCACAATTGGCGTTCCCAGGACAGCACAAAGCTCTCTGAGCCCACTAATATCTCTGTAGGATCAAGGGATGTGTTTGAATCTTTAGCCCTGACTGCTAAGTCTAGAATCTTGGTGAGGGGCCCTGATACATCTAGTAATTTATCTTGGCATCCCTTCCATGCCCTATCTAACCCCTTCTTTAGGTCCTTAGCGAAGTTTTCAAGGAAGGGCGCCATGTTGGGGTCTAGTTCCGGGGTGTCCGTCACTTTACCTAGTAAAGAAGGTCTTGGACACTCTGACCTTAAAGTACTGCGTACCTCGCGCTCAAACCCCTGCCTCATGTTCTCCTGCACATAGTGTGCCACTTCTGCAAAGGGCACCCATTCCGTGGACCTCGGGTGAATGATATTTTGTGGATCAAATAAGAGATTTTTATTCAATGTCTCTGCTTCCACATAGGGTGATTCACGCTTGCGTTTTGCCACCTTATGCGGTTTCTCCGTGTCCTTGTCTCACTCTGAAATATCATGCGCAGAAGGAAACGACTCCTCCCCTGGGGTAGAAAGGGAGGAATTACCAAGGGAGCTAACAGGAAGGGGACTGCCATAGCCATGGTCATTGAGGACCGATGATGCCACCTGGGACAACACCTCAGCCCAGGAATTAAATGAGGGTCTCCCCTGGGTGGAGGCTCGCTCACCTAATAACGCAGATTTTGTTGAAGATTCTCCTAAGGAGGCACTCAATGCTCTCTTCCCATAATTCTTTAAGGGTCTAGTGAAAGGCTGTAACGCCCTGATTAAAGCCCTGTTAACCGAATGTGGAACGTGGGAATCCAGGGCCTCTACAACTTGCTCCTCCATTTGGTGCTTGTAAAGCACCTCTTCAAACTCAGCATAGTTATTGTAATCGGCATATTCATCAACCTCCTTGGCGTAGTACGCCATCTTTCACTAAAGGAGGTGTGGAGGAGCTTCCGGGGGAGAGTAACCCAGGGGTAATATTTTTCAAAAGTAATATCAGACTATCCCAAGCCTAGAGCCTCCAGTCAACAGGCCTAAAGTGATCTAGCACCTTTTAAAACTACCGTAACTTGCCTGCACTAGTTATTTTAACTGTTGTTAAAATGTGGAGGGAGCCACCCCTTAAGACTCTCCTAGGGCAGTGCCCTACCACGTTTTTGTGCTCCGTCGGGTGTTCAGGGACTGAGGATGGGTGGCAGTTGGATATGCTGGCGCAAAGAGCTGATTGGAGAATAATGAGCTCCAATTGGCAGTCCACGCGTGCGCGCAGCTATCAGCAGTGAAACAGGACTGCCTCCTCATGCAGCGCAAGACACGGGTCTGTCCCGCTCCACTGATTCTCATTAACATAACCAAATACCTTGTCCGCTGCTCTGCGGCCGCCTATCTTGCTCATCTAATCGCGGCGCTTTGATTGTAGACCATAAACCATGTGCTCATTCATACCATATACAAATAAACAAATTGTACTTATCTCGCTGCTGCAGCAGCAAAGAAAGAGGACAATGTCTGTTGGAACTGAGTTATATACCTTAAGGGGTGTGTGGTGATTGGTGGAGATAGGGCATGCTATGCCTGATGGGTTATGTAGTTCAAAGTTTTATTGGCTGCTGTAATGTCAGTAAAGAAAAGAGAAGCATGATCAGAAGCCTCCGTTTCTTGACATAGAATACAGGTGATCCGCATTTCTTGTTATTCGTCAGGTTTTTATGTGGAAAATTACTTACCTTTTTTTGAGATGGTAAAATCTTTCATTCTTCTCTTCAGCTCTCAGCAGAAACTGAAGGGACTTGATTTCTTTCTGAACTCTTCTATCCTCCAGGAGAAGAAATTACCCACATTAAAAGTGAAATTGGTTCAGCTCATATAGTGGGGGATCCAATCAAGATCTCTGTTTATTCTACACTGCTGTAATTCCTAGCTAGTGTCAATGTGAAACTGGGAGGGAAGGGAAAAATGCCACTGCTTTGCTGCGTTCTCTAAACAACACTTTCACCAGTGAGGAGCCACAAAACTAAAGTTTTAATATCGACTCTGCAATGTACTCCCACTATATAGGCAAGATAATATTGATGTGATGTCAGAATAGTAAATTTACACTTCCCTACATACGCTTTTTTAGGACATTAGAGTTGTAGCCAATAATTTGAAGTCAATATATGTATAGGTTGATGTTATTGTCCTTATTATTGTGACATACAACCTTCTCACCTGCTGCGAGGGCCCACCTGCACTAAGGGATGCTCCAGTCTGATTAAGACTCAGGGTGGCAGCCATCGTGCAGAGGCTGCACTTGAAAGAGGAAGGGGCTGGTCTGAAGAATGCCACGCGGGTCACCAGGGCCACCAGACCAAGTCATGCTCAGTGGCTTATTGCGATTCAGCAACTCGTCTCTGCAGGACAGTGGGCAAACCACCTGTTTGTGTGTAGCCTCTATGGCTGCGTCAGATGCGAGTCCACTCTATGTGAATCGATAAACAGGCATATCGATTGATTTAGAATATAAAAACATTTTGAGGAAAAAAGACCGGTCAATGTCTGGAGCCCCTCGGGCATTGGTTAACTGCTCGTTTGGACAATCCGACATCGATGCCTGGTATTTTTCGTCTCTGCCCGAGATGATGCTGTCATTCAGATCAAGTCTGGTTTACCTGACTTCACT